>JAKSZU010000003.1:15995758-16350758 GCA_026018925.1 Tupaia tana
GTCCAACTCCAGGTCGCTGTCCCTATGGTAGGTACCGGTGGGGTGGATGCCATGTTCATCACTGATCACTGCCCAAAACTTAGCACCGATCTGGTTGTCACACTGACTGGCCTGGATGTCCACGATTTCCCTCATGGTTAAAATTTTATGTTTTTGCTCGCCTTGAGGTATGTACAGGGCAAGAAGATATGTAATTTTTCCCTTCTGCTGGCCTTAGGCTGAAAGGATGGAATGTGCCCGGGAGGCTGAAGCAGCAAGGTCTGAGCAAGGAGGCAGCAAGTTTCTGAGAGCTATAGCTTTTTGAAAAAAAATATAATTTATTTTACATTCATTCACTGTACATCATCACAACATACAAAATGAGATTTCCTATCCAGAATACACTGTATATTGGCTTAATCAATAATATTACTATACATCATCAACAAATAATTTCTCCTTTCTTGTTTCTTACATATTTTGCATTTTTTCCCAATTGATTTCCTTCTTCCCACTGTCTTCCATTTCCCACCCTCCTCCGACACTGTCTTTGGTATCTACAGTTGCTTTCCATGCCTCTTTTTTTTTCCCCAAATTTTATTGATGTACAAAAAATTTTAATTAAATACTTTCAATACCAAGTTCAACTGATATATACATGTCTGTGAGCACATGTCTGACTTTAGACATAAAACTCAGTGAGTAGAATGAACATACTATAAAGTAGCACCTAGCTGAGGCTATATAACTTACTATGATTATTAAATAGGTATTTTTTAATTTCAAGAAAAGCAGTTTTAGCTTTAATAAGTTAAGATCACAATATGGTAAGAGAAATTGCTTAAGACTTAAAGCCAGGATAAAGGTTAGGATTCTATTCAAATAGAATCTAGTAGGTAGATGAACCTATCAACAGTTCAAGAAAAGACAAAAAAAAAAAAACCTTAAATCTGGAAAACAAACCATAGGAGTAAACCAGCCATATTCTAGTCAAAAGTCAGAAATTCTATTTCACCAGCTCAGTCTCATGTAATTAATCTCTCTTCTGTTGTGGCCCGACCCTTCTGTTTAAATTCCGGAAGTTAACATTCAATTCTGAACTTGTCCCTATCATTCAGTTGACCATTTTCTTGGTTGTTTTTTGTACTCTTATTTCTGTGTGTCTGTCTTTAGTTTTCCTGGTACAGCACTCCCTTCAGTACTTCTTGGA
This sequence comes from Tupaia tana, assembly GCA_026018925.1. Lineage (NCBI taxonomy): Eukaryota > Metazoa > Chordata > Mammalia > Scandentia > Tupaiidae > Tupaia > Tupaia tana. The sequence goes on from JAKSZU010000003.1 coordinate 15,996,948, forward strand.
GAGCTGGACTGGTGTTGGTAAATTCTTTCAGGTTTTGTTTATCTGAGAACTTTTTGTCTTTTCTCCCCGTATGAAGGGTTATCCTTCAGATTCTTGGTTGAAATTATTTTTCACTCAATGCTTTGAATATATTTTCCCATTCTTTCCTTGTTCACATTGTTTTCAATGAAAGGTCCGCTGTTAGCCTGATGGGATATTCTTTGTAAGTAACTTGACGTTTCTTTCTTGTCAATTTTAGAATCTTGTCTTTGTGGTTTTGGTCAATCTGGCTATGATATACCTTGGAGAAGATCTTTTTGGGTTGATTATAGGTGGGGTCCTTTGTATTTCTTGGGTCTGGATATTTGAGTGCCTCTTTAGGTTTGGAAAGTTTTCTTCCAGGATTTCATGGAGTAGATTACCAATGCCCTTAATTAGTTTCTTCACCTTCTGGGATACCGATTTTCCGGGTATTTGGATGTTTAATGGTATCTAATATTTCTTGTATATTATTTTCAGTTCATTGGGTTAATTTGTCTTTTTGGTGAATTTTTCTAGGACAAAGGTCTGTCTTCCACATCAGAGACACATATCTCAGCATGTGTCTTCAGCATGATCTAATCTGCTTTTAATACTTTCAAGGGAAGTTTTGATTTCCTATATTATAGACTTCACCTCTTAACAGTTCCATCTGATTCTTTTTTTATGGTGTGGATTTCCTCTTTCAACTCATGCGAGAACTTCCACACCTCCTGGAACTCGTTGACTCTTTTCTCCTGCATCCTCTGGAGTTTGTGGTCTCGTTTCTCTTGGATGTCTGTTAGCTTTGTCACTATGAATATTCTAAATTCTTTATCTGACATTTCCACAAGTTTCATTGTACTGTCTGTGCACGAGGAATTGTTCTTTTCCATTGAGGGAAAGTTATTTTCTTGTTTTCTCATATTTCTTGTGCTTCTGTGGTGGTTTCTGGTCATCTGATGAATTATACGTTTCTTTCTAATTTCTTGAAGTTAAATCTGAGTGTTCAGAGGCATGGAGGAGGAGGTGATCTACAATCTCTCTGCAGTTCCGTTTTTCTCTCTTTGTGCAGCAGATTAAGTGGGAATTGAGGATTATTTGACCCTAATAGTAAACAGATGTTAGGCTACTGTGCACCTATACCTGTCTAGACAATCAGTGTGTGGAGGCTGTGCAGCAGTTATAAAGGTAAAAGAAAAAGGAAGAGAAAAAGAAAACAAAGAGAATAAGAAAAAAAAATAAAAATAAGAGAAAAAAAGCAAAAAATGAAAACCATGCAGCACGTGCACCTGCTCCGTGAAGGGACTGCTCACAGCTCAAATGCAGATGACTTCTCAAAGGGTCTTTGCTTTACCTCTCCATCTGAAAGGGAGGAAAGGTGAGAATTAGCAAGATAAAGGAGAATGAGACAGCCAAGCAGTGCTTTATATTAAAAATAAAAAAGAATTCAAAAAAGGTAGGGGCCAGCAGGTGGCTTGGTAGTTAAGGTGTTGGAATTCCCACATGGCTGACCTTGGTTTGAGTCCTGGACCTGGAGGCTTGTATCCTCTCTCTCTAGAGAAAGAGTCTTTCTCTGGCAAAACTCATGTGAAAAAAAAAAATTAATTAATTAATTAAGTGATTATTTTTTAAAAATTAAAGAAACAAACAAAAAGACAAAGAGAGACAGGGAGAGACAGAGAGAAGAATACAGAGGGTGCCCTACCAGTCTGGTGACAGTTATAGCTTTTCTTTTTCTTTTTTTTTTTTTTGGAGAAGTTTTCGCTATAGGGCGCGTGTGCTCGCCAGACAGACAGAGAGAGACAGAGAGATAGAAAGCGAGAAATCACCCTCCAGGGGGGATGGCCACGCCGCAATCCCTACTCCTCCATTCTCCTCTCGGGATCTTGGGCACGCACACACACGCGCCCGGCGTGAGTTTAAGCCACCGGGTCCGGGATGCGAACCGCGGTCGACCACGTGGGAGTCCAGCGACATAGCCATTACGCTAACTGCTGGCCCCAGTTATAGCTTTTATTTATACCAGTTTTCTAGTTATCAATTTTCTTCCTTCTTTTTAAGAGATTTTTGCTATAGGGTACATGCGCTCGCTGGAGAGACAAAGACAGAGAGACAGACAGAGAAACATCACCCCTCCCCAGGGGGATAGCCAGAGTAATCCCTTCTCCTCCATTCTCCTCTTGGAATTTTGGATACACATGCACACGCGCCTGGTGTGATTTCTGAGCCTCTGGGTACAGTACTCAACCCAGTAGATCATATGGGAGTCCAGTACCTTAACCACTATGCCACCTGTTGGCTCCAAATGCCCTGTTTCTTATATGCCATGTCTTCTTTTTTCCTTGGTTTGTTCCCATATTTTTGATGGGCACATTAATCAATAGATAATTTTATGTTTTATATATATGTATGTATACACATACACATGCACACACATAAAGGTATTTGGTAAAAAGATATATATTTTTAAAAATCTGATCTGAAAAGTTATTTGTTTTATTGTGTATTTGAATGAAACAAGAAGTGAGACCAAGTTCTTCAAAACACTCTGAAGTCAGTCCACTGGAAACTTTATTTTCCTAGGTCTATTCTTCTATGGCGAGGCTTGGAGGTTCTTGATTATGTTTAATAAAGTCTCATGGAATTAAGATTAGAAGTAAAGGGCCAGCAGGTGGCATGGTGGATAAGGTGTTGGACTCCCACATGGTCAACCGCAATTGAGTCTTGAACCCGATAGTTTGCTTTCTCACTCTCTCTCTGTCTCTGTTTCTGTCTCTGGTGAGTGCATATGCCCTACAGCAAATTAAATAATAATGATAAATAAAATTAAGTAATTTTTTGGAGAAATGTTTGCTATAGGGTGTTTGCATCCAGAATGACAGAGAGAGACAGAGAGACAGAAAGCAAGAAATCACCCCCCAAGAGGGATGGTCACGCCACAATCCCTTCTCCTCTTGGGATTTTGGGCATGGATGCACACACACCCCGCGTGTTTTAAGCTGCCATGTCCGTAGTCAGCCACAGTTGACTATGTGGGAGTCCAACGACATAGCCATTACACCATCTGCTGGTCACTAAATAAATAATTATTTATAAAAATATCAGAGGTAAAGTCTCATGGAATTAAGATTAGAGCAAGAATGTTTTAGGAAGAGAACTGAGGAATGATTTTTTCATCAAAATTCTAAAGGCATTGCATCATTGTTTTAGTGTGTCCACAGTTGCAATTTTGAAGAGAAATGTCATTTATCAACCTGATTTTGGTTTGTTAATAACTTATACCACCTTCCCCTACCAGAAGCTTTAGTTTTCTTCATCTCTGGTGTTCCTAATATTTTTTGCTTTAATTCTATTGACACTGCGAACTGATGCCTAGGTCAATTCCAGTCTATGAAGTAGTTGTGACCACGGAGAGTGAGAATGAACCTGGGATTCTTTAAAAAACAAAAAACAAAACAAAACAAAAAAACAGCTCCATTTGGGGAACAGAGGATGGCATAGCAGTAAAATGTGACAGTCTCTGAGGCTGACCCACATAAAAACGTCCCTAGTTTCCATCCGAAAACCTCCCTGAGTATACAGGCGAGCATGTGCCAGTGATCTGGGGTTGACTGAAGCTGGGATGGATCCTGATGTCAAGACTCTATTGGGGATGCTGTCTCTCTCTCTCTCTCTTTCTCTGTCTCTGTGTATGTCTCTCACTGATGGAAGAAATAAATACATAATCTTTAAAAAAATAGCTTTATATTTCACTCATTCTATCTCCTTTAGTAATAAAAAATAAACATTAAAACAATTTTAAAAATAAAAAAGTTTTATTATACAAAAAAATCACTTTTTAAAAATGTACAGTTGTATGAGTTTTGACAAGTGTATACATTCCTGCAATGATACAATATACATGTACTTTAATGATGTCCTCAACCTTCAGTGGCCTCATCAGGTAACAGTATACTAAAACACACCCAGCTATTTTGAGGACCATGGGACACAGAGACTTAGGAGACATTGATACACAGAGACCCAGAGGGTGATCATAGCCCCTCCACCCCCCACTGGGGTTGGGGAGTCAATGTCCATCTTACTGTGCATTCACTGGATTCACAAACCCACCTGGTTGTTGTCATTTTCTCTTCATTGAACCTATGCCAGTAGCCACCTACTTCTAATCTTTTGGGTATATGAGAAGAAAAAACCTTATATTTTTCAGCTACTCTTTTATTTTATTTTATTTTATTTTATTTTATTTTGTTTTATTTTTTAATTTGCCAGAGGGTATATGGGCTCACTAGAGAGAAACAGAAAGCAAAAAAAAGTAAGAAAGCACCCCCCCCCCCCCCGGGGCGTGGTCACACTGGCCATCTGGTCTTCATCTCTCCCTCCTTTCTGGACTTTGGATACACATGCACATACACCTGGTGTGTTTCTCAAGCCACCAGGTCCAGGCTTGGCCATGGGGGATCCAGCTGTTCTAACCACCATGCCACCAGTTGGCCTGACCATATTATTTTTCAAAGAATAAATTAATTTCCATATGAAAAGAAGATAGAGGATAGGAACAACTGAAGATTAAACATCTGTAAATATTATTCATGGTAATTACTCATTACTTACACTGTTATCTCCATCTGACATAATTTATTTTCTACCTAAATTCTACAGTTCAATCTTCAGATTTATTGGCCCTTGTAGCCTTTTCTTTCTTTTTTTTAATCAATTGATCAATTGCCAGATGGTGTGTGAGAGAGAGAAAGCGCTGCCCAACAGGTTGTAGTCATATCACAATCCTTTTTCCTCCCTTTCTCCATCCTGCCAGGATTTGGGGCACACACGTCTGGTGTGTTTTTCAAGCCACCAGAGTTGGGATTCAAAACTGTGGTCAACCATGTGGGATCCTGCTACTGCAGTATGGGGCTGGACCCCCTGTAAACTTTTCTTTTTCTTTTTTAAATAATTAATTTTATTTATTCATTAATTTATTTTTTAAATCTGACCAGAGAGAGACACAGAGAGAAAGAGAGGGAAAGTGAGAAAGCAAGCCACCAGTCTAACTGTGGTCACCCATGTGGGAGTGTCTGGCGCCTTAACCACCATGCCACCTGCTGCCCCCCCCCCCCAAACTTTTCTATTTTTTCTATTCCAAAGGTTTTCCCCTTTCAGTCTCTTCAGCAACTGTATAAACTACACTATCTTATCATTTCTTTGCTTTTCTAGTACCTTAAAATTTATGTCACTATTACCTATATTTTCATCCCAACATGTGCTTGTAATTTTAAAAATGAATGATTTGTCTCAGCTCTACCATATTAATAACTACTCTTCAATCAAAAAACTGGCAAAGGAAAGGGTGACTGATTATATGTTTACAGAGTAGATTAAACATCGAAGGCCAAATATGATTATTTAACTGTCTAACTATCTTTCGGTGGGAAAGACATGTATATTGAGAGGAACAATAAGATTGCTTTGACATTTTTTTAAAAAGCATATAATTATGTCCAAGTTATAGTGCAGAAACCCATGAACAATGAATGAAAGATACTGCAAATTGAGTTTTTATTTTTTTTCTTCCCTTACTGAATTCATTCACATAGATGGCTTGTGAATTTTGTATCTGTGCTTCACCCTTTGCTTTGGTTGGTAGGAAGCTTAAAGACAAATTTCTGGTTCCTCTTTAGTAATTCTGGTTTATTCTTTTGGGTATTAACTTCACTCTTGACTTTCTTTACTCTTAAATGCCTTCTATTTATTGATGCATGCATCTTTTGATTGTCAGAGGGCACGTGTGCTTAAGAGTGAGAGAGCAAACCCCTCAGTGGAGTGTGGTCACACTGCAAACCCTTCTCTACTTCTCCATCCTGCTGGGATTTAGGGCACACATGTACGTGCACCCATCATGGTTTTCAAGCCACCAGGATTCAAATGACAGCCAGCCACATGGGATCCAGTTCTCTTAGTCATTAGGCCAGGGGGCCAACTCTGCTTGAGACTTTTTAACCATACTAGGCCATAGAGGAGGAAAGTGTACTGGCTGTATGTTGTCCCTGGCTTCTGTGTACTTGGATGTATGCTGTCTGTGCTCCACATGTGGCAGAAGCCTGAGCTTCCTGCTAGCTGCTGAGAGTTGGTATCCATTCTGATTGCTTCTCCCAAATGAAGCAGAAAGCATCCTATTTACAAGGTCACAGACTTTTCCATTGTTTTCTTTGATCTCTCAATTCTTTGCTCTCACTGATGACGTCAATCACATAGCATTGTGTTGAACTGTGTCTATTCTGTTAGACTGAGTTTCTTACAGGCCAGGACTGCACACTATTTATCTCTGCATCCCTAGCACCTAGCATATGCTTAGCATACAATAAAACAATATTAGATGGGATGGGGCCAACAGGTGGCATAGTGGTTAAGACACTGGACCTCCCACACGGTTGACCACAGTTCGAGTCTAGAACCTGGTGGCTTGCTTTCTCACTTTCCCTTTCTTTCTCTTTCTGTCTCTCCTGGTCAAAAAATTGATAATAAATAAAATAAAATTATTCTTAAAAAATGATATTAGATAGGAACCAGAATATATAAGGTCAGATCTTCCAAGTCTCTTGCTCTACCAGTTACTGTTTGTTTAAATATTCACTTTCTGTGTGCACAGCATTGTACTGCACCCTGGTCACAGAACTTCCGAATGGGCTGTAATTCAGCAAAGATCCAAACCTAATATGATCAGTAGGAACCACCACCCTCTAAGTGGAAGAGCTTCTTTATGAAATATCTACTTTCCTTTCTTGTAGAGAGTAACTTATGGGGCCCCAAATTTTACTTTTCTTCCTTCTCTCTAGAGCCAAAGATAGGAGAGAAAGCATATGACATACCCAGATCCCACGCTCCTCATACTCAGCATCAACAGAATGCCGTAATAAAAAGGAAATAATAGACTTTAATTTGCACATTGGAATATAATTTTTTAAAGTACAAAAATAATTGTAAAAGGTATTTTTTCCATTTGAAATAACATATCTACAGACTGAAAACAGTACACTGATGCTATAAACTGTACATATTACAATTCCTAAGCCTGGGCTTTCCTCTCTCCTACATCATCATGAGTAAGAAAGACAGCCAAGCACAACTTCTCTGTAATCTTGAAATCCTGTCAAGACAGTTCAGAAGTAGTAACTCTTTTTTTGCTATAAAGCATGTGTGCTTACCAGAGAGAGGGGGCAGGAAGAAAATGAGAATTCATGCCCCGGGCAGATGGCCATGATATAAGCCCTTCTCCTCCATTCTCCTCTTGGGATTTTGGGGATGCACACAAATGCGCCCTGCATATTTTCCAAGCTGCCAGATCTGGGACTCAAACTGTGCAGCTGACCATGTGAGATCCAGCTGCTTTAACCACCATACCATCTGGCTGGCCCCAGAAATAGCAATTCTTTTTTTTTTTTTTGGAGAGGTTTTCGCTACAGGGCACGTACACTCTCCAGACAGACAGAGAGAGACGTAGAGACAGAAAGCGAGAAATCACCCCCCAGAGGGGATGGTCACGCCGCAATCCCTTCTCCTCCATTCTCCTCTCGGGATCTTGGGCACGCACACACATGTACCCGGCGTGAGTTTTAAGCCACCGGGTCCGGGACGCAAACCGCGGTCGACTACATGGGAATCCAGCAACATAGCCATTACACTAACTGCTGGTTCCCAATAGCAATTCTTTTTTGTTGTTGAGATTTTTGCTATAGGGCACATGCACTTGCAGGACAGAGAAAGAGAGAGAGAGACAGAGAGACAGAAAGCAAGAAATCACCCCCAGGGGAGATGGTTACGCTGCAATCCCTTCTCCTCCATTCTCCTCTTGGGATTTTTGGGTACACATTCACACGCACCCACATGAGTTTCAAGCCACTGGGTCTGGGACTTGAACTGCAGTCAACTATGTGGGAGTCCAGCAATGTAACCATTAGGCCACTTGTGGGACCCAGTACAAATTCTTTATAACAGAATTGAATGGCATCTCTCAACTAGTCTTTATGTGTTTTGGCTCAATCCTATAGATTAAAAACACTTTTAAATAGTAGTCTAAAATTCTGCTATTTTTGGAATATCTGATTGGTATTTTTTTTTTTGTCCCTCAAAAGACAGGAAACTGTCAGGGAGAATTTAGAGTGTTAAATTTAACAAAAGTTCATTGTGAAGTAAATTACCATCAGTAGAAATGCTTTTTGACAATAATAGAAATTCACTGGAAGACAAATTTCACTGCCAAAAGCTACTGAGGAGTTCCACTGGTCTTTTCCACTGTGGTGTTTCCTACATTTAAATTGAGGTAAGAACTACAAGAATGATTCCAGAAATTATGCAGGTTCTGCTCAGGTCTGATCCACCTAGTGCCTTAAATGCTGAGAATCAATTACTATTGAAAAAGTAGGAACCATGCAATGAGGAGACGGAGGTGTTGGCATATGAAAAATGGTGTAGCTGTTCCTAGAATTCAGTTATTCAGGCCAGTTTCTCTTGATTTGTGCTCTGAACTGATTAGATCTGTGTCTACGATAAAGCTAAGAAGACTGGCCACCCTGCCGAGCAGAGCTCACAGGCCCCTCTGACTGATCAGGGGTAAAGGCTCTCCATCTTCAGTCACTGGCATCCTCTCCTTGGCTCCTTTCACCCCTGCAGGCTGCCCATCTCCATGCTCACTGCTCCGTCACCACGTGAGGTGTTGGAGGAGAGCTGGAATAATTAGTACAGTGCTGACACATTTCTTCTGACTCAATTTCCCTCATTTCCTTCCCATCCATTCTTTGCTGACGACGGATGACTCTGCACTTTCTAAACCTGTAATGGTGGTACCTTAAACGAATAGGAAAAATTTCATGGTGTAGAAGCCAAGGTAACCTGATGCATAAAAAAGCCATGGGTCTATTTTCTTTCTTCTTTCTTTCATTCTTCCTTCCTTCCTTCTGTCCTTCCCTCCTCCTCTTCTCCCTCCTCCTCCTCCTCCTCCTTCTTTTTCTAAAAGAGATTTCTTCTCTAGGGTGCATGCACTTGGCAAAGAGACAGAGAGAGACAGAGGAACAGAAAGCGAGAAATCACCCCCCTGGGGGGATGGCCATGCTGCAGTCCCTTCTCCGTTCTCCTCCTGGGATTTTAGACATGTACGTGTGCCGGCATGAGTTTTAAGCCACTGGATCTAGGACTCAAACTGTGGTCAACTACGTGGGAGTCCAGTGATGTAACCATTATGTGATCTGCTGGTCCCAGACATGGGTCTATTTTCTGAAAACTGATTGTGTGTGTGTGTGTGTGTGTGTGTGTGTGTGTGTGTGTCTTGGTAGTCCTACCTTCACAACTGATGCTTAGTAAGATAAATTAAGGAAAAAAAAAAACAACTAACCTGATTTGTTACCAAAAATAAAATGGAGACATGACTAATGAATTTTTTTTTTTTTTTGAGAGGTTTTTACTATAGGGTATATGTGCTTGCCAGAAAGACTGAGAGAGATAGAGAGACAGAAACCGAGAAATCACACCCCAGGGGGATGGCCATGCCGCAATCCCTTCTCCTTCATTCTCTTCTCAGAATCTTGGGCACACCCACACATGCACCTAACGTGAGTTTAAGCCACCGGGTCCAGGACCCGAACTGCGGTCGACCACATGAGAGTCCAGCGACATAGCCATTCTGCCATCTGCTGGCCCCAACTAATTAAATTTTTATACTTTGTTTCCTGAATACCTATAGAGGTCCTATATACATTTTCCCCCATAGTACTCACCTTTTTCATTTAAAAACTGCAATAGTCATCTAACTCTACTGTTACATGTTATTATCATCAACGATTCAATTATTGGCAGAGTGATCCCATAAGCCAATGATCTATTTATGAGTAGATATTTGATAAAGGATCTTACTGCCATTCTTAGAACCATATAGCTAGTTATAACTTCTGTTCTCCCAAGATTCATAGGTGCATTACAAACCCCTTTATTGAATTCCCCACTAAAATGGGATAATGTACAGAAATGGCTAAAAATAAGATGAAAAAATGACTTTGATTCTTGAGTATCATTTGTTATCGCAGCCAAGAGAAAGAAATGCTAATGTAAAAACAAGTTATCTTGTTTTCCTTAAAGTCAGTAAGTTCCTTAGAGTACACTAGAGTAGTTATTGGAAGAAAGGCACCAAGTAAGTCCAAAGTCTTATTGCTAAGAGGGCCATACAGGAACCACAGCATAGACTACAGTAGGTCGTTCAGCCAAGAGGCCAGGTCTAAGTGTCAGTCACCGACCTTGGGGCTTGAAGAGCAAGGAAGGAAATGTCAGTGGAACAGAGAGAGTCCTTCATCTTATGCTGAGCTTGAGGAAAGGATCTCCGGCTTACGGCAAAGTGGAAGCTGGGCCTCTTTTTAGATAGGCACTCTGTTTTCTTTGGCCCATTTCTTCATGATCCGGATGATATACTCTACTTGGGTGTTACCTGTGCTTCTCAGTAAATGGAGTACTTCTCGAAGGGTCTCTCTGAGGAAAAGATTTGAAAGGACAAGGTGTTTCAATAAAGAATGAAAATGAGCAAACTTTTCATTGTTTTTCATACTGGACTCCTAGTAGAGCATTTTGGAAATAGACTAATCTACTGTGTATTCATAAGCCAAGCTTTCTATATATTTACAGGTTTTTGCCATAGGGCACGGGCACTCACCAGAGAGAGACAGTGAGAGGGAAAGTGAGAAATCATCCCTTGCAGGGATGGCTATGCTGCAATCCCTTCTCCTCCATTCTCTTGCTGGGATTTTGGGCATGCATGTACATGTACCTGGTATGATTTTTTTTTTTTTTTGAGAGGTTTTTGCTATAGGGCGCGTGTGCTCTCCAGACAGACAGAGACAGACAGAGAGACAGAAAGCAGGAAATCACCCCCCAGGGGGGATGGCCACACCGCAATCCTTTCTCCTCCATTCTCCTCTCAGGATCTTGGGCACACATGCACACACGCCTGGCGTGAGTTTAAGTCACGGGTCCGGAACTCGAACCGCGGTCGACTACGTGGGAGTCCAGCGACATAGCCATTACGCCAACTGCTGGTCCCGTACTTGGTACGATTTTCAAGCCACCAGGTTCAGGAAGCAAACCACAGTCAGCCATATGGGAGACTAGTACCCCAACCACCAGGCCACCTGATTTCTAGCTTTCTATATTCTTGTGGTGGCATAGTAAAATGGAAACCTTTGAAACTTTTCTTACTGATTCCTTTTCCTTTTGTATCTATACTATCTACATACATACGATTAATATCTTTGCCCCACTGAGATGCCCTAAATATTCCCACTTACACTTATTTTACAAGACAAGGTAGAAAAAGTTTAGCCAGGGGTTGGTTCAAGGAGTTTGGTTCAAATTCTAACTCTGTTACCTACAAATCACTTAATTTGTCTGAGTCTTAGATTTCTCCTTTTGTTAAGATAGTAATCACCTTTAACTGGGTGCCACTGCCATATTTGTAAAATTTTATAAAGCCAGAAGAATGGGTGATTTCTTCAAAAAAAACAATATATTAAAAAATAAAAAAGAAAAAAATATTAAGAACAAAGATTTAATAGGGTGGCTGGCAGGTGGCATGATGGTTAAGGGCACTGGACTCCCACATGGTCAACCGCAGTTTGCGTCCCAGACCTAGTGGCTTGCTTTCTCACTTTCTCTCTCTCTCTCTCTCTCCCCCCCCCATCTCTGGTCAAATGAAAATAAATAAATAAATAAATAAATAAATAAATAAATAAATAAAGTTAAATAAGATAATTACTTTAAAAAATACTTGATGGGGTCAGCAGGTAGCAGGTGGTTAAGGCAGCTGACATGACTCACATGACTGACTTTGCAGTTCTAGTTCCAGGCTAGGCAGCTTGAAAACATGCTAACTGTGTGTGTGCATGCATGCTCAAAATATGAAGAGGAAAATGGAGGAGAAAAGATTGTTACCTGGCCATGCCCCAAGTGGTGATTTCTCACTTTCCCCCTAATTCTGTGTCTCTCTTCAGCAAGCACACATGCCCTATAGCAAACTTAAAAAAAAAAAAAAAAAAAAAAAAAGGAACCAAGATTTGACAAATGCATAATATTTATGTTTTATTATATATATTTACTTAGTTTTTTAATTGCCAGAGGTCACATGTGCTTGCTAGAGAGAATGGAGAAGTGGGAGGAAGCACCCCCCAATGGAGTGTGTTCATGCCACAATCCCTTCTCCCCCAATTCTCCATCCTGTCAGGGTTTGGGGCAGACATGAACAAGAGACTACTCTGTTTTCGAACAGCTATGGTTGGAATCAAACCCAGCCAGCTATAATGGATCTGGCTCCCTTACCATGAGGCTATTGGGCCAGCCCTGCATTTATATTTTAAGAAATTAAAAATTTTTTAAAGAATTATTTTATTTAGCTTTATTCATCTGTTTATTCTAATTTGGCCAGAGAAGAACAGAGTGAGAGAAAGAGAGAGAGAGGGAAAGTGAGAAAGCAAGTTGCCAGGTCAGGGACTTGAACCGCGGTCAGCCATGTGGGAGTCCAGCGTCTTTAACCATCACACTACCTGCCAGTCCCCAAAATTTTAAATTTAAATGAACACATATTTTAAGTAATACATATTAAAACTTCTTTATTGCCTTAACAAATCTACAGGTGACTGTCTAAATATAGAGTTTTTTGAGTCTTATTTTCTACTTCTTTTCCTGTAAACAACTTCTTTTACTTAACCAAATGCTTTTAAACTTTTATGTAGGTCTGAAAGTAGACACAAGGCAGGAAATTATTTTGATAGATTATTTACTTACAAAATTATCAGTTCTGGGACCAGCAGTTAGCGAATGGCTAAGTTGCTGGACTCCCATGTAGTCAACAGTGGTTCAAGTCCCGGACCCCGTGGCTTAAACTCACGCTGGGTGCGTGTGTGTGCATGCCCAAGATTCCAAGAGGAGATTGGAGGAGAAAGGATTGCGGCGTGGCCATCCCCCCTGGGGGGTGATTTCTTGCTTTCTGTCTCTCTCTATCTTCCTGGCGAGCACACGCGCCCTATAGCAAAAAAACTCTCAAAAAAAAAAAAAAAGATCAGTTCCTATCCATATATCAGTAATAATATATTCAATAAAGTTATTTTTAGGAAACTGAATTTTGTTTTAAGTTTTGTTTCAAATGAAGCTATAAGTCACTTAATTTTATGTAATCTAATATATTGGTATTCCCTTGAATATGAGACATTAAGAGAAAAAAAAAGATCAACCACATACATACCATTCTTAATTCTTTGAGACCTAAACTAAGACACAAGAAAACGAAGAGGCAAAGAAAAGTGAAAAAGCCTTTTTGTTTATGAAAAGGACGACTCATTTAGAACCAAATATACATCTTATGCTATATTTGAGAACAATAGTATTCTCAGTGCCTCCAGGATATATAATTTAGAATGATCTGAGTCTCTATAATAAAACATTTCTGGAAGAAAATGATCAGATAGAAATATTTAACATTTTGGGACCAGCAGTTAGCATAATGACTATGTCGCTGGACTCCCATATGGTCGACCGCATCCTGGACCCAGTGGCTTAAACCTCACGCTGGGCACGTGTGCGTGCGTGCCCAAGAGCCCGAGAGGAGAATGGAAGAAAAGGGACTACGGCATGGCCATCCCCCCTGGGGGGTGATTTCTCGCTTTCTGTCTCTCTGTCTCTGTCTGTCTGGCGAGTGCACGCTCCCGATAGCAAAAACCTCTCCAAAAAAAAAAAAAAAAAAAAAAAAAAAGAAATATTTAACATTTAAACATTTTTCATCATTCTAGAACATCATCATAATTTTGAGTTTTCAGAAGATATCATCCAAGAAAACAATTATTTTCTTATTCAAGCTAGAAAGTGAACAGGGCAGTATCTGTTAACTTACTTGGGTTCTCTCCCAGCTAAGATCATCTGGAATATGCCCACACAGGCACCCCTTTTGCCTTCCCAATACTCAGGGTTGGGATCCAGCCTCTCTAGGACATCGAAAGCTTTAGCTGAATAGTAAAACTGGCCCATCTGCATGAAAGAAAGCATTATGACACTATTTGTAGTCAAAAGCTGCACAGGATGATACTGAACATAAAATGAAACAATGCAGAAAATAAGTGCATGGGCGATAACAACACTTTGTAAGCAAATTAAATACATTTCAATTCCTGATTAAAAAAAGAAAAAGGAGGGCCAGCAAGTGGCATGGTAGTTAAGGCACAATATCCCACAGAGCCGAGGGACCTGGGGACCTGAGTCCTGAACCTGACAACTTAAAAAGACAGGGTTTTGTGTGTGTGTGAGAGAGAGAGAGAGAGAGAAAGAGAGAGAGAGAGAGAGAGAGAGAGAGAGAGAGAGAGAGAGAGAGAGAGAGAGAGAGAGAACGTGCCCTGAGAGGAGAATGGAGGAGATGGGATTATGGCAAGGCCATCCCCCGGGGGCTGATTTCTCACTTTCCCTCTCTCTTAATAATTTCTCCTTAGAGGAGTCAGCAGGTGGCATGGTGGTTAAAGGAGCTGAACTCCCAAATGGCTGACCACGGTTTAAGTCCAGGACCCGGAGGCTTGCTTTCTAACTCTGTTTCTCTCTGATCAAACTGGAAAACAATAATAATAATAAATAAAGTTAAATAAAATAATTCTTTAAAAAAAATAAAAATATTTTCTCCTTTGATGACCATTATCATTCATGTTATTCTAATCTGATCATGTTCAACTCAAGAGAGTTGCATTTATGTTTTAAGAGTTAAGTCCAGGACCAATGGAACAGAATAGAGTCCCCAGAAATAAGTGCCCAAACATACAGTCAACTGATCTTTGACAAGGGGTACCAGTCAATCCAGTGGGAAAATGAAAGCCTCTTCAACAAGTGGTGCTGGAGAAACTGGACTTCCACTTGCAGAAAGATGAATCTGAACCCCCTACCTCTCTCCTTTGACAAGAATCAAGTCAAGGTGGATCAAGGATCTAAATCTAAGACCTCAAACTATAAAGCTGCTCCTGGAGAATGCTGGGGAAACTCTGGGAGACATTGGTGTAGGGAAAGACTTCCTAAAGAAGACCCTCAAAGCAGAGTCCATCGTCCACAAAATAGACAAGTGGGATTACATCAGACTAAGAAGTTTCTGCATGGCCAAAGACACAGTAGTTAGTGTGAATCGACAGCCCTCAGAATGGGAAAATATTTTTGTAAATGTTGCATCAGATAAGGGACTGATAACCAGAATACACAAGGAACTAAAAAAGGTGTTTGGAAAAAAGATGAGCAACCCGATTAAAAGATGGGAGAAGGAGATGAAGAAAACACTCTCTAAAGATGATATACGAATGGCCAAAAGGCATATGAAAAAATGTTCAACCTCCCTCATCGTAAGGGAAATGCAGATAAAAACAACAATGAGGTACCACCTAACCCCAGTCAGATTGTCTAATATTAAAAAAAACAAAAAATGATAAGTGTTGGCGGGGGTGTGGTGAAAGGGGAACTCTTTTACACTGCTGGTGGGAATGTAGATTGGTCCAACCACTGTGGAGAATAATTTGGAGATTCCTCAAAAATCTACAGATAGATCTGCCATATGATCCAGGGATCCTACTCCTCGGTATCTACCCAAAGGACAGAAGAATTCTTCATTGGAAAAGTGCTTGCACATCAATGTTTATTGCGGCACTATTCACAATTGCTAAGTCATGGAACCAACCCAGATGCCCCCGTATGGAGGAATGGATTGAAAAACTGTGGCACATATACTCTATGGAATACTACTCAGCCATAAAAACCAACAGAGCCCTGGCTTTTGACAGAAAGTGGAAGAATATGGAAGATGTACTGCTGAGTGAGGCAAGCCAGGCTATGAAGGAGAGATATTGTATGTCCCCACTTAACATATACCGTTTGTCTGCATTCTATGTCTGAAACTGATCGACTAACAGTTGAACAAACACAAGAGATGGGTGTGAATGTCAGATGAGGTGTATGTGAAGGAGTGGGGCCCAACGAAAGACATTTGGAGAAGGGATACAGAGGTAGAGCATTGACGGGATGGGGAGGTGTGGTGTTATCTGTTGAAGATATTTCGATCAATGGGTCTGGGGAGAAATGTTCACATATCGAAATGGTCTCATTGTAAGCCAAACAATATGATTGAAAGTATATACAAAATAAATAAATTAATTAATAAAAAAAAAAAAGAAAAAAAAAAAAGAGTTAAGTCCAATGATGTAACCACTATACCATCAGCTGGTCCCAACACTTAACAGTTTAACCAATGTGCTTAGTTACTTTTCTATTCCCGTTAACTGTTTTTCTAAACTTCTGACAATTTCCTTAAGACTGCTACTGCATGGACCTGCAGATGGTGTAATGGTTATGTCGCTGGACTCCCAAATAGTCAACCACAGTTTGAGTCCCAGACCTGGCAACTTAAAACTCATACTGGGTGCATGTGTGTGCATGGCCAATATCCTGAGAGAAGAAAGGAGAGGGGATTGGGCGTGGCCATCCCATGGGAGGGTGATTCCTCACTTTCTGTCTTTTCAGAGAGCGTACATGCCCTATAGCAAAAGTTTCTAAAAACAAAAAACAAAAAGACCGCTACTGCATTCCTAGCTTAGCTGTATCCTATAATTCACAGGGAAAATAAAACTTTCCTCCTTTCAGGTCAAGGTGTATGTATGCCTTTTTTTCATCCTTCGTTTCTCTCTTCCTTTCTCACAGGAAGATGTTTTCTTATTCTTTTCAAGATTAATCCATCTATGTCACCTTAAAAACAAATTTTTTATTGTGAAATAACACACAGACTGGTACATTAAACATACACGTATGGCTTACTAACTAAATATAATGTGAATACAATTACTTGACCTACCACCCAGGTCAAGACACAGTGCAAAACAAAATTTTTCTGTGTGTCACTTCTAGACCATAACCCTTTTCCTTTTCTCTTTCTCATCCATAGGAAACTTCTATTCTCATTCTTTTTTGTTTTTAGTTTTCTACTGGGTGCATGTGTTCATGGGGTGTGGGGGATAGTGGAGGACAGGGAGAGAAGGAGAGAGAAAGAGAAGGAAAAGTAAGAAATCATCCCCTGGGGGGATGGCCATGCCACAATTTCTTGCCCTCCATTCTTTTCTTGGAATTTTGGGCATGCACGCACATGTGCCTGGCATGATTTTTAAGTCACTGGGTCAGAGGCTGAAACTACTTAGTAGGCCATGTGGGCTCTAGATGTGGGATCTAGCCACCCTAATCTCCACACCACCTGCTGAGTGGGCCTCCCAGAACTTTATCTATATGAACTAATACTGGAAATATTCTTTTGTATACTGCATCTATGACCCAATATTGTAAGATTCATCTATATTGCTGTATATAGCTCTAGCTGTTTTTTTAAATTCACTTCATTATTTTAAGAATAAAGTTTATTGTGTATATTTAAGGTTCACAACATGATGTTATTGAAATAATTATAGACCCATCCAAGGTTACGAAGCTAGGACAGAGATCCAAAATACAGCTTACATCACCATAATATATCACAGAATCAAAACCAGGAAATGGACACTGGTACTGGGTGTGTTGGGGATAGTCTTATCACTTCATCACGTGTAGATTCACATACCCGTCACCACAATCAATCGCAGACTATTCAATTGCCACAGAACTTCCCTCGTTACCCCTTTGCAGTCATGTGAGCCCCTCCCTGCTCCCATCTCTGACCCCTAACAACCACAAACTTATTTTTCATTTCTGTAACTGTGTCACTTTAAGAATGTCATACACATAAAGTCAAACAGTCTGGGTCCCTTTGACATTGTTTTTTTCACTCAGCATAACGTCAATACTATATGTATTGATAGTTTGCTCCTACTATGGTTACCCTAAATATAATATGAATACAATTATATAATGTGACTACAATACAAAAGCAGGAGGGACTCCTACTCAAAGTTTCCTTCAGATGTTAAGACTAATGATGCCGGGAACCAGCAGTTAGCGTAATGGCTATGTCACTGGATTCCCACGTAGTCGACGGCGGTTCGTGTCCCGGACCCAGTGGCTAAAAACTCACGCCGGGCACGTGTGCATGCGTGCCCAAGATCCCGAGAGGAGAATGGAGGAGAAGGGATTGCGGCGTGGCCATCGCCCCTGGGGGGTGATTTCTCGCTTTCCATCTCTATGTCTCTCTCTGTCTGTCTGGAGAGTGCACGCGCCCTATAGCAAAAAACCTCTCCAAAAAAAAAAAAAAAAAAGACTAATGATGCCACACACATGTAAAGGGAGTAAGAAAAGGTTTTTATCCATATGATTGTGGTCTCTAGGGAGAGCAAGGCCAGCCTTGCAAGCAGGTTCAAAATAACCTGAGAAAGCAAGGAAAGGCAGCTGGCCTGGAAGGTTACCATGAATGTTGCTGCGGTTAGGGGTGAGGCTGACGTGAGGGCTCGGGGCATGGGCGGGACTTGTGTGGTTTGAATCACCCTGGGGCACCAAGGAAGGGAGCACCTAGGGTTTTCTTTTTTATTTTTTTGAGAGGTTTTCTCTATAGGGCGCGTGCGCTCGCCAGACAGACAGAGAGAGACATAGAGACAGAAAGCGAGAAATCACCCCCCAGGGGGGATGGTCACGCCGCAATCCCTTCTCCTCCATTCTCCTCTCGGGATCTTGGGCACGCACGCACACGCGCCCGGCGTGAGTTTTAAGCCACCGGGTCCGGGACGCAAACCGCAGTCGACTACGTGGGAGTCCAGCGACATAGCCATTACGCAAACCACCTAGGGTTTTCTTATCATTTTGTCCAGATGTGAAATACAGGGGAAGGGGCAGGGGAGTCAGATTCTTCCTTAGTGGCATTCCATGCCAAGCCAGTTTATTTAACCATGCAACCTACTGAGAGAGTCTGATCGCTTCCAGTTTTAATCCATTACAAATAAAGCGATTAACATTTATGTATTAAAATTTATGCTGTGAACATTTGTATATTTGTGTGGCTACAGGTTTTCATTTTTCTGGGATAAAAACATAGGAGTATGGGGCTAGAAGGTAGCATGGAGGTTAGGGCGCTGGATTCCCACATGGCGGACCATGGCTCAAGTCTCAGACCTGGTAGCTTGAAAATCACACTGGACATGTGAGTGTGGGTGCCCAGAATCCCAGGAGGTAAATGGAGAAGAGGGGATTGCAGCATTGCCATCTCCCTGGGGGATGATTTCGTACTTTATCTTTCTCTGTCTCTCTCTGGTGAGCAAATGCGCCCTATGGCAAAAACCAAAATGAAGAAAAAAAAAAAAAGTTTAAGAGTGCAATTGCAAGTCAAATGGTATGTGTGCATTTGTTTGTTAAGAAAACTGCCGAACTATTTCATGGAATATCTTTTTTCCATCCTTTAACTTTTTTTTTTTTTTTCAATTTATTTAATTTGACCAGAGAGGGACAGAGTGAGAATGAGAGTGAGAGTAAGAGAGAGAGAGAGAGAGAGAAAGTGAGAAAACAAACTGCTAGGTCTGGTACTTGAACCACAGTCAGCAATGTGGGAGTCCAGCGCCCTTAACCACCACACCACCTGCTGGCCCCCCATCCTTTAACTTTTGACATAACCATGTCTTTATACATGATGTGAATTTCTTATATGGAGCACATAGTAGGGCCATGTTTTTTTATCCTCTTTGTCAACATCTATTTTTAAAAATAATTATTTAACTAATTAATTTATTTGACCAGAGAGGGACAGAGTGAGAGCAAGGGGGTGGGGGGAAGCAAGAAAGCAAGCTGCCAGGTCTGAGACTTGAACTGTGGTCAGTCATGTGGGAGCCCAAGCACCCTTAACCACCATACCACCTGCTGGCCCCAACATCTATCTTTTAATTGTTATATTTAGACCATTTACATTTAATGCAATTATTGATGTATTAGGGCTTAATTTTGCCATTTTTCATATTTGTTCTGTTTACTTAAATAAGGAAAAACACAGATGTCCCTGCATTTTGCAGCTGGGATCATGTGATCCTCACAGAAGGAGGACAAGAAAGCCTGTGTTTGACTTCTCTAACCTTCATCGACCTATTCATATCTTTTCCTGCTATTCCTATAATGAATCTTAGCCAGGAGTACCAGTGAGTCCTTCCGGTGAGTCACCAAACTAGTAGATGCTCATGGGACCACTGAGACACCAGATAATGCCAAAAACTACATCTTTCTTAAACTACATCTCAAATCTTGGTCTCTCACATGAACACCTGAGCTCTATTGTTTTTTAAAGTTGTGATCTTCCTTTGATTTTTAATCTATCTCCTTCTCACCTCTCCTAGGGCCTTATTCCATCAAACAAGCTCCCCATTGTCTGTATTTTTTTTTCTTTTCTTTTCTTTTTTTTTTTTTTTTGACTAGAGGGCATGTGTGTGCTTTGTCAGAGAGAGTCAGAGACACAGTAAGAAGGAGAGGAGAAAGCAATTCCCCCTCCCCCCCAAAAAAGAGTAGTCACACCTCCATCTCTCTCCATCTCTTCCTCCTTTCAGGATTTTAGGCATGCACATAAATGCACTCTAGAGTGCTTCTCAAAATGCTAGGTACAAGACTCTAAGAAATCAGTCATATGGGATCCAGCTGCCTTAACTACCAGGCCATGGAGTTGGCTCTTCCTGAAATCTTTGATCTGCCTGTTCAATGACTACTTTTCCTTTTCTTACTTATATATATACGTATTTCAAAAGAAAAAGAACTTTCCACCACCACCACCTCCAAATCCCAAGCCCTGTTTTTGCTTTTAAGTTAGTGCAACATTTTTCTCCTTATCCTCAGTATCAGTTTTTCAAAGACCGTGGTCTACCTTACAGTCACTGCATCTGCTTTCCAATCTGACTGTCTTCTCCACTACTACTGTATTCTCAGTCTTCACACATGTCGATTTGGTTGCAGATTTTACACTCTTATTCCTTAGTTTTTGATAAAATAGAAATTCAAAAAAGAGTAACATAAAAAAGGTTTTTTTCCCTCCTGGTTCTTTGCTTTCCTCTCTGTCCCTTTTATTTACTCTTGTTTCTATTTCTATCCCTTAAATATAATCAAGCATTCCTTAACAATCCTTAACAATAGGGATACATTCTGAGGAACGTGTAGGTAGGCAAATTTGTCACTGTATGAACATCACAGTCTCAAACATCTAGTTGGTGCAGCCTACTACACACCTAGGCTGTGTGGCAGAGCCTATATACTCCTATGGGACCACTGTCGTATAAGTGGTCCATCACTGACTGAAACGTTATGTGACAATTGACTCTACTGGCGTCTTTCACGGTCCCTCTGCCCACTTACTGGTTCATCGTATTCCTTCTCACACTTGGCTACTGCTCCTGCTGCTGCCACTGTACCACCATTGACTACTGGTAATTTCTAAAACTACATCTCAAATCTTGGTCTCTCACATGAACACCTGAGCTCTAGGCTCACTCTGGTAACGTCCTACTTGTATTGTCTTTACTGGGATCCCCAAAACACTTCAGATTTGACACATGAAATTGAAATAATTTCCTCTCTTTTAGTATTTTCCTTCCTTCCACCTCCCTTAACCTCTTTTGTGTCGCCATCTACCAAGTCAGGCTAACCTATTATTTTCAAGTTTCCCATGTCTTAAGACATTTTCCATTGATGGTGATGCACTTCTTTTTAAAGTAATGATTCACTCTGAAATGAGCTATTTTGATAAAGTTCACACAAGATTCTCTTTACCTAACATTTTCCTGTCTTTTGGATAGGATAAGATATCGCAAAAGTAGAAATTTCTAGAATTTGAGACTAATTTTAAAATAGCTTCTAATCTGTAAGATAGGCCCTCCTACTATTCCCTCCTCCTACTTTTCCAACTCCTTATATACAAACACACTTGAAAGAGCCAGTCCTTCATAAAATGTTCTTTTTTAAAAATGTCTATCTAGAGGACCAGCAGATGGCGTTGTGGTTAAGGTGCTGGACACTCCCACATGGCGGACCACGGTTCGAGTCCTGGACCTGGTGACTTCCTTTCTCCCTTTCCCCCCCCCTCTCTCTCTGGTCAAATTAAAATAAATGAATGAATAAATAAAATAAAATAAATAATAATTTTAAAAATGTCTATCTATTTTAAGAGAGAGGGAGGGACGGGTACTCCTGACAAGATCTCACCATGCTGTGATCCTCTTGTACAGCCAGCCAGGCTCAAGGGCCACCCCTGTGAATACACCTATCATGTTCAGGTTGATCTGGATCCAAACCTGGGGACCTTCCTACATGGTTCTCAGGTTGCACAGCATCCTGCTACTTGGACCACCTTTCTAATCCTCTCTCCTTTTTTTTTTTTCCTTTCTCCCCTTGTTTATCCTGTACACCACTCACACCAGAGATTTGGTTTGCTCCTTACCATTCAGTGCTTCAATAGCTAGTTGAATGTAGATGACTCCCTGTAGCTGTCTCTAAATGTCCAGAATACATTGGTGTTGAGCTGTTACCAGATGAACACTCTACCTACAGGCCATAGCCATAAGAAATCTAAAACCTCCTCTCTAAATCATTATTCCATATACATGGATATTCACATACATCTTTCCATATACATATGTGGGGTATCTTTAGGACTCCCAGAAAAACATGTAAAACTCTGAAATACTATCTTTGAATTCATTCATTCATGAAAAGGATAACAATCAACCACGGTTTGATATCACTATGCAAATCCTCTCACTAATAGCTGTTTAGCCTCTGGGACACTTTTTCCTAATACTTAGCCAGTGCACTCACGATACTGATCTCCCCTTCTGTCTCCTCAGACTCACCTTGTAGCAGTCATTAGCAATGAGCTGTAAGAGGCTAAAAGACTCGCCAGAGGTTTCCATCTTGAGATAGAGTTCCCAGGCTAGTTTTGGTTTCTTGTTCATGATATCTATGAAAGTAAACAAAGATCGATGCCTTGTAAGTATATAAGAAATAACTTTTACATCTTGTTATTGTATGGATTTGGTTCCATAGTCCAAATATACAAAGTAATGGTAGGATGCCTCTTACACTGTTAGCATTAAACTGGCTTCCTGTCAGGTTCTACCATATTAAACTATTTAGATTAGGATTCACTTAATCATGTCTTTTAGATTGGGCTGATTTCCAGTAGTTCCTGCCTATAATTCAAGCAGTTCTATTCATAATGTCAGCCTCACTAAGATATCTTTTAGCTAAAATTTTCTTGTAACTATAAACACTTAGTGGTGGGGCTGTCAGGGTATAGTAGTTAAAGCGCTGGACTCCCACATGGCCAACCACGGTTTGAGTCCTAGACCTGATGGCTTGCTTTCTCATTTCCTTCTCTCTCTGTCTTTCTTTGGTCAAACTTTTAATAAAAATAATAATAATAAAGATTAATTAAATAAACAGTTCTAATTAAAAAACAACAACTTAGTGGTGTGGTGGTTAGGGTGGCTGTTCTCCCACATGGTCAACTGTGGGCTCAAGTCCTGGACTTGGTGGCTTGAGAAATACAATAGGCATTTGTGTATGCACCCAAAATCCTGAGAGAAGAATGGGAGATGGGACCAGCAGATTGCATAATGGCTAGTTACATTGCTGGACTCAGACATAGTCAACCATGGTTCGTGACCAGACCCAGTGGCTTAAAACTCAAGTGGGGCATGCGTGCGTGTGTGCCCAAGATTCTGAGAGGAGAATGGAGGAGAAGGGATTGCAGCATGGCCATCCCTCTGGGGGGTGATTTCTTGTTATCTTTCTGTCTCTCTCTGTCCGGCGGGTGCACATGCCCTAGAGCAAAAATCTCTCTCTTAAAAAAAAAAAATGGAGAAGGGACTACAGCATGACCATTCCCTCTGGGTTGGGGGGGGTGTTTTCTCACTTTTCCTATTTCTCTCTCTCTCTTTCTCTCTGTCGCTCACCAGCCAGTGCATGGACCTTAGAGCAAACTAAAACAAAACAAAACAAATACTTAGTAACAATTTAAATCAAAGTGAAAAAAGGAGCAAGAAAAGAAAATGAGTGGGGTCAGCAGGTGGTGTGGTGGTTGGGGCACTGGACTCCCACATGGCTGATAGTTGTTCAAGTTCTGAAATTGGATGTTTGCTTTCTCACTTTCCCTTTCTCGCTCTCTGGTCAAATAAAAAAAAATGAATAAAATAAAGTAATTATAAAAAATAATAGTGAGTTACTGTGTATGAAAAAGAGAGGCTATAGACTCTGCAATTACAAAATAATTAATTTTTTGACATTTTGTCACTTGATAGGCCTCAACATTAGTGAAAAGGTAAAACCAGAATATATCATTTCACAAACACTCTAAACCAAGACTCTGGAAACTTTTTTTGGTAATAATTAATTAATTAATTGAATTTTTTTTGGAGATTTTTGTTATAGGGCGCATACGCTTGCCAGAGAGACAGAGGAACAGAAAGTGAGAAATCAAACCCAGGGGACATGGCCACGCCACAACCCTTCTTTCCTCCATTCTCCTCTTGGGCACGCATGTACACGTGCCCGGTGTGAGTTTAAGCCACTGGATCCAGGACTTGAACTGCGGTCAAGTCTATGTGGGAGCCCAGCAACATAGCCATTATCCCAATTGCTGGTCCCAAGAATTATTTTATTTAACTTTATTTATTCATTCATTTATTTTAAATTTGACCAGAGAAGACCAGAGAGAGAGAGAAAGCTGCCAGTTCTGGGACTTGAACCATGGTCGGCCATGTGAGAGTTCAACGCCCCTAAACACCATACCACCTGCCAGTCCCCAGAAACTTTTTTTTTTAAGAGAGGTTTTTGCTATAGGGTGTGTGCACTCACTAAAGACACTGAGAGATAGAAAGCGAGAAATCACCCTCCTCTTGGGGGATGGCCATGCCATAATCCCTTTTTTTCCATTCTCCTCTCAAGATCTTGGGCATGGGACCAGCAGTTAGCGTAATGGCTATGTCGCTGGACTCCCACGTAGTCGATGGCGGTTTGCGTCCCAGACCCAGTGGCTTAAACTCACACCAGGCGCGTGTGCATGTGTGCCCAAGATCCCGAGAGGAGAATGGAGAAGGGATTGCAGCGTGGCTATCCCCCCTGGGAGGTGATTTCTCGCTTTCTGTCTCTCTGTCTCTGTCTGGCGAGCGCACGTGCCCTATAGCAAAAACCTCTCCAAAAAAAACAAACAAACAAACAAAATAATAATAATAAAAAAAAAGATCTTGGGCACACATGCACATGCGCCTGGCACAAGTTTTAAGCCACTGGGTCTGGGACTCAAACCATGGTTGGTCATGTGGGAGTCCAGCAATATAACCATTACACCATCTGCTGGTCTTAATACTCTGAAAACTTTAATAAGGCTAAAGTAAGACCTTAATATCTTTCTGGACCGTAAATGTTAAGTCAATGTTATATGATAGAACTAATCACAGAGGAAACATACCTAACACATTTATATGGCAGCCCTTACTGAGTGGTATAAGGAATGGGCCGACCACACAAGAAAATAGAAATGTAGAGCCTTTATTGGGAGTGCTCTGGGCAAGGTTCGCTGGCCTGAGGGGGGCGGACAGAGAAGTCACCCTAAGGCGGGGTTTAGCGATTTTTATAAGGGAATAGGGATGGGGGAGTGTCTTGGAGGTAGAAACAGTCCATGTATGGTAAAGGTTTAGAGGGAGAGCAGACTGTTGTGTCACATAAGGTCTGGTGTCGTGTGCAGAGTAGAGCCCTGTGTGCAGAGTAGAGCGCCATGTGCTACATCCGGGTCAGATCTGAGTGCAGCGCAGGTCTGATGACAGACTGGATCCGGGTTGTATTAGCCGACTAGGGCATGGCATCCAACCCCTACATCCAACCTGCCCAGGCCTCTGGCCTAACAGCTGGCATTAACTCTTAATTTTAGTGTTTATTCTTCTATAGAACAAAATCCAAAATAAAATTAGAAAATGCTCAATAGGGCCAGCAGATGTCATAGAAGTTAAGGTGGTTAGATCCAAAATGGCCAATGTGTAGTTTGAGTCCTGGTCTTGGCAGCTTGGAAAGCATACTGGGGGAGACCAGCGGATGGCATAATGGTTACATCGCTGGACTCCCATGTAGTCGACCATGGTTTGAGTCCTGAAGCTGGCAGCTTAAAACTCATGCCAGGTGTGTGTGTGTGTGTGTGTGTGTGTGTGTGTGTGTGTGTGTATGCCCACAATTCCAAGAAAAGAATGGAGGAGAAGGGATTGCAGTGTGGCCATCCCCCAGGAGGGGTGATTTCTTGCTTTCTGTCTCTCTGTCTCTCTCTGGTGATGCACGTGCCCTAAAGCAAAAATCTCTCTAAAAAAAAAAGAAAGAAAGAAAGGAAGAAAGAAAGAAAGACAAACAAACAAAAACATGTTGGCTGCATGTGTGCATGTGCCTAGAATCCTTAGAGGAGAAAGGATTGTGGCATGGCTATCCACCAGGGGCTGATCTCTCACTTTCCCTCTGTCTCTCTTTGGTAAGTGCACTTCTCTATAGTAAAAACTAAACGAAAAGAAAGAAAGAAACAAAGAAAATGTTCAATGTAATTTCCAAACATATTATGCAAAAGAAAAGAAGAGGATTACTCTTTTAACATTTAAAAGAAGACTTACAGCACCGAGCTAGCCAACTGAGGTAAATGTAGTCATTTTTCATTTTCTCACTTTGGATCAAGAGGAACACCTGCAAGAAAAGGAAAGAAAGGGAATAAATGTGAGGGTGGTTTTATAATGAAAATATCCATTATAGACTTGCTTTAGAGTGATTATCACTGTAGGCTTAGATGACCAAATTCTGTGCAGGCTGCTAATAAAAATGAAGGACAAAACTGTAGTGATTCTCACATAGTCCTCTTAGTAATTGGTACTCCAAGCTGACAAATTGGGAAGGGTATCCTTTTAACAGAAGAATTAACAACTGTATGGTACATACTGTTTTCAAATACTCAGGACCATGCTACTGGGCAATGAGGCAAGTCTCAACAAATGTCATAGGACTGGTGTCACGCAGAGCACATTCTATGACCACAATACAATTAATTTAGAAATCAAAAGACAATAACCTGAAAAGGATAACTTACATATTTTAAAATTCAGAAACAGCGAGGTTTTCTTTTTTTTTTTAACAAGAGAGATTTTTGCTATAGGGTACGTGTGCTTGCCAGAGACACACACACACACACACACACACACACACACATATTATATATATATTTTATATATATATACACATATAAACATATTTATATTCATATTTATTTATTTATTTATTTATGAGAGACTTTGCTTTAGGGCACATGTGCTTGCCAGAGAGATGGAAAGAGACAGAGAGACAGGAAGCAAGAAATCACTTCCCAAGAGGGATGGCTATGCCACGATCCCTTCTCCTCAATTTTCCCCTCAGGATCTTGGGTACATGAGTTTCTAGCCACCAGGTCCAGGACTTGAACTGTGGTTGACCACATGGGAGTTCAGTGACATAACCATTACTCCCATCTGTTGGTCCCTGAATATTTATTTTCTTTTAAGTTTATTTATTTTATTCATTACAGAAAATATGTTCAGGTGCACAAGAAAAAGGAGAGAGAGACACACCCTTGACAAGGTCTTGTCGTGCTACAATCCCTCTTTCCCTCAGCTCATCAGAATCAGGATCTTGGGTAGGTACATGTGCACCCAATGTGTTTCAGGTCAGCTACTAGGATGGGGATTGGAACCCATGGTCAGCCATGTGGCTTCCAGCAATGTAGTTCAGTATGTTACCAACTGTGCCACTGAGGCTGGACCAAGGAAATATTTAGAATTTGAATAAAAACAAGTTGAATAGGGCCAGCAGATGAAGTAGTAGTGAAGATGCTGTACTTGCACATGGCCAACCATGGTTTGAGTTCCGGATCTGGTAGCTTGCTTTCTCACTTTCCCTCTCTCTATCTCTCTGGTGAGTGCATCTGCCCTATATCAAATAATAATAATAATAATAATAAAATAAAATAATTATTTTTAAAAGACTTAAAATGAAATAATTCATTTTAAAAATAATTATTTTATTTTATTCTTTTTTAAATTTTTTATTTATTTATTTTTATTGAAGTTGACCAGAAGAGATGGAAAGAGAGTAGGAAAGTGAGAAAGCAAGCTGCCAGGTCTGGGACTCGAACCATGGTCAGCCACGTGGGAGTCCAGCCATCTTAACCACCATATCACCTGCTGAACTCCTTTGTTTTTAAAAGAGAGTTTTTATATTTTAAGGATTATTTTTAAAATTTTATTTGTTCATTCATTTATTTTAGTTTGACCAGAGAGAGAGACACACACACACAGAGGGAGAAAGAGAGAGAGAAAGCGAAAGTCACCAGGTCTGGGACTCAAACCGTAGTCAGCCATGCGGGTGTGTCCAGTGCCTTAACCACCACACCACCTACTGGTCCCTTTAAAGAGATTTTTTTCTATAGCATGCGTGCACTCATCAGAGAGACAGAAAGTGAGAAATCACCCCACCCCCAGGGGAATGGCCATGCTGCAATCCCTTCATCTCCATTCTCCTCAGGATTTTGGGCATACATGTACATGTGCCGGCCTGAGTTTTAAGCCACCAGGTCTGGGACTCGAACAGTGGATGACTATGTGGCAGTCCAGTGACGTAACTGCTACGCCATCTGCTGTTCCCTAAATAAATAATTCTTTAATAACAGTAACAAGTTGACTAATTTGTTGAATAACAGAATTGAATTTAAAAATTCAATTTTGAATAATTCAGACAAATCAATCTATAGAATTTGATGTCAGGTTGGTGGTTAGTGCTGGGGGAGGGGACTGACTCAAAAAGGAGATAAGGGGGTTTCTGAGGTTATAATCATATTGTTTTCTGAGGTTATAATCATATTGTTTTCTGAGGTTATAATCATATTGTTTCATAATCTGGGAATTGATTGTGAGATAGAAATTAGACCCACAAGTATATAGGATAAGGGCCCTGAAAGGAAGCCACTGTTTTGTTTTATTTTTAATGAAGTCTCTGTGTTTTTCCTCTATAGTCTGGTTAATGTAAAATATACACCTTTTTTACATGTCTCTAAAAATTTATGGTTCCTTGCTAATACGGCAGGAACGAGGGATATTGATCACACAGACAAGATAAGGCCAAGATGGAGACACAGTGGACTAAATTTTCAGAGCCAAAAGCTGGCTGCATTGGGACTCAAAGCAATTGTAGCTAAGGGCAACAGTTTCTATTTAGTAACTATATTCTTACAAGGAGTATAGAATACTATGGTCCACTGACCCCACAAAGAATAGGGTAATAAATCACTCAAGCTACCATGTAACTATTTCCTAAAGCTCACTTCCTTATCAGAAAGCCACACCATTGCTCAGATTGCTAAATAAAAACCCCTCACCTCCAGCTCTTCTTTGGCAGACCATTCGGAACCCCTCCCTGCTTGGGAGCTCTGTTGTTCCTTCCCTCAAACTCTGCTTTACTCTCCTCTCTGTGTCTCTAATTCTTCATGAACACCAGATAAGAACCAGCACGAGTGTTGGATCTGATCACCTAGCACTCATGCATCAATGACAAGGGTTATGTTCACTCTGAAAATTTATCAAGCTGTAGATCTATGATTTGTATACCTCTCTGCACATATGATATATAGCTATAAAACTGATTATAAAGGGGAAAGATTAAAATATGTATTAGTCTATTCAAAATGTACTCTTTCTTTTTTGCTATAGTATGCATGCACTCACTGGAAGTGGTTGGGGTAGTGAGAAATCACTCCCTGAGGGGGTGGGTGCTCCGCAATTCCTCTCCTCCATTCTTCTCTCAGGATTTTGGGCACACACGCATGCACACACATCTGGCATGTTTTTCAAGCTACCAGGTCTGGGACCTGAACGTCACAGTTAGCCATTTGATATCTAGCTGCCTTTGTACTCTTAAAGTATTAATTTTCTTCATAAGCGAGACATAGACAAGCACCTTCGAGAGTGTCTTCATGCTGCAATCCTCCCTCCACCAGGCAGAGTCACAGGCATGTCTGTGGGTAGCTAGGCATGCTTAGACCCTGGGAGTGAACCTAGAGCCTTCCCATATGGCCTCCAGCATTGCGCAGTAGCTTCCCAACTGCCCGAGTCAGAGTAGCTGGGCCTAGATTACCTTTTAATGTAATCTAAGAACAAAGAAATCGTTTTTTTTTTTTTTTTTTTTTTTGAGAGAGAGATTTTTGCTATAGGGTACATGTGCATGCTAGAGAGACAGAGAAACAGAAAGCAAGAAATCACCACCCCCACCCTCGGGAGGATGGCCATGCTGCTATATCCCTTCTCTTCTATTCTCCTCTCTGGATTTTGGGCACGCATGTACATGCGCCCAGCATGAGTTTTAAGCCTCTGGATCCAGGACTTGAACTGTAGTCGACTACATGCTAGTCTAGTGTCATAAACATTGCACCATCTGCTGGTCTCAAGAAGTCTTTAATAATCCTTTACCCTTGACCATTTTATTTCAGTGAGGAAAAGATAAGGATGTGTTAGAATCGTTCAAATGTCTTTAAAGACAGGTACCCACCTCTTCACCCTCACTGGTATTGCCTGTTGCAGCTTTGGCTTGGGCATAATTAAAGTTAAAGATGTCATCGTTATAGAAGTAACTCTGAAAAACATCATAAGGATATGTCACATTGAGCATTAACACATAAAATATAAAACTATCAGTTATGCCAGATAAACACAAAAATAATCTTATGGAATTATGTACTACCATTAATGGCATCACAGGAAAACAGCCATCTCCAAGAACATCTTATCTTTTTTCAAAATTAAATTTATTATTATTTTTTAAAAGAATTATTTCATTTAGCTTTATTTATTTATTTATTTATATTTTTTTGGAGAGGTTTTTGCTATAGGGCATGTGCACTCGTCAGAAAGACAGAGAGGCAGAAAGCGAGAAATCACCCCCTGGGGGGATGATCACGCCGCAATCCCGTCTCCTCCATTCTCCTCTCAGGATCTTGGGCACGCACGCACACATGCCCGTTGTGAGTTTAAGCCACTGGGTCCGGGACTCGAACCACGGTTGACTACATGGGAGTCCAGCAACATAGCCTTTACGCTAACTGCTGGTCCCTCATTTAGCTTTATTTATTTATTTTAATTTGACCAGAGAAGGACAAAGTGAGCGAGATGAGAGAGAGAGGGAAAGTGAGAAAGCAAGCTGCCAGTTCCAGGACTTGAATCACAGTTAGCCATGTGGGAGTCCAGTGCTCTTAACAATGTCACCTGCAGGCCCCCTATCAGTATTATTTTTTAGGGAGAGATTTTTGCTATAGGGCACATGTGCTTGCCAGTGAGACAGAGACAGAAAGTGAGAAGTCACCCCCCCGGGGGGGATGGCCACGCCACAATTCCTTCTCCATTCTCTAAGGATCTTGGGCACACATACACACGCACCTGCTGTGAGTTTTAAGCCACTGGGTCTGGGACTTGAACCTTGGTTAATTATGTGGGAACCCAGCAACATAACCATTACATTATCTGCTGGTCCCTATTTGTTATTATTTTTAATTTGACCAGAGAGAGGCAGAGAGAGAGAGAAAGAGGGAAAGTGAGAAAGCAAGCTGCCAAGTCCGGGACTCAAACTCAGTTGGTCATATGGGAGTCTAGCACCTTAGCCACCACGCCACCTGCTGGCCCAAGAGTGTCTTATCATATCTGACATACTATACATAAAGTCATACAGATAATTCTATACTGACCTTAAATGAGTTGAGGTAAATCAAGACATCATCAAATTGCTTAAGCAGGAAGAAACAGGAAGCCATGCACTGTCTCCCAGGTATTGTATCTGAAATGGAGGGGGGAGGAAGAAATCCTGTATATTCACAAAACTACAAGTTCTCTTTAGCTGGAATTTGAGTTATTTTATAATTTAGAGGTAGAAATGTATTTGAACACATTTTTTTAACTTTGCTACAGGGAACTCTCTGGTGTGTTCATCAGAGAGAGAGAAAGTGAGAAAGCACCCTGCAGGGGGATGGCCACATCACAGTCTCCCCTCCATTCTCCTCGTGGGGTTTTTGGCAAGCATGCATATGTGCCCAGCATGTTTTTCAAGCTGCTGGGTCTTGGATTTGAACTGCACAGTCAGCCATGTGGGATCCATCCTGCCACTGGCTGGCCCAAGACATCCTTCTAAAGTTTATTTATTTTACCTCTTTTATGAGAGAGTGTGCACATATATATGTGAGAGAGGGAGAAAGACAGAGAAAGACACCCTTGATAGGGTCTCCTCACCGCATTCCCCACCGCAGGCCTCCAGCTAGTCAGAATCTTGAGAAGTATACTCAGTGTGTTTCTGGTCAGCTCCGAATTGGAACCCACGGTTGGTCGTGTCTTCCAGAATCAGGTCAATATGCTACCCTCTGTGCCAGCAAATAGGCCACCTTTTTACGTTCTAGATTCTGAAATTACAGATTCTGTTCTGTGGATGAAATCCCAGCATAACGGAGGTCATAGTACCCGAGAGTGACCGATAATCTTTCTGGGGTTAACTCCCAGAGTCTGAAATGAGTGCATGCCCTGTAGGTACCCTGGCTGCAGTGTTCCCCAGATTGTTTTCCTGGGCTTTGATTCTCTCATCCAAGTCCAATGTCTGCGCACTCAGTGGATGTAGCTAGGCCTCCATCAACACTTGCCCAAGACAATCTAGTACTTCTAATCTCAAATGGAGAAACAATTTGCCAGGGAACTACCTGATTCTGATCCTGATCCAACTCTTTATCTGATACCGATTCCTATTCAAGGGAGCAGAGGATTAGTATAACCCCCACCCCTGCCACTGGTATTCCCAAGACTCCTTATCCTGTTAAATTTTTCCCCAGTAGCAATTATCACAGCCTGATATATTATTTATTTATGTATTATGTTTCTAAAGGTTTTTCAATTGTTTTTACTGTTTACTCCAGGAGTGAGAGGGAGAGAGACAGACAGAGATGCAGCATCCCCAACAGGTTTTTTTTATATATATATATATATTTAGAATTATTTATTTTAACTTTTATTTATAATTATTGTATTTTAATTTTATCAGAGAGAGACTTGAGAGAGAGAGGGAGAGAGGGAAAGTGAGAAAGTCAGCCACCAGTTGAACCACAGTTGGCCATGTGGGAGTCTAGCGTCCTAACCACTACAACACCTGCAGGCCTCCCAACAGGTTCTTTTTTTTTTGAGAGTTTTTTTTATAGAGTGCATGCACTCACCAGAAAGACAGAGAGAGACAAAGAGACAGAAAGCGAGAAATCACCCCCCAGGGGGATGGCCACGCCACAATCCCTTCTCCTCCATTCTCCTCTCGGGATCTTGGGCACATACACACATGCGCCCAGCGTGAGTTTAAGCCACTGGGTCCGGGACTCGAACCACGGTCGACTACATGGGAGTCCAACGACATAGCCATTACGCCAACTGCTGGTCCCATTTTTTTTTTCTTTTTAAAACATTTTTTAAAGAATCATTTTATTTAATTTTATTATTATTATTCTAAATTTGACCAGAGAGAGATCCAGAGAGACACAGAGAGGGAGAATGAGAAAGCAAGCCGCCAGGTCCAGGACTCGAACTGCAGTCAGCCATGTGGGAGTCCAGTACCTCTAATCACCATGCCACCTACTGGCCCCTGGTCTTTCCTATTTCTAACCTCCTACCTTACAATGTGAAGACTAGTGGCCACACCTCAAGAAAGAGAATAAAACTTCACCAGTAAGTATGTGCCCAACTCCAGTTAGGAACCATGCTCAGAAGTACAGATTTCAGACATACCACATTCACTAGCTGATCCTCCCACCAGCTGGAAGAACTGCTGGGCAATTTTCATATGATCCCTCTGAAAAACAAAGCAGAGCTGATATAGAGGAAGAAAAGGAAGCTATTTTATTTGTATTACACTTTATGTTCTAATATACTTGTCAGGATTTAACTTATACCCTTGTATTAAATTCTGCCCAAGACAATACTAATTCTTTTTAGGATAAGCAACTGGAAAATGATAACTTGAAACTAAATTACAACCTACTCAAGGTCAGAGAGGAAAAAAGGAAAAATGTACAGCCCCCAAATTCTATCCCATAAGTATCTTCATTAAATAAATCCATTCATTTTCTCATTCATTCATTTAACAAATATTCATTGCTCTTTTACCATGTATCAGATCTTGGCAAAGGAGCTATAGGTATAACAAGGAGTTGCTTTTAAAAAAATATATTTATTTTGGGACCAGCAGCTGGTGTAATGGTTATATTGCTGGACTCCCATGTAGTCTACCATGGTTCGAGTCCTGGACCTGGTGGCTTAAACTCACGTCAGACACGTGTGTGTACATGCCCAAGATCCTGAGAGGAGAAAGGAAGAGAAGAGATTGTGGCATGGCCATCCCCCCCGGGGGGTGATTTCTCTCTTTCTATCTCTGTCTCTCTCTGTCTTTCTGACAAGTGCATGTGCCCTACAGCAAAAACCTCTCAAAAATTTATTTTATTTGTTGTTATTATTTATTTATTAATTTGACCAATGAAAGAGAGAAAGGGAAAGTGAGAAAATAAGTAACCAGGTCCAAAACTTAAACTGTGATCGGCTATGTGGGAGTCCAGCACCTTAACTACCACACCACTTGCCAGCCCCACAAAGAGTATTTTTTAAGTTTAAATTTATTTATTCAATAAGTATTTACTGTCTGTCTACTATATAAGGCCCTGTGGAATAAGCTAGAGATAAGATTTACTTATAGCCTACTCTGTACCTAAAAGAACCTAATATACCATATTAAGATGGGTAAGAGGGCCAGCTTTGTGGCACCCTGGTAATGTGCTGCTCAAGAGAATCCCTCCGCGTGGGTGGTAATGCATTGCTCAAGAGAAGCTGGATCCCACACGGTGACCACGGTTGAAAACCCTTGCCAAGACAGCCTGAAACAGGCCAGGCACAACCAAGTGCCCCAGATCTGCTGGACCAGAGGACTGGAGAAGGGGGATCATGGAGTGACCAGACTTTGTAGAGGGTGCTTCTTTCTTTTTCTCTCTTTCTCTCTCTCTCTTGAGCTTGTACATGTACCATGAATTAAATAAATAAATAAATAAATGAGAGCTTAATTTTAGACAGTCTTTTGTTATTTTATAAAGCATACATTTTATAGATGCCAGAATCTATAGCTCAGAGATGTATAAGATTAAAGGGGAAAAAAAAGGTAATTGCAAATAAGAGAGAAATTGTGCACTCATTTTTTTGTTATTAAATTAAAAGCACTGCTTAAAAATAGGGCTCTCAGGCCCACTAGTGGTGGCACAAGCAACAGGGCACTGCTGTGTAAGGCTGGGACCGCACAGGAAGCCCAGGTTTGGGTCCCAGACCAACTGAACAGGCCAAGAGCAGTGGGAGGCTGGGGCAGAGGATCACAGCAGCAAGACCTGTCCAAACCCCCTCTTTCTACCTCCTCCTCCTATACATGTGTGGACTGCTTTCACTCATAATAAAAACAGGGCTCTTTTTAAATAAAGCAGCAGTTTTGGGGGTTAAAATAGTTTTATCCGTTTCTAAATAACATAGATTTCTTTTTACAATGGAGTCTGGTTTGGGAAATAATAACAGAGAGGCAGAAGAGCCTATTTGCAAGATTGGTGCTGGCTGAACTTTGCTATTTTCCATGCACCTATAGCTTTGCGAATTATAGATTGCTAGTGACTTCATACTCACCGAACCCATTTCCTGGCCAAGGGCTGCATTGACCACCCCTTTGAGGATATATTCCTAGAAACATGGAATAACACTGATTAATTTAGGAGGAGGTGGACCTATAAGATACCTGTCAATTCCTTGCATCAACTAAATGCTTTATATATATTATCAAAAGTTATCCAGAGTTAGTTTTTCTCTGTTCTATTCCTGGCTTGAATAAAAGAATTAGAGACCTTCCTTTAGTTTCTAGCAGCCAAGTGTCCATATAACAGAATTTGCCATCTTTGTAAATTTTCAGTCTTAAGCAGAAATAACTCAATGGATGCTCCCAAAAGTAAGTTTTATTTCAATTCAATTAAAAATAAAACAACAAAATGTTTATGTAATAATTGTTATCACCTGAGCCACTGCCATTCTCTGTGCCCATATCATATAAATTATTTTCCCTTCCCAATGTTATGACTTTCTTTTGTTAGTGATCCTTTTCCTCAAAAAAAAAAAAAAAAAAAAAGAAAGAAAGAAAGAAAAAGAAGTATCCTCTGATTTCCATTTGTATGGTATTTGCCCCTTTAGAGTCCTGGGGCTTTACTGTATGCCTTCTTTTAGACTTGGTTAGTTCTTTTCTTAATTTAATTTTTTATTTTTTAGATTTTTGCCATAGGGTGTGTGTGTACTTGCCAAAGAGAGACAGATAAAATGAGAAATCACCCCCATATGGGGGATGACCATGCTGCAATCCCTTCTCCTCCATTCTCCTCCTGGGATTTTGGGCACGTACCACATGTGCCCAGTGTGATTTCAAGTCATCTGGGACTCAAACTGCAGTCACCCATGTGGGAGTGATCCTGATCCACCATGCCACCTGCTGGCACTTGTTTCAGTTCTTTACTAGACACCATCCTTAGGGGCTTTATCAATTTTTATTTAAGAGGGTTTATAAATAGCATAAAAGATACTGAAACTTTTAAACACTTAGGAAACAAACTTGTTCATAATCCATGGAGTCTGGAAATATTTTTCATGTCTTTCATTCAATAAGTAGAATGCTTACTAAATATTTAGTATATATAGTATTAAAGACACAACATAATCACAGTCCCTAACTGTAACAAGTTAATCTACTGAGGGAAAAAGAAATGACAGATAATTATATTAGTGATATAAGTACATATACCTATTAGGTCATTGGGAAAGTCATGACATATTTTCTATGTTTTTCTATGCAAAAATGCATCATGACTTTCCTGATGATCCAACAGTTGTTAGTTTTATCAGAATTCTAGATTTTAGTATTTGCAAACCTAGGCTGGTCCCGTGGCTAGTGGCTAAGGGAGCTGCACCTCACATGGGCAGTTGTGTAGTTGAGTCCCAGTTCTGGAGGCTGAAAATCATGCCAGGCAGGAGTAACAAGTGCCCAAAGTCCCAAGAGGAGAATGGAGGAGAAGAGATTATGCTGTGTCATACCCTCTGGGAGGGTGATTTCTCACTTTCCTTCTCTCTCTGTCTCTGTCAAACACACACGCCTTATAGTAAACTGAAAGAAAAGAAAAGTTGTCATACATAATATTTCTAGATCAATGTATATGGTCTTTCCTGGGATTTTAAAAGCAAGTATCTTCTTTAATATGCCTTCCAGCTATTGTTTCCAAAGTTCAACTTTCAACACTATTGTTAGTAAAAAGGTAAACCATTCTCAATTACCTGAGGAGTAGTAGGCTCCAGATCCTTAATTAAGTTATAAGCTTCTTGTACATCATCTGAATAGAAGAAATATATAGTTATACATTGCTATACTAGTCTGTAATTTGGCAAACCCTTCTGAAGCAGTCTTGAGAAAGATAAGACTCTTTGGTAATCAAACATTCATTTATGGAAAAAAAATTCACTTATGGTATGTCCCACTTATGGTATGATCTGTTCTATTTGTCCTCTAATGCTCCATCAAGCTCAATGTTGAGTAGTTATCCTAAAGATAACTAAATAGCCTTATAAATCTTGTGTTAAGCCATGAAGCACTAAAATATGTTTAAGTTATGAACATGGACTGGGTGTTATATGCCAATGGTGTTTAGGTAAGAAAAATAAACATTTTTAAACAAGAGGTGTACATTAAGTGTATAAGAAGTAAAATGACATGATGTCAGGTATTTGATTTAAAACATTTCGGGAACAAAAAAGGGGATGGTGGATGAAGAAGATTGATATGATTTGAAAAATATTGAATCTTGAAAGAATATTTGAATTCATTATGCTAATAACTTTTGTTTATGTTTGAAATTTTGTATGATACGATTAAATTTTCAAATACATACTTTCTTTCTTTAGCTCTTATCCAAAAATACATTGCTTCTTGCTTATATAGTAAAGAAGACTGTTTGCAGAGGACTGTTTGCAAATTCATGTTCTCTTTTCTTTTTTTTTTTTTTCTCTTTAGAAATTTTTGCTATAGGGTGCGTGGGCCCATCAGAAAGATAGAAAGCAAGAAGCCCCCACTCCACCCCTGGGGAATGGCCATGCTGCTATCATGCTGCAATCCCTTCTTCTCCATTCTCCTCTCAGGATTTTGGGCTCACACACACACACATGCACCGGCGTGAGTTTTAAGCTGCCAGGTCTGAGATTTGAACTTCAGTCAACTACGTGGGAGTCCAGCGATGTAACTATTACACCATGTACTGACTGGTCCCATGTTCTAATTTTAATAAACACATTTTCTTGATAAGGAATATGTTGTCTGGTAGGTTTCTTCCATATACCTAAAAAGGCCCATACTGTTAGTTGGAGGTCTGTGACAGAATGCTATACCACCAATGCATGGTAGCTACTGGCCCATACAAGAACTAGTAGAAAAGACTGCTTTGGGCATGTGTCTAATCATTTTAACACTACACAGGAGCAATACATACAAAGAAACAGAAAAAGGCAATTAGATTACCAAAGCAATTCTGCACAAGAGTGGAGTGGGTGGCACCTCACTTCCAGACCCAAAAATATACTACAAAGCTGTGGTAATCGGAACAGCATGGTTCGCTCTTTCCCACTATACACGATGACAGGCGATAAAGCTGCAAAGCAGGATACTAAGGAGAAGAAACCTGAAGCCAAGAAGGCTGATGCCAGTGGCAAGGTTAAAAAGAGTGACCCCAAGGCTAAAAAGCCCAAGAAGGGGAAGCCCCATTGCAGCCGAACACCGGTCCTAGTCTGGGGCATCGGCAGATACTCCCGGTCTGCCATGTACTCCAGGAAGACCATGTACAAGAGGAAATACTCGGCCACTAAATCCAGGATCAAAAAGAAAAAGAAGGAGAAGGTTCTTGCGACTGTCACAAAACCGGTTGGTGGAGACAAGAATGGTGGCACCCGGGTGGTTAAACTGGGCAAAATGCCTAGGTATTATCCTACTGAAGATGTGCCTCGAAAGCTGTTGAGCCACGGCAAAAAAACCCTTCAGTCAGCTTGTGAGAAAGCTGCGAGCCAATATCACTACTGGGACCATTCTGATCATCCTCACTGGACGCCACAGAGGCAAGAGAGTGGTTTTCCTGAAGCAGCTGAGCAGTGGCTTGCTACTTGTAACCGGACCGCTGGTTCTCAATTGAGTTCCACTGCGTAGAACACACCAGAAATTTGTCATTGCCACCTCCACGAAAATTGATATTAGCAAAGTAAAAATCCCAAAGCACCTTACCGATGCTTACTTCAAGAAAAATAAACTGCAGAAGCCCAGACATCAGGAAGGTGAGATCTTTGACACAGAGAAGGAGAAATACGAGATTTCAGAGCAGCGCAAGATTGATCAGAAAGCTGTGGATTCGCAAATTTTACCAAAAATCAAAGCTGTTCCTCAGCTCCAGGGCTACCTGTGATCTGTGTTTGCCCTTACAAATGGAGTTTATCCTCACAAATTGGAGTTGTAGATTTTTTTTTTGCCAAGAACCTAATTAAATAACTGATTATATATATATATATATATATATATATATATATATATATATATATATAAAAAGAACAGCATGGTTCTAGTACAGAAACAGACAGGTGGACCAATGGAACAGAATAGAGTCCCCAGAAATAAATTCCCAAACTTACAATCAACTGATTTTTGACAAAGGGTACCAGTTAATCCAGTGGGAAAAGGAAAACTTCAGCAAATGATGCTGGAAAAACTGGATATCCACCTGCAGAACGATGAATCTGAACCCCTACCTCTCACCATTGACAAAAATCAACTCAAATGGATCAAAAATCTAAACCTAAGACTTCAAACTATAAAACTGGTTCTGAAAAACACTGGGGAAACTCTGGGAGACACTGGTGTCGGCAAAGACTTCTTAAATAAGACCCCCAAAGCACAATCAATAATCCCCCAAATAAACAAGTGGGATTACATCAGACTAAGAAGTTTTCACATAGCAAAAGAGACATTAATTAGTGTGAACGGGAAAATATTTTATTTATTTATTTATTTATTTATTTGCTATAGGGCGCGTGCGCTCGCCAGAAAGACAGAGAGAGACAGAGAGACAGAAAGCAAGAAATTACCCCCCCAAGGGGGATGGCCACACCGCAATCCCTTCTCCATTCTCCTCTTGGGATCTTGGGCACACACGCACACGCGCCCAGCGTGAGTTTTAAGCCACTGGGTCCGGGATGCGAACCGCGGTCGACTACATGGGAGTCCAGAGACATAGCCATTACGCTAACTGCTGGTCCCAATATTTTTGTAAACTATGCATCAGATAAGGGACGGATAACCAGATAAGGGACTGATAACCAGAATACACACAGAACTCAAGCTGCTGTCCCGAAAAAAGATGATTGACCTTATTAAAAGATGGGAGAATGAGTTGAAAAAACAACTCTCTAAGGATGACATACGAATAGCCAAAAGGCATATGAAAAAATGCTCAACATCCCTCATTGTAAGGGAAATGTAGATCAAAGCAACAATGAGATACCACCTAACCCCAGTCAGAATGACTAAGATTAAAAAAAAAAAAAAAAAAAAAGTGATAAATGCTGGAGGGGGTATGGTGAAAGGGGAACTCTCTTACACTGCTAGTGGGAATGTAAATTGGTCCAGGAACTGTGGAGAACAATTTTGAGATTCCTCAAAAATCTACAAATAGAACTACCATATGATCCAGCAATCCCACTCCTTGGTATCTCCCCAAAGGAGAGAAGAATTCTTAATTAGAAAACTGTTTACACATCAATATTTATTGTGGCATTATTCACAATTGCTCAAGACATGGAATCGACCCAAATGCCCACGAACAGATGAATGGATTGAAAAAGTGTGGAGCATATACTCTATGGAATACTACTCAGCCATAAAAAACAACAAGACCTTGGCTTTTGACAGAAAGTGGATGAATCTAGAAGATTTACTGCTGAGTGGGACCAGCAGTTACCATAATGACTATGTCGCTGGACTCCCATGTAGTTGACCACGATTCAAGTCCCGAACCCGGTGGCTTAAACTCACACTGGGCGCGTGTGCGTGTGTGCCCAAGATCCTGGGAGGAGAAGGGATTGTGGGGGGTGATTTCTCGCTTTCTGTCTCTCTGTCTCTCTCTGTCTTTCTGGTGAGTGCATGCACCCTATAGCAAAAACCTCTCAAAAAAAAAAAAAGAAAAAGAAAGAAAAAGAAAAAGAAAAAGAAGAGAAGAGAAGAGAAGAGAAGAGAAGAGAAAAGAAAAGAAAAGAAAAGAAAAGAAAAGAAAAGAAAAGAAAAGAAAAGAAAAGAAAAAGATTTACTGCTGAGTGAAGCAAGCCAGGCTATGAAGGAAAGACACTGTATGTCTCCACTTAATATATACTGAGTGTCTGCACTCTATGACCAAAACTGAATGACTAAAAGATATAGAAACACAGTAAATGGTTGTGAATACCAGATATAGTGTGGGAAGAGGGTGAGTGAAGGAGTAGAGTCTGAGAAAGGACATTAAGGAGAAAAAATGAGAGGCAAAGCACTAATGGGACAAAGAAATGGGGTATTATCTGTTGAAGATAACTTTATAGTAGTATCAATTGGACTGGTGAGAAATGTGCACATGTTGGAATATTCACTTTGCAAGCTAAATAACATGATTGAATAAACAAAAGAACTTGAAATAAAATTTTAAAAAGAAAAAAGAAAAAGGCCATTAGAGCAAACAAAAACCAGTTTGTGTTTTTAAAAGATGTAAAGAAATGTGGACGTATATTCTACATGGAAGGAAACTAGGAAAAGAAAGAACTATAAAGGAAGGGAAAACACAATAATGCAATGAAAAGAAGAAACAAACAAAATAATGGGTAGAGAGCAAAAGATAGCAAAATAAGAAAAAAGAACAAGGGAGGAGGGAGAAGAGGATAGGAGGTAACACAAGAGGAGAGAATATAAAGAGAAAAGGCCCAAAAAGGACCAACAAATTTGTTCCACCCTATGGATTCACAGACATATTTTTAGAATTATTGTGGATTTAACAAGTAGATAGGTCAATCAGAGAGTAAATATTCTAAAACATCTTGTTATATAAGTAAGACCAAGACAAATGTTTCTTACCTTGACGAAGGTAGTAAATCACTAAGTTTAGTCTTGCTTCAGGAATGACATCAACCAGGGGAGGTAAAACCTGCAAAGCTCCTTCACCGCCTCGGAAAACCACCTGGAAGACAGAGATGTTGTATTATAGCAATATATATGTATATATTTATTGATGGAAATGTTTAAGAAGCTGCCACATAAAACTACGTTCACGATACCAGCTGGACTAGCTCTAAGACTCAGTTACACGTGAGAACTTTCATGATTGGCTGAATTAGTAACCTAACTAATCCTATGCTTTTTATCCTCTCTTCTTCCCCCCTTCTGTTTCTGATACTTTTCAACAGCTCTGTTATATTTAAATGTTTCATGTTCACCTTAATAGATAACCTATCTCCTCTATCACTCTCTCTACCCTTACCCTTTTTTATTTTTATTCATGATATTTACTACCTCATTTAAGCATGCATTTCTTTGTTCATCTGTTTATCTCTTACATCTACCAGAATATAAATATTTCATGTGTGGGACCAGCAGGTGTTGTGCTGGTTAAGGTACTGGACTCCCACGTGGCCAACCATGGTTTGAGTTCTGGACCTGCTGATTTGAAATTCATGGCAGGCATGTGAACATGTGTGCGTGTCCAAAATCCCAAGAGGACAAAGGCGGAGGAGGGATTGTGGCATGGCTATCCCCCCTGGGGTTTGATTTCTCGCTTTTCCTTTC
Source organism: Tupaia tana (assembly GCA_026018925.1). Lineage (NCBI taxonomy): Eukaryota > Metazoa > Chordata > Mammalia > Scandentia > Tupaiidae > Tupaia > Tupaia tana. The sequence goes on from JAKSZU010000003.1 coordinate 16,039,926, forward strand.
TCTGTCTTGGTCTCTCTCTCTCTCTGGTGAGCACACACATCCTATAGCAAAAATCCTAAAAAGAAAAAAAAGTTCCATATGGTAAGAAAATTTGTATTTACTCCCAACCCTAGAACTATGACCAGTGTGGTTGGCATGAAGTTGTTTTTTTGAAAGGATGAATATATTTTTGAAGTTTTTTCTATATCTGTGATGTTGACCTCATTGAAAGAAAATCACTACCTAAATTACAGTAAAGATAAGAAACAGAATAAAGGCATAATCCATCTGTATGCATTTTATTTTCATAAGACCTGCAGAACCCTGGCCAGCCTGTGGCCTAGTGGTTAAGGAAGGGTGACCATTCCTCATGGGGGAGGGGTGCTTTCTCCTTCTTCCTCTTTCTGTCTCTGATGAGTTCATGTGCTTGCTGGCAAAATTTTTTACATTAATTAATTAATTATATTTATTACATTTAATCACACATATATTTATAGTGTATAACATTTCTTTTTCCAGCATGAAAACCATGCATAGCAGTCAAGACAAAGACATTACTAGACACATCATCATCAGCAAACGGCTTTTCATTTTTTGGTCAATTAAATGTACTTTTTTTTACCCCCTTTTTCTTTCCCTGTTCCCCTCCCTTTCTCCACTACACACTCCCGTATTACCTCCTCCTTACTACCTCTAGTATCTACTGTTGCCTTCCCTGCAACTATACATTCCAAACTTTCAGTTTCTGCCACAGAGCGCAGACAGTCAGTTTATATTGAAGGGGGGAGTCTTTCATACTCTGACTTGCTTTACTTAGCATTAAATCTTCCATATTCATCCACTTTGTATCAAATGTCAGGGTTTCATAGTTTTTTTATGGCTGAGTAGTATTCCATAGAGTACATATGCCACATTTTTTCAATCATCTATTTTTTGACATTTGGGTTGATTCCATGTCCTAGCAATTGTAAATAATGCTGTAATAAACGTGGATGTGCAAGTGTTTTTCTGACTGAGGGTTTTTCGATCCTTTGGGTAAATACCTAAAAGTAGAGTTACTGGGTCATATGGTAGTTATATTTATAGGTTTCAAAGGAATCTCCATATCTTTCTTCAAAGTGGTTGTACTAATTTACATTCCCACCAACAATGTAAGAGTTTCCTTTTCACCACAGCCTAGCCAGTACTTATTGTTACTGATTTTCTTAATTTTAGCCATTCTGACAAGAGTAAGTTAAATGGTATCTCATGGTGCTTTTAATTTATATTTCCCTTATGTGAAGAGAGGTTGAGCATATTTTCACATGCTTTTGGGATGTTCGTATGTCTTCTTGGGATAATGTCTGTTCAGTTCCTTTCCCCATCTTTTAATTGGATTATTTTTTGTGGGTAAACTGCTTGAGTTCCCTTTATATTCTGATTATCAGATCCTTACCTGAGGTGTAATATACAAATATATTCTCCCACTCTGAGAGTTGTCTTCTCACTCTACTTATTGTTTCTTTTGCTGTGCAGAAGCTTCTCAGACTAATTTAGTCTAATTTGTCCATTTTTGGGAATATTGCCTGTGCTTTGGAGGTCTTCTTTAAGAAGTCTTTGCCTACTTCAAGGTCTCCAAGAGTTTTTCTTGTATTTTCCACCAGTATTTTTATAGTTTGAGGTTTTATGTTTAGTTCCTCAATCCATTTTGAGTTAAGTTTTGTTAGTGGTGAGAGATAAGGCTCCAGTTGCATTCTTCTGCAGGTGGATATCCAGTTCTCCCAGCACCGTTTGCTGAAGAGATTTTCTTTTTCTTACTGGATTGTCTTGTGTCCTTTGTCAAGGATCAGTTGGCTGTATGTTTTGGGGTTTATTTGGGGGTTCTCAATTCTGTTCCATTGGCCTACCTGTCTTAATTATTACAGCTTTGTAATGTTTTGAGGCCGGAAAGGGAGATCCCTCCTACTTTATTCCCTTTGCATAGTATTGTTTTGGCAAAATGGGGCCTTTTATGCTTCCAGACTAAAAACCATTGCTCATTTATTCTAACCCACAAAGATATGTTCCTCTGTCTTTTCCAAAAAAAACAAACATTTAGATCTATCCCGTCTTTCACTCCATTCCAAATGTTATCTATTTTCTTGCCCTCCCAATAAGGATTTCTTTGAAGAAATGAACTAATATTTATTTTTTATTGCCAGAGGGCACATGTGCTCATGAGAGAGAGAGAGAGAAAGAAAGCAGCCCCCAGTGGAGTATGGTCATGTCATGATCCTTTTCACTCCATTCCTTCTTCTTTTCAGGATTTGGGGTACACGTGCACATGTGCCTGGAATGTTTTTCAAGTCACTGGGGCTGGGATTTGAACTGAGGTAGGCTTCTGGGATCTGGCTCACTCACTCTCTCTCTCTCTCTCTTTTTTTTTTTAATTTGCCTGAGGGTGTGTGCACTCACTAGAGATAGAGAGACAGAGAGGAAGAAAGCACCCCCACAATGGGGCATGTTATATTGCAATCTCTTCTCCTCCTCCATTACTCCATCCCAAAGGGATTTTAGCACACATGCACTCATACCCAGCATGTTTGTAAAGCCACCGTATTTGGGATGCAAACCACACAGTTGGTCATGTATGATTCAGCTACCTTAACCACTGGGCCACAGGGCCAGCACAGGAAGTGATATTTTAAACTCATATTCCCTCCTCCACAGCAAGAAGGTGTTCCCTAGGAGTGGAGTAATATTTGCTGGGGCATCTCCTTTTATTTATCTTTACAACTGCTGTTATGTACCAAAATAGAATAGGACTGAAGTCAGTCAAGATAGGAAACCATTATTCACCAGATTGTGCCTGATGAGCTCTTTAGCAAATTCGAAGGATGAAGAAGCGTTGTCCATCAAGCTTTTGAGTTCTGCCTGAAATTTAAAAAAGAGTTTATGAGAATGATAAGTGTATGGTTTATAACACAAATTTATAGAATGCTTTCTAGTTTACAAAGAAGGTAACATGCTATTTCACTTGATCCTCTTGCATCTAAATCAACATAATTATTATTATCCACATTTTACTGATGAGAACAATGAGGCTTATAAAAGTTCAGTGATAGGGACTGGCAGGTGGCGTGGTGGTTAAGGCGCTAGACACTCCTACATGGCCAACCACGGTTTGAGTCCCAGACCTGGTGGCTTGCTTTCTCACTTTCTCTCTCTTTCTCTCTCTCTATGGTCAAATTAAAATAAGTGAATGAATAAATAAAATAAAATAAAAAGTTCAGTGATTTGGGGCCATTAGGTGGCGTGGTAGTTAGACTTATTGTATCTCTTCTGTATTCTCTTGCCTCTTTAACTCACTATAGAACAAATGGTGAGCCACTTCCAGTGTCTTGGTGAACGCTTGCTCCTTAGCTCTCTGCTATTACTACCTTGCCAATCCATAATTTTGAATAACCTTACCCTTACCATTTTTCTGCTTCTACTGGTGGGTAGCCAAGTCCTTCTGGATAAAATAATTAAATTCTTGACTGTCCTCTCCAGCATTACAAATCTGATCTGCCTAATCTCAGTTGAAAGTGCCTGTCTGCTCAGCAATCCTTTTATTTTCTCTTCTCTTGTCCACAGCAGCAATTCTGAAGTTTTGGTCAATATTTTTTTTTAAGAGAGACAGAAAAGTGAGAAATGACCAAAGAGACAGAAAGTGAGAAATCACAGCCTGGGGGGATGGCCATGCTGCAATACCTTCTCCACTCTCCTCTTCGGATCTTGGACACACAAGCACATGCAACCAGTGTTAAGTTTTAAGCTGCCAGGTATGGGTCTCAAACTGCAGTTGACTACAAGAGAATCCAGTGATATAACCTTACACCATCTGCTGCTCCTAGTTCTAGCCCATATTAAGCACGATGAGTTAGTTTTTAAGTTTTTCGGTCTCATGATTCTTTTTTTTTTTTTTTTTTTTTTAAAGAGAGATTTTTTTTTTTGTTTTAGGGCACATGCACTCTCTGGAGAGACAAGGGGAGATACAGATAGAAAGTGAGAAATCACCCCCCCGGGAGGGGATGGCCACACTGCAATCCTTTCTCCTCCATTCTTCTCTTGGGATTTTGGGCAGGCATGTACACGTGCCCGGCATACATTTTGAAGCCACCAGGTCCTGGACACAAACTGCAGTCGACCATGTGGGAGTCCAGTGACATAACCACTATGGCATCTGCTGATCCCCATGATCCCTTCTATACCATAAAAAATATTAAGGATTCCAAAGAGCTCTTATTTGTGTGAGTGTAGCCATCAATATGTATCATGTGAAAAAATTAAAACAGGAAGTTTTACATAATCCATTAATAAAAAGTAACAATAAACCCACTACATGTAAAATAAATATTTTTGTCTTAAAAAACAATATTTATGGGACTAACAGCGTAATTGCTGTGTCGCTGGACTCCTACGTAGCAGACCACGGTTTGTGTCCCAGACCCGGTGGCTTAAAACTCACACCGGACGCGTGTGTGTGCGCGTGCCCAAGATCCCGAGAGGAGAATGGAGGAGAAGGGATTGCGGCATGGCCATCCCCCCTGGGGGGTGATTTCTAGCTTTCTGTCTCTCTGTCTCTCTCTGTCTGTCTGGCGAGCACACGCGCCCTATAGTGAAAACTTCTCCAAAAAAGAAAACCTCTCCAAAATCCCTCTCCTCTTGGGATCTTGGGCACGCACGCACACGCGCCCGGTGTGTTTTAAGCCACCGGGTCCGGGATGCGAACCGCAGTCGACTATGTGGGAGTCCAGCGACATAGCCATTACGCTAACTGCTGGTCCCCATGAGAACAGTTTTGATCTCAGGAAGGGCCAGCTGGAACTAAGGGTGAGATAGTGAGGTACTAAGACACAAAATTTAGAGAGACACTCATTTATATTCGTGCAAAAGCTAGCCAATTGGGCTTTGTGCCTGGGCATCTTGCTGGCCTCATCCTGGCCTCGACCCTGTCACACAGTGTCCTTGGAAGGCCTTAGGGAATCACAAGGGTCATAGATCACACTCTGTAATTGCTAGACTAAGACTATTCAAGTCAATGCTCCCATCAAGAACAACAAAATATACAGATTAAAAAAAAATAATAATTATTTAATTTTATTCATTATTATTATTTTTCAGTTTGCTCTAGGATACGTGCACTCACCAGAGAGAGGCAGAGAGGGAAAGTGAGAAAGCAAGCTGCCCGGTTTGGGACTCAAACAGCAGTCAACCATGTGGGAGTCCAGTGCCTCAACTCCCATGCCACCTACTGGCCCCTAAAATACTTTTTTAAGAATACCAAGGGGGGGGGGGGAGCAGGTGGCATGGTGTCAAGGGCACTGGACTCCCATGTGGCTAACTGTGGTTCCAGTCCTGGACCTGATGGCTTGCTTTCTCACTTTCTCTCTCTCTTTCTCACTCTCGCTCTGTCCCTCACTGGTCAAATTAAAATAAAGAAATAAAGTTAGATAAAATAATTATTTTAAAAAAAAGAATACCAATAAGAGGCCAGCAGGTAGCACGGTGGTTAAGGGCGCTGGACTCCCATATGACCAACCGTGGTTTGAATCTTGGACCTAGTGGCTTGCTCTCTCTCTCTCTCTCTCTCTCTCATGTGCACACACATGTTCTGTCCCTCTCTAGTCAAAAGTACATTTAAATAAATAAATAAATAAAACTAAAGTTAAAAAAAGAGAGAGAGAGAGATGGGACCAGCAGATGGCATAATCGTTTACATTGCTGGACTCCCATGAAGTTGACTGTAGTTTGAGTCCCAGACTCAGCAGCTAATACACCGGGTGTGTGTGCTTTTGTACCCAAAATTGTGAAAGGAGAATGGAGGAGAAGGTATTGCAGCATGGCCATCCCCCCAGGGGTTGATTTCTCGCTTTCTGTCTCTCTATCGCTGTCTCTTTGGGGAGCACACACACCCTATAGCAAAAAATCTCTCTCAAAAAAGAAAGTATACCGGGGACCAGCAGTTAGCGTAATGGCTATGTCGCTGGACTCCCACGTAGTCGACCGCGGTTCGAGTCCCGGACCCAGCGGCTTAAACTCACGCCGGGCGCATGTGTGTGCGTGCCCAAGATCCCAAGAGGAGAATGGAGGAGAAGGGATTGCGGCGTGGCCATCCCCCCTGGGGGGTGATTTCCTGCTTTCTATCTCTCTGTCTCTCTCTGTCTGTCTGGCGAGCGCACGCGCCCTATAGCAAAAACCTCTCCAAAAAAAAAAAAAAAAAAAAAAGAAAGTATACCAAAGAGACTACAAGAAAGTAGAGAGTTATGAGGTCCAAACTGAAGAGAAAAAACTGAAGCCAGAAAAGTGAAAAAATACAGAACCTATTAGGTTGTCAGAAAAGTCATGATGCATTTTTGCATAGAAAAACATAGAAAAAAATACGTTATGACTTTTCTGACAGCCCAGTACTTTTGTCCTGCAGGCTTTCCTGATTCAGTAAAACTAAAACTTTTAGCTGCTAGTCTTGGGACAAGAAAAAAAATAAAGTCTATGACCAGTGCAAGGTGAGAAGCCTAGCAAGAGACCCCACAATCAGTTGGGACTCCAAAGAGCTACACTGACAAGGGAGGGAAGATATGGAACTAGAACACCCCTTCTGTACCATTATAGCCCGATTAGAATCTGAGGGGCACTTCAGGGAATCTAAAGCCTTGAGTCTGGTTTGAGGTGGTCTCAAATTAGTAGTTGCCTCAGGACAGGGCAAGTAAATGCATATCACTGAGGGAGAAAAGTGTCTTCATTGCAGGCACTAGATTATCCTGCTAATACTGTGTCCAGCACAGTTAAAGATAACATGTAAAGATGCTTGTAAAGATGCTTGACTCTATGAAGGAGGACCAGGAGAAACAAGAAAAAACAGAACCAACTTACAAAACTTCAGAAATTTAAATGATTGAACTCAGATCACAAAACACCTATACTGATAATGTTTAAGAAAATAAAAGATAAGCACAAAAGCAGAAAAGAGGAAAGTAAAAAGTAAAGTTTTTTTTATTTTTTTAAATTAAGAGATTTTTGCCTTAGGGTGCATGCATTCTTGGAGGGAGAGAGCGAGCGAGCGAGAGAGAGAGAGAGAGAGAGAGAGAGAAATGAGAGGGAAAGTGAGAAATCACCCCCCAAGGGGGAATGGCCATACCGCAATCCCTTCTCCATTCTTCTCCCAGGATCTTGGGCACATATGCACACGTGCATGATTTTCAAGCTAGGCACTTAAACCAATCTGCCATGTGGGAATTCAGCAACATAACTGCTATGCCATCTGGTGGCCCCAAAGGTAAAGATTTTTTTTAAGAAGCAACTTGAACCTCCAGAAGTATAAAATACTGTTTATGAAATTAATAACTCAATGGCCATGTGTTCTAGCAATGTAAAAAAGAAAAAAAGTTTAGATTGAAAAGATAGTAAAACTATTCCTATTCACAGACAACATAATCCTTAGTAAAGAAAAATCCTGAAGAATCCACAAGAAAGCTAATAAAAGAGCTCTAGCAAGGTTGCAGGATACAAGACAATGTGATGTTGGTGTAAGGCAGACATCACAATGCATCAGTGTAACAGAACTGAGAGCTGGTTTTTGACGACTTTTTGACAAGACTGCCAGACCACTCAGTGGAGGAAAGAATAGTCTCTTCAATAACTGGTGCTGCAATAACTGGATATTCACATGCAAATGAGTGAAGTTGGACTTTTACCTCGTACTGTACACAAATATTAATACGAAATAGATTTTAAAAAAGTCTAAGCTAAAACTATATCTCTCTTGGAAAGCATAGGGGTAAGTCTTCATGATCTTAGATTTGACAATGGAGTCTTAGATATGACACTAAAAACATAAGCAACAAAAATAAAATAAAAATAGAAGATGGAGGTAATCAGTTATGTTAGAGTGAAATGACTTTAAGAGAAAAAAAAAAGACACCAATGGTAGAAACCATGCAAAAAATATTACACATAAAACACATCCTTCTACGTTCAAGTTTTCTGTCCTTCTATTTAAAGGACACATTAGAGAGCTGGCCGCATAGCCTACTGGTTAAGGGAAGTAGATCCCACATGGCTGACCATGGTTTGAATCCCAGCCCCAGAAGCTTGAAAATATGCCAGTTGTGTGTATGTGTGTGCTCCAAATCCTGACAGGATGGAGAAATGGAGAAGGGATTATGGTATGAAATACACTCCATTAGGAGGAGCTTTCTCCCTTTCTCTCTGTCTCTCTGGCAAATATATGCACACCAGGCAATTAAAAAAAATTAAATAAAGCATATATTAAGAGTTTTAGTTTTTCTAATTTATTAAATTTTTAAAGAGGTTTTTGCCTTAGGGTACATACGCTTGCAAGAGACAGAGACAATGACAGGGAAAGTAAGAAATCACCTCCCAGTGGGGATGGTCATGTTGCAATTCCTTCTCCTCCTGGGATCTTGGGTATGCATGCACAGGCTTCTGGTGTAAGTTTCAAGTCACTGGGTCTGGGACTCAAACTACGATCAGTGATTCAGTGATGTAACTACTATGCCATCTGCTGTCCCCTTAATTTTTGTCTTTTAACCGGAAAAATTAATCCTCTTAAATATATTGTATTCGCAATTATAGATAATTTGAGTTAAAAAACAAAACAAGTTGAGTCAGCAGGTGGTGTGGGGATGAAGGCATTGGATCCCACATGGCTGATTGCAAGGTTCAAGTCCCAGACCTAGCAGCTTGAAAATCACATAGGGTGCATGTGTGGGTGTGCCCAAATATCAAGAGGAGAATGGAGGAGAAGGAATTGTGTCATGGCCATCCAACTTGGGTAGTGATTTCTTGCTTTTCCTGTCTTTCTCTGGTAAGTGTATGTGCCCTATAGAAAATTTAAAGTAGTAATAATAACATGGGACCAGCAATTGTCGTAATGACTATGTCCCTAGACTCCCATGTAGTCAATCGTGGTTCGAGTCCCAAATCCAGTAGCTTAAACTCATGCCAGATACGTGTACATGTGTGCCCAAGATCCCAAGAGGAGAATGGAGAAGGAGGGACTGTGGTGTGGCCATACCCCCCGGGAGGTGATTTCTTGCTTTCTGTCTCTCTGTCTCTCTCTGTCTTTCTGGCGAACACACACGCCCTATTATCAAAAACCTCTCAAAAATAATAATAAATAAAATTAAATAAATATTTAAAATATTTTTAATAAAAGAATTAAATTAATCATTATAGGTGATCTCTCTATAGAAAAACAGAATGTTATTGGTGTTTGTGAGAGACTGCCCTTATAACATAGACTTCATTATACAAGTTACTAAAAGAATCCTTATTTTAAATAGTTTTCGGACCAGCGGATGGCATAATGGTTATGTTGCTGGATTCCCACATAGCTGACCGTGGTTTGAGTCAGACCCAGTGGCTTAAAACTCACGCTGGGCCCAAAATCCCGAGAGGAGCATGGAAGAGAAAAGACTGTGGTATGGACATCTTCCTTTAGGGGGTGAGTTCTTGCTTTCTCTCTCTCCCCCAAATGCACATGCCCTATAGAAAAAAATCTCTCTCTTAAAAAAAAAAGAAAAAAAATTGTCATAATTAAACATACACTATATCCTGTCACCAATTTTTTAAATAAATGGTCTTATGATACATTTGACATAGTCATCTACTGCTGAAGTACGTTGTAAATCAGTATGTAGGGGCAGGCAGTGGCTCAGCACTAATGCAACTGGACCCACATGGGAAAGGTCCTGGGTTTGTATCTCAGGAACTCCCTGAGCACGCCAGGTGCACACCTGTCTGTGCCTCTGGTCCAGGCCAGCTCAGGCTCAGGGCACATCATAGCACGAGCACCTGCTGGGGATGCCTGTCTATTTCATTGAAGAAATAAATAAACTTAAAAAAAATCAATATATTGGAACCAGCAATTAGCGTAATGGCTATGTCGCTAGACTCCCACGTAGTCGACCGCGGTTCGAGTCCTGGACCCGGTGGCTTAAACTCACGCCGGGTGTGTGTGCGTGCGTGCCCAAGATCCCAAGAGAATGGAGGAGAAGGGATTGCGGCGTGGCCATCCCCCCGGGGGGTGATTTCCTGCTTTCTGTCTCTCTGTCTGGCGAGTGCACGCGCCCTAAAAAGCAAAAACCTCTCTCTCAAAAAAAAAATAAATCAATATATTAACTGCACTGACCCAATTTTAAAGGAAAAAGCATGCCTTTGAGGGTTGGAAAGTACAGTCTGTTGTCCACTCTAGGACAGCTCTTAGCCCACAGAATGCTGGTCAATGAGGCCCATATCAGACTACAGAGAAGACGTGTGCAGACAAAATGTAAACATTTAATATATTGGTTTACTCCAAAATTGGCACAGTCCTTAAGAATAACTCAAGGCAATAAGGCAGGAATATATTGTTTGTTCTTACCAAAGGATGAAAATTAAAGAGAGCAAATTGTAAATCCAGTCTGCTATTAAACTGCTAATACTGGAAACACTAATCAACTAAGCAGACCCAGGAGACTTTTTAGCTGAAATTACTATTATCTCAATAATGTATTTCAGATAATATATAAATGGACTGTGGAATTTCATACTAAGCAGATTAATGAATGGGCATTTGTTTTGCCATCACTCACCACCTTTATGTACATGAGCCACAAAATGTGAATCTGGGCACATGCTAAGGAAACGCATTCTCCACCCCCCACCCTCTTTCCCACTACTGAACACTTTTACTCGGAAGTTGAATCTCATGGCAGAGTGAGGTGTGTTAGGGGCCAGCAGGTTGCGTGGTTGTTAAGAGCACTAGACTTCCACACGGCTGACTATGGTTCGGTTCAGGTCCTAGATCTGGTGGCTTGCTTTCTCCACTTTCTCTCTCTCCCTCCCTCTCTCCCTCTTTCTCTCTCCCTCCTTCTCTGGACAAATTGAAATAAATAAATAAATGGATAAATAAAGTTAAATAAAAAAATTCTTAAAGAAAAAAAGAGTGAGGTATGTTATTAGTGCTCCTTGCTGTAACATCTTCTCATTCAATTTTGCTTTGATATAGTTAAATAGGTGTTTTAACTTTCCTTCTCTCCTCCCCCGATCCTAGGATGGCATGATGCCAAGTGGAATCATTTTCTCAGCAAGGACAGAATTTCTTAATTTTGACACATGCAGAAATTTTACATTTAAATTTTAGTGTCTTCTGACATCAATTAAAGTAATAGCTATGGAAGTCATTTTCAAGCGTCTCCCTCTCATAGGATTAACCTAAAAATATCTACACATTATATATATAAAACATGCTCTTTATCATATGTCTATTTATAAATCTAACCATATCTCCATATATGTGTACAGGTTTACATATATATGTGTGTACATATAATGTTAAACAACACTTTATTTAAAAGGTTAAAATTGAGACCAGCAGGTGGCATGATGGTTAAGGGAATTGGGCTCCCATGTGGTTGACAGCGGTTCAAGTCCTGGACCTGGCAGCTTATTTTCTCACTTTCTCTCTCTCTCTTCCTCTCTGGTCAAATAAGCATAAAATAAATAAATAAAGATAAAATAAAATAATTCTTTAAAAATATTTTTTAAAAGTTATTAAAATTAGGGAACCAGCAGTTAGTGTAATGGCTATGTCTCTGGACTCCCACGTAGTCGACCGCAGTTCGTGTCCCGGACCCGGTGGCTTAAAACTCACGCCGGGCGTGTGTGTGTGCGTGCCCAAGATCCCGAGAGGAGAATGGAGGAGAAGGGATTACGGCGTGACCATCCCCCCGGGGGGTGATTTCTCGCTTTCTGTTTCTATGTCTCTCTCTGTCTGTCTGGCGAGCGCACGCGCCCTATAGCAAAAACCTCTCCAAAAAAAAAAAAAAGTAAAAAAAAAAAAGTTATTAAAATTATATGTTATTTAAGCATATTAAGTAAAATAAAAGGAGGTGACAATGTGGCTTCTTATGGTCTGGTTTCTCATAGACTGAGAGCTGTATCAGACTTTATCAACAGATATAAAGTGTTCTGCACAGTGCCTATAAGTTCGTCAACTTCTTTTTTTGAGAGGTTTTTGCTATAGGGCGCGTGCGCTCGCCAGAAAGACAGAGAGATAGAAAGCGAGAAATCACCCCCCAGGGGGGATGGCCACATCAAAATCCCTTCTTCTCCATTCTCTTCTCGGGATCCTGGGCACACACACACACGCGCCCGGCGTGAGTTTAAGCCACCGAGTCTGGGACTCGAACCGCGGTCGACTACATGGGAATCTAGCAACATAGCCATTACGCTAACTGCTGGTCCCAGTCAACTTCTAAGTATCTGTAAAATGTCTACCACTTTTGTCTCTTGGAGTAACCTGAAAGGAGAAGTCGAAGTGTACCAAGCAGAGAAAGAAGGAAGTCATTTCAGGAATGAGAATGATGCATGTATGCAAACCTATGATGGTGAGAAAGTTTAGCATACAGAACAAATTCAGTCGCTGGACTAGAGAGGACAGGACGGACCTGAGGCAGGAAAACTCTTTAAAGAGCCTATATAGGAGGTGAGAAACTCCTGGACTAGCAGGGTAGCAAAAGAGAAGAAGGGATAGATAAAAGAAATGTCTAGGACATGTAACTGCTAGAAACTGATACATGAGTACATGGACATGCAGGAGGAGAGTGACAAATACCCCAGCTTTCTGAAGTTGTTTACTGGGTATATGTGGTAACATTCAACCATGGATGTTTTGGAGGAAGAAGTTGGGGCATTTGCTTTTTTTTTGTTTTTTTTTTTTAAATAATTATTTATTATTATTATTTTTAATTTGACCAAAGAGAGATAGAGAAGGAAAGTGAGAAAACAAGCCACCAGGTCCCAGACTCGAACCATGGTCTGCTGTGTGGGTGTCCAGCACCTTAACCACAATGTCACCTACTAGCCCCAGAACATTTTTTAAAAAACAGAAGTACTTATTTAATTTTATTTAATATAACTATTATTTTAATTTGACCAAAGAGAGAGAGACAGAAAGAGAGAGAAGGGGAAAGTGAGAAAGCAGGCCGCCAGGTCTGGGACTTGAACTGAGGTTGGCCATAAGAGAATTTAGTGCCCTAACCACCATACCACCTGCTAGCCTCGGCATTTTATACATATTTAAGTTAACATAAGACATCTAGGTGATCTAAAATATATTAAGTACTACACAAAGAATTTAGAAGTAATTTTTTTTAGAATATCTAATAAATATTTATGGGGCCAGCAGGTGGCCTGGTGGTTAAGGAGCTGGACTCCCACATGTTTGACTGTGGTTCAAGACCTGGACCCAGCAGCTTGCTTTCTCACTTTCCTATTCTCTTTCTCTGTCCCTCTGTGGTCAAACTTAAAAAAAAAAATGATAACTACAAATAAAATTAAATAAATCATTTTAAAAATTTATATGGCTAGGTTCTTATAGAACCAAACTGGCAATGACAAAAGCATAGTAATCAAGAGTTACAGATAATAGAGTTTCTTGCATAATTTGGAAAGTATGAAATAGTTGAAATTGAAATGAAGTCAGTTGAAACATTTCCATCACTACCTCAGCTGCTTTGCCGTTGTAAAGGCGAAAATGATTACAGGCCTTGAGGTTGAGTGCGATGGTACTATCAGGAATCTGCTGAAGGTAAACAGCCAGGACTTCTTGAGACACATCATAGTAATCCAACTTGTAGTAGCAGAGGGCCACATACACATTAAGGGCAAGGTATTCCCTATTAGATGAAAGAATTAAGAGTTAACGGTTTAAGTCCACTCCATGGAAAGGCTGTATGTAAAACTACAAAGCTCAAATGGACAATATAGCAATGAGAGTTCATGAATTTGCTTTCTAAAGAAAGAAAGCAAGATATGAGCAGTGCAATTTTTTCTTTTTTGCATTGTAACATTTAGGTGTTCTGATGTAAGTGGAGTAAAAAATGGCAACTAAAGAAAAAAGAAAAGTGGGACCAGCAGTTAGTGTAATGGCTATGTCACTGGACTCCCACGTAGTCGACCATGGTTCGAGTCCCAGACCCGGTGGCTTAAACTCACGCCGGGTGCATGTGCGTGCGTGCCCAAGATCCCGAGAGGAGAATAGAGAAAGGATTGCGGCGTGGCCATTCCCCCTGGGGGGTGATTTCTCACTTTCTATCTCTGTCTCTGTTTGTCTGGCGAGTGCATGCGCCATATACAAAAACCTCTCAAAAAAAAAAAAAAAAAAAAAAGAAAAGAAAAAACTCTCCAAAAAAAAAAAAAAAAAGAAAAGTTTGTGCTGTTCATACTGAAAAACCTAAATACGCTGTAATTGAGCAGAGGCACCAACAGCACCCACCACACGGAGGATGGACAGACGAGGTAAGCTGGCATGGTGACTACAAATTGCAATAAGCGGAGACAGTGAAGATAATGCAAAGGAGAGGAGAAGGAAGATAGATGAGATATTTTGGAGATGGGAGAGGAGTGTTCAGAAATAGAGTTGGAATGTTAATTTTCCTTTTTTTAAAAAGAGGTTTTTGTGATAGGGTCCTTGCATTCGCCAGAGAGAGAGACAGACAGACAGACAGACAGACAATGAGAGGGAAAGTGAGAAATCACCCTCTAGGGGGATGGCCACACTGCAGTCCCTTCTCCTCCATTCTCCTACTGGAATCTTGGGCATGCATGCAGATGCACCTGGCATGATTTTCAAGCCACTGGGTCTGGGACTTGAACTGTAGTCAGCCATGTGGGAGTCCAGCCACATAACCACTATGGCATCTGCTGGCCCTAGAAAGTTAATTCTTTTTTAATTTTTTTAAAGAATTATATATTTAATTTAATTTGGTGTTATTATCATTATTTTTTATTTTGACCAGAGAAAAGCAGAGAGAAAGAGAGAAAGGTAAAGTTTAAGTGAGAAAGCAAGTTGCCAGGTCCAGGATTCAAACAGCAGTCAGTCATGTGGGAGTCCAGCCCCTTAACCACCATACCACCTGCCAGCACCAAAAAGTTAATTTGTTTTTTTATTGTTTGTTTTAAAAGAGGTTTTTGCTATAGGGTACGTGCGCTTGCTTGAAAGACAGAGAGAGACAGAGAGACGGAAAGCAAGAAATCACCCGCCAGGGGCGATGACCATGCTGCAATCCATTCTCCTCTCAGAATTTTGGGCACGCACGCACACGCATCCAGCATGAGTTAAGCCATGGAGTCCAGGACTCAAACCATGCTTGACTACATGGGGGTCCAGCGATGTAACCATTGTGCCATCTGCTGGTCCTGAGGAAAGTTAATTCTTAAGAAGATTTTGATTCTAATTTTGTTAGCAAGTTATACTATAATTACAACACTGAGACTAAGACATCTAGACCACACATTTTCTTTTCTTTTTTTTTTTTTTTGAGAGAGATTTTTGCTTCAGGGCATGTGTGCTTACCAGAGAGACAGAGAGAGACAGACAGAAAGTGAGAAATCACTCCCCAGGGGTTATGATCATTCTGCAATCCCTTCTCTTCCATTTTCCTCTTGGGATTTTGGGCACACATGCACACATACCCAGTGTGAGTTCTAAGCCACCCAGTCCAGGACTCGAACCACAGTCGACTATGTAGGAGTACAACGATGTTAACTGTTATGCCATTTGCTGGTTCCAACCATGCATTTTATTTTTTTTTAATAATGATTTTATTTAACTTTACTTCTTTTAAATTTATTTTTAATTTGACCCGAGAGGGACAGAGTGAGAGAGAGAGAGGAAAAGTAAGAAAGAAATCTGCCAGGCCTGGGACTCAAACCACACTTGGCCATATGGGAGTCCAGCACCCTCAATCACCATGCCACCTGCCGGCCTCACCAATCATGCATCTTCAATAGAAGAGGTATTGATCCCAAAAAATCAAAAAGTTGGTTCTTATGGGAGGGGCTAAGGGAAAGTATGTAATGCAGAGACACACATAGTACATAAATGGATATTCAATATATTAATATGATTTATATAAAAGCATGTTAAAATGTTATAGAGACTGGCCCCATGGCCTGCTGGTCAAAGAAGCCAGATCCCACAAGACCAATTATATGGTTTGAATCCTAGCCTCAGTAGCTTGAAAAACATGACAGGTGCATGTACAAATGTGACCAAAATCCCAACAGGATGGAGAAATGGAGAAGAATGGATTGCAATGTGACTGTGACCCACAGAAGGGTGCTTTCTTCCTCTTTTCTCTTTCGGCAATTAAAAAAGAAAAAAAAGGGGCAAGCAGGTGGCATGGTGGTTAAGGCACTGGACTCTCAAATGCCTGACTGCAGTTCAAGACCTGGACCTGGCAGCTTGTTTTCTCACTTTCCCTCTCCTCTCTTTCTCTCCTCCTTTGGTGAGCACACATACCTATATCAAATTTAAAAATAATCACAATAAATACAATAAAAAACCATAATTCTTAAAAAAATTAAAAAAGTGATAATGAAAAGGAAGTAGAGAAAGCCTGATGCAGATGACACCTAGGAAGTTCTTAATCTCGTGAGGTTACCAGTTTTGAACACATGGTGGTATTAAATACAAAGGACACTAAGTCTTTTGCCAACCTAGTTACAGAAAAACTACCAAAATGAAAGAGATTTCAAGTAGGCATAAAAGGACACAGACCTGTTATCCAGCAGTATTCGCTTGTATATATCAATGGCTTCTTGGTAGTGAGATCGCATATAGTGGATAGAGGCCAAACTGAGTTGATCTTCCGTGATATCCTGAAGATTCTGATGAAAGTTCATCAACTTTTTCTCATCATTAAACTAAAATGGTGAGAGAGGAGAAGACACATAAGATTTACATTAGAGTAGAGAGAAAGCAATACTCATCTGACAGATTTTAACTTCTCTTTCAGCCACTATATCTCTATTTTTTTCTATTTTCCTTAGGTTCCTTGTCTTCTTTGTCTCTCTTTCAGAAAAAAGAATGCAAATGGTCTCTGGAGGCATAGCCTTGACAATAGAAAGCCATTAAGTTACAGCTAATATTAATTCTTGAAACTTCTCATCTTCTTTTCTTTTTAAATATTTTCTCCCTTTCCTTTTTTGTCTCTTTACTCTTTTGTTTGGTTGGTTTGCTTTAATAAGTCAGAAGGCATGTGTGCTCTCCAGAGAGAGAGACAGAAATAGAGCAAGAGAGAGGGAGAGAGTATCCCTCCCCCAGTGGGGCATGATCACATCTCAATCTGTTTATTTCTCCATCTCGTTGGGCTGTTGGCTATGTGGGATCCAGCTCCCTTAACCAGTAGGCCACAAGACCACCCCAACAAATTTTTTAAAAATGTCTTTGAGTGCAGGCACTCGGTAGAGAGACACAGAGAGATGGAGAGAGGGGGAGGGAGAAACCACATCCTGATGGGGCATAGTCAAGCCCTAATGGAACCTATTCTCTTCCATTTCTGTGCTGGGATTTGGGGCATGCATGCACATGTGCCTGGCACGTTTCTCAAGCCTCTGGGTCTGGGACACAAACTACACGATGAGCATGTGAGAGCCAGCTGCCTTAATCATGGCATCAGCTGATCTGAAAGATTATTTAAAAAAATATGATCAAAATTGTCATAGAGCCAGCTGGTGGTTTGGTGGTTAAGTCGGCTGGATCTCACATGGATGACTTTGTGGTCTGAATACCGGAAAGGTGGCTTGAAAAACACATGTATGCAGGCATGCCCAAAGTCTCAAGAGGAGAATGAAGGAGAAAAAACTGTGGCATGGCCACCCCCCCCAAGGGGTGATTTTTTACTTTTCCTCTTTCTCTGTCTCTCTTTCTCCCTAGTAAGTACATGTGCCTTGTAGCCAAAAATAAATAAATAAATAAAAATAAACACACACACACAAAAAAAATACTTAAAAAAATATTGTCATGGGGCTGGCAGGTAGCGTGGTGGTTAAGGGTGCTGGGCTCCCACATGACTGACCATGGTTCAAGTCCCAGACCTGGCAGCTTGATCTCTCACTTTCTTCCTCTCTCTATCACTCTACCCCTGTCTGGTCAAATTAAAATAAATAAAATTAAATACGATAATTATTTAAAAAAAAATATTGTCATAAGGTAATTCTGAAAAGTGTGTATTAAGGGCCAGCAGGTGGCATGGTGGTTAAGATGGCTGGCTCCCACATGGCTGACTGCGAGGTTTGAGTTCTGGATCCAGTGGCTTGAAAAATACACTGGACACATGTGCATGCGTGCCCAAAATCCTGAAAGGAGAATGGAGGAGAATGGATTATGGCATGACCATCCCCCATGGGGGGGGGTGCTTTTTCACTTTCTTTCTCTGTACAGATTTTTTTTTTCTAAATTTGTTATAGGTCATGAGAGCTCACCAGAGACAGAAAGGCAGAGAGAGAGAAAGTGGAAAATCATCCCCCAGAGGTGATGGCCACACTGTAATCCCTCTCCTTTCTCCTCTCAGGATTTTGGGCATGCGTGCACATGTGCCCAGCATATTTTTCTTTTTATTTTTTGAAGAGGTTTTTGCTATAGGGTACGTGCGCTCGCCAGACAGACAGAGAGACAGAAAGACAGAGAGACAGAAAGGCAGAAAGCAAGAAATCACCCCCTGGGGGGATGGCCACGCCGCAATCCCTTCTCCTCCATTCTTCTCTCGGGATCTTGGGCATGCATGCACACACGCCCGGCATAAGTTTTAAGCCACCGGGTCCGGGACCCGAACCACGGTTGACTACGTGGGAGTCTAGCAACATAGCCATTATGCTGACTGCTGGTCCCAACCCAGCATATTTTTCAAGTCGTTGGATCTGGGACTCCAACAGCACAGTTGGCCATGTAGGATCTAGCTACCTTAACCACCACACCAGCTGGCTGGCCCTCTCTCTCTCCCTCTCAAGTACCCTCTAGCAAATTTAAATACATACACACACACACACACACACGTACATACATATATGTGTATATATGTGTGTGTGTGTGTGTGTGTATATATATGCTGAGCCTCTAAACTGAGATTGAAAGCACTGACCTTGAAAATTGAGACAGAATTTACAGTGTAAACCTACTACACTGATTATCTGCTGATGCAAAAGTGAATAAAAACGTGAGAAAAAAAAAAGTGTGCATTAATTTTGGGGAGTCAGGGGATGCATTTGTTTTCTGAGAGATAATAGGATAGTCGGCACAAACTAACCCTTTTTTTTTTTTTTTTCAAACTAACCTTTTAAATGACTGTTGCTTTGGGACCAGCAGATGGTGTAGTACTTATGTCGCTGAACTCCCACATGGTGGACCATGGTTCAAGTCCCAGACCCAGTGGCTTGAAAATCACACCAGGTGCATGTGCATGTGTGCCAGATCCTAGGAGGAGAAGGGATTGAAGTGTGGCCATTTCCCCTGGGGATGATTTCTCACTTTCCCTTTCACTGATTCTGCTTCTCTCTCTCATATACACTCTATGGTAAAAGTCTCTTAAAAAAAAAGACTGTTGCTTAAAGAGAACAAAAACCTAACATCCCTGAATATAATAAGAGGGTAGAGAACATTGGTAAAGAAGAAATCCCATAACATAAATACCAATAATTCCACCTGTTCTACAAATACGAGTATTTCTAGTTATCTTTCATTATTGTTGGCAATGAGGAGGAAGAAAAGTACTTTTTACAATGTGCATATGTGTGTGGTGCTTTTTTTTTAAGCTAGGGTCTTGCTGTATTGGATTTTCTCCCTCCAGTCTCTGTCTCCCAAGTAGCTGGGCCCCCAGGCATGTGCCATGCATCCAGTACCCCAGGCTGATCTGGGGCTCAAACCTGCACCTCTCACGTGGCCCCAGCCTGCCAAGCAGCACTATCTATTGTGTGCTACTGCATCTGGGCTAAGAAAAATATTTTTAAAACAAAAATATGAAACAAGAACATAAATACCTTGTGAGCCAAATGGAAAAGCAGGCGGTTTTGGAGTCGGCTTTTTGGGGCTGGAAAAAAAAAAATCCAAGCTGTTTATTAAAGAACTCACTAGTCTCTGGCACTTGGTCCCTTGCAGAAATGAAATGAAACTCAGATGAATTTTCCCAAATCCCTACCCATCTGCTCCTGGTATGTTTGTGCTATAATATGTATTGTTTATATACACATTATTTACATTTAATACAGAATGCATGTTGTTGCGGTAGCAGAAATAGAATCAAGAACCCGAAGAGAAATATTCTAAGATTCTGCCCTCCCCCGCCACTTCTACCTGATTGATTATGGTGGCCCGCAGCCCAGCACTCCACACACAGTTACAGCAGCAGTCCACCTCTGTACTGCTCACATACAGAACTACACACTGGTAGCAGACAGTTAGGGACATCTCAATGTGTGTGTGAATCCACTCTCACTCAGCCAGTACCTTTGTCAATTCCTTCTGAAATTGCCTTTTCCACAATTATACTGTCATATTTTCCTAAATACTAGTGTCTATCCTACAGATCTGCTAGCACGATAATGTACCACACTGGAACAGGCAGCTAAGCTAAGCTAAAGGTTAACATCTTTCACATCTTTCTAGTTCTACATCTCCTTTGTACTCACAACATATTCTGATTCTGGACACCCACTTATATGTCTCCTTAACAAAAAAAAATACTTAGATATTAAAAATATATATGTGTATAAGATATATATGTATATATTATGTATATATTGCCACATATGTATGAAAATATAGATAGCTACCCTTTTTATGTGTCTAACATGGCTTTAGAAATATAAGATAATGTAAATAACTTAAAGGTATTAGTAATGTAATTAGGAAAAACTCTACTAATATAAAACAATCTAGGTACAAATCGAGAAAGGCAAGTTTCACATTTTGCATGAATTTGAATTAGAATTTTACACATGCATTAGGGGACTGAGTGAAGTTTGAGAATTAGAATTTAAGTACAAGTTTAGAGGGCAAGTGTACTCACTGGAAAGAGACAGAGAAAAGGAAAGTGAGAAATCATCTCCCGGGGGGATAGTCATGTCACAATTCCTTCTCCTCTATTCCCTTGTGATTTAGGGCACATATGCACATGCACTGAGCATGAATTTCAAGCCATTGGGTCCAGGACTTGAACGACAGTTGCCCATGTGGAGGTCCAACATCTTAACTGCCATGCTACCTGCTGGCCCCATGCATAGTTTTTTTATAATACACATTCTCCATGAACTCCATGATATATACAAGGTTGCCTTGCAATTAGTTCATTAATAATGCTAGACTGCAATATACTCTTTTCCTTTTTAAAAATAATTATTTAGTTTTATTATTACTATTTCTTTTAAAATTTGTTATAGGACACGTGCACTCACCAGAGAAAGAATGAGAAAGCAAGCAGACCAGCTGCCAGATCTGAGATTCAAACTACTGCCAGCAGTGTGGGAGCCCAGCACCTCAACCACCATATCACCTGCTGGCCCCATAATACATTCTTTTTTTAAAAACAAATTTCCTAACATTTTCTTGTTTACTTTCTCTGCATTTCCTTAAATTTAATTTGATTCATACTCTAATTATCCTTAACCTCTTCTCTCTTTCTCTTCTCTTTCTTTTTTTTTTTTTTCATTTTTTTAGATTTTTTCTTTTTGCCATAGGGTGTGTGTGCTCACTGGAGAGAGACAGAGAGAGAGAGAGAAAGTGAGAAATCACTTCCCAAGGGATGACCACACTGCAATTCCTTTTCATCCAGTCTCCTCTAGGGATTTTGGGGGTGCATACATATGCACCTGGCATGTTTCTTAGGACTCCAGGTCCTGGACTTGAACCATGGAGTTGGTCATGTGGGATCTAGCACCTTACCACCACATCACTTGCTTGCCCTCTCATGTTTCTCTTGTACCTCGCTATTGTTTGTAAATTTGAGCACGATTCTCCTGAAATGATAGTCATGACAAGTATGAAAGCAGAGGGAAGTTTTCTGGATTCTTCAAGCTGAAGTTATTGGGCTTCTCACCCAGAAACAGGAAAAGCAGCTAAAACATCCACAGACATTGACAAGCTATACCTAACTATAACCAACAGTATGAAAGTTCCACCATGACAGGGCTTAAGAAAGATACTCGCTCTTCTTTTTCCCTCAGTTATATTTCTTGGGGAGACAAGGTAAAGGGAATGAGATTAACTCTCTCTTTAAATATAAAGTTGTTCAAATCCAGTATTTTTTGAATAGTAAAGTTATTTTTTAGATATCTAATGTCTTGGTTTTTCCTCAATAGTAAAAAGAATAAGTTTTAGAATTTCTAAGATGGGGATCAGCAAATAGTTGGACTCCCACATAGTTAACCATGGTTCAAGTCCCGAACCTGGCGACTTAAAACTCATGATGGGCATGTATGTGTGTGTGCCCAGAATCCCGAGAGGAGAATGGAGAAAAAGGGATTGTGGTGTGGCCATCTCTCCAGAAGGTGATTTCTCACACTGTCTCTCTGTCTCTGTCTATCTGGTGAGCACATGCACCTTACAGTAAAAAAATCTCTCTTAAAAAAAAAAATCTCCAAGATGACTCTTACTACAAGTGAAGAATATCAAGAATAAAAAGAGCCATGCTCACTTCAGCAGCACATGTACTAAAACTGGAACGATACAGAGAAGATTAGCCATTACGCCAACTGCTGGTCCCACACTGGAATGATACAGAGAAGATTAGCATGGCCCCTTTGCAAGGATGACACACAAATTTGTGAAAGTGTTCCATATTTTTGGGGGGCTGATAGGTGGTATGGTGGTTAAGGGCACTGGACTCCCACATTGCTGACTGCAGTTCGAGTCCTGGATCTGGTGGCTTGCTCTCCTACTTTCTCTCTCTCCCTTTCTTCCTCTCTCTCACTCGCTCTGTCCCTCTTTGGTTAAATTCAAAAAATAGGTAAGTAAGTAAATAAATAAAGCTAAATAAAATAATTCATAAAAAAAAAAAAGAGCCCGTTTTACCTTTAAATCCAGCTGCTTCAGCTTGTTTATACATTCCAAGAAAAAAGTACGTGCAGGCCAGATTCACCCAGACTTCAGGATTGCAATTTTCATTTTTTGTTGCATTTTCATATTCCTGAAATATATATATATATATATAAATAGTAATCTTACTGTGGCAGTTAGACAATCGCTGGGCTATTCTTTCATAATGAAATATTATTTCTTTCTGAGATTGGCCAACTTACATTACCTACTTCTCAACTACTCTACCACTGGGAAAGTTAAATACTGAAGCCAAAGCCCAATCCTACCCATGCAGGACTGCTGAGCATATAATCTTACAATTTTTTTTCTCCTTTTAACATTGATGGGGGCTAACAAACTGCAGAGATAAAGAGCAACTGAGGCCCAGTTGCACTGGCATATGCTGCTAAAACAATGTTTTGTAGGCTGGGCACATAAGGGAGGCCTGGGTTCATTTCTTGTGCCATCTTATAAGCTGGGTATGGTGGCATGCACCTGAAATCCTAGTGACTCGGGAGGCTAAAGAAAGAGGAGTGTGAGCAGAATGTTCAGGACAACATAGCACAACCCTGGGGCCCAGCTGCAGT
Organism: Tupaia tana; assembly: GCA_026018925.1. NCBI lineage: Eukaryota > Metazoa > Chordata > Mammalia > Scandentia > Tupaiidae > Tupaia > Tupaia tana. The sequence continues at coordinate 16,063,350 of JAKSZU010000003.1, forward strand.
GGCACAGCAGGGGGGATAGTATACTAAGCAGTTGCTATAGCTGCATGGGAGGCCTGGTTGGCTCCTGGCCCAACATAAAGAGGCTAGGCACCATGGCACACTCATGTGGTCCTCGCTACCTGGGAGGATGGGACAGGAAGATCAGGACATGGAGAAAATCTGTCAAAAGCACTTCTCTGTCCTTCCCCCTCTTTTTCTCCCCTCTTCCTGCTTGCTCTTTCTCTCAAAGAGAAAATAAAGAGCCGGATTTGGTGGCATGTGCTTGTAATCCCAGCCGGGAGGCTGAGGCAGGAAAACTGTGACTTAGCGAACCTCTGCCTATAAAAGAAAAACAAAAAACAAAACAGTAACTGAAATATTTTACTTTGGCATTTAAAAAGATATACAGGGCTAACAGGTGACATGGTGGTTTGGCGGCTGGATCCCACAGGGCTGACTGTGTGGTTCGAGTCCCAGAACCAGCCAGCAGCTTGAAAACATGCCAGGTGTATATGTACATGCCCGAAATTGTGAGAGAAAAATGGAGCAGGGGTTAAGGCATGGCCATCCCCTATTGGGGGAAATTTCTCACTTTACCTCTCTGTCTCTGGCAAGTGCACACACTCTTACAGCAAAAGATAATAAAATAAAAATAAAAATACATTTTAAAAAAGACATATAAGCAGGAGGTCGTGAGGGAGTGAACAGAGGTTTCAGAATGACTTCCATCTTGACTTACACTTTTAAAAATCTTCCCAGTACATCAAAATGGGCCCTCAGATTTTCGATAAGAACTTTGAGCTGTTCATCCCAGCGATGTGCTGCCCCAGCCATACAGACTAAATCGAAGAAGACATTAGCCAAACCTAACATAAGAAATATTATGGTAGTGGATGGTGTTCACATGCCATTTTTGCTGTTGGGCACTTTGTGCCTGATGCCACATGATTTGACCAGAGTAGCACTTACGGGTTTATTGCACCGGACCAATGTCCGATTATATTATCTTTGGCACGGTTATTGAGGAAGTGAAAACGAGCAACGTGGCAAGAGAGTTGTCCTTGGAGCTGGCTCTGACAATACCCCTGCCCACACTGTCACCATGGCTTACATCTCTTCCAACTAAGTTATGACCACAGGTGTTGGCTTGATTGCCTCTGGCCAGGGTGATGTGGTCATCGCCGGTGGTGTTGAATTAATGTCTGACGTCCCTATTCGTCATTCCAGGAAAATGAGGAAAATGATGCTTGATCTCAATAAGACCAAGACACTGGGTCAGTGACTGTCTAAATTTAGATTGAATTTCCTATCACCTGAGCTCCCGGCAGTGGCTGAGTTCTCCACCAGCGAGACCATGGGCCACTCTGTGGACCGCCTGGCTGCCGCCTTTGCTATCTCTTGGCTGGAACAGGATGAGTACGCGCTGCGCTCTCACAGTCTGGCCAAGAAAGTGCAGGATGAAGGCTTCCTTTCTGATGCCATGCCCTTCAACAGTTCCGGGAAAAGATACAGTTACCAAAGACAATGGCATCTGTCCTTCCTCACTGGAGCAGGTGGTCAAAATAAAGCCAGCCTTCATCAAGCCCTATGGCACAGTAACAGCTGCAAATTCTTCTTTCCTGACTGATGGTGCGTCTGCAATGCTGATCATGGCAGAGGAGAAAGCCCTGGCCATGGGTTATAAGCCAAAGGCGTATCTGAGGGATTTTGTGTATGTATCTCAGGATCCAAAACATCAGCTTTCACTCGGACCAACATACGGTACTCCAAAAGTTCTAGAAAAGGCAGGATTAACCATGAGTGATAATGATATTTTTGAATTTCACTAAGTTTTCTCAGGTCAGATCTTGGCTAATTTTTTTTTTTTTTTTTTTGGAGAGGTTTTTTTTTTTTGCTATAGGGCGCGTGCGCTCGCCAGACTGACAGAGGGAGACATAGAGACAGAAAGCGAGAAATCACCCCCCAGGGGGGATGGTCACGCCGCAATCCCTTCTCCTCCATTCTCCTCTCGGGATCTTGGGCACGCATGCACACGCGCCCAGCGTGAGTTTTAAGCCACCGGGTCCAGGACGCGAACCACGGTCGACTACATGGGAGTCCAGCGACATAGTCATTACGCTAACTGCTGGTTCCCCAAGATCTTGGCTAATTTTAAAGCCATGGATTCTGATTGGTTTGCATAAAACTACATGAACAGAAAAACCAAGGTTGGTGCGCCTCCCCTGGACAAGTTCAATAACTGGGGCAAATCACTGTCCCTGAGACATCCGTTTGGAGCCACTGGCTGCTGACTGGTCATGGCAGCTACCCACAGATTACGGAAGGAAGGAAGCCAGTATAACTTAGTGGCTGCCTATGCGGCTGGAAGACAGGGCTACGCCATGATAGTGGAAACATATCCAAAATAATTGACCTAGACGAGGTGATCCGAAGTTTCTGTGCAACACTCGCACTAGGCTATGCCATTTCAATGTATTACTAAAGCGCATCGATAGTTCTAGCTCCCTTAGGAAAACAACTCCTGTGGCCTTCTGTTAAATACTTTGCAATTAAGCCTTGCCAGTGTTTGAGCTTTTCAGTAATCACAGCTTACCGCTCTTTCAGGGATTTCTAAGTCACCAGAATCTCACACAGACAGGTTGAAGTTGTTGTTTTGGTCTCTGTTGTCAATCAAGACTAAATGAATGGTTGCAGTTTAGGAAAGAGGTTAACTGAGATTTGGATTCAATTTCTGAAGCATTTGCAAATTATACTTGTTCCTGTCTGTGTCCTAAAGATAAGTATTTTCTATATAATGTAAACCAATGTGCCTAACCTAACTTAATGATGGAAAAATAATTCAGAAGCTAAACATCACTGAAAACTTGTAATGGATGTTTGAGTACATGAGTACCATGTTGGCCAACTTTAATAAAGTGGAGAGGTATTGTGGGAAAAAAAGATATACAAAAGATGTACTTTAAGAAATACATATGTTCAGTTATTAATAATTTAAAATGTTAACTTTGACACAGCATAAATTTCTTTTAAATGGTTGTGAATTCCAGATATTGTGTGGGAAGACGGTGGATGAGGAGTAGAATCTGAGGAAGGACATTAAGGAGAAAAATAGAGAGGCATAGCATTAATGGGACAAAGAAATGGGGTATTATCTATTGAAGATAATTTTATACTATTATCAACTGGACTGGGGAGAAATGAACACATGTTGGTATATTCACTTTGCAAGCTAAATAACGTGATTGAATATATAAGAGAACTTGAAATAAAATAAAATAAATAAATAAAAAAGATTTTAAAAAGATAAAAATGGAAATTTAACAGAAGGAAAAAAAAATTGCTATAGGGCACAAATACCTGCTGGAAACAGAGACGGAAGTGAGAAAAGACCCCTGCCAGGGGATGGCTGTGCTGAAATCCCAACTCCTTCATTCTCCTCTCATGACTGGGCACACGCCACACACCCAGCGTGTTCTCCAAGCCACTGGGTCTGGGACTCAAACTACGAGTCAGAAATGTTCCAACTGCCTTAGCCACCATGCCACTGGCTGGCCTAGATTTATTTTAATTCCAATTGCTTTCTTGCTTTATAAATTTGGCTTTACATTGTAAAGCTTTCTAGTTTTTTCTTTTCCTGCCAAGGACACTTTCTGAGATTCATTTTGCCAACTACATTTTCCATATGCTCTTAGTTTTATCAGTATTTCCCAGATGTCTTTTTTTTTCTTATTATATCTTAAGAATTCTTTCTTTTCACAAATACTACCAATCTCTATATTGTACTTTTCACATCTTTCCTTTCTTTAATCAATTTTGTTCCTTTTGTTCATTCTCACCTTCTCATTACCTGTCTGAGAATATTTTCATTTTTATTATGTAAAGTCTTCAAATTACCTTAGATCACATTTCTAGAGTAAGGATATGTAGGGAATGTTTAAGCAATTTAATTTATGAATTACAAATTGCTTTACATAAGGCATTTATAATTTAATTTAAACCATAATCCTATAGCTTGAACATTATAAATGAGATTGTAAATTTGCAGGGTTTACAATGACCAGGAAAAACAAAACAATTATACTTGGAAAATATAAGATAACATAATAATCTTGCTTATGTCTAAAAATAAGCAAGGGGCCAGCAGGTGGTATGTTGGTAAGGCACTGGACTCTCAATCGGCCAAATGCGGTTCAAGTCTCAGACCTGGCAGCTTTATAATCATGCCATGTGCATGTGCATGGCTGCCCAAAATCTCAGGAGTATAATGGATTGCAGCATAGTCATGCCCCTGGCGGGGGGGAGTGACTTCTCAGTTTCTCTCTCATTGTCTTTGTCTCTCTCTCCAGCGAGCATCCATGCTGATGACAAAAAAATAAACAAACAAACAAAAGCAAACTGGAAGTAAAATTCTTTTGAGAAAAGACCCATAAAGGTTTTTTAAAATTAATTAATTAATTAATTTTTGGAGAGTTTTTTGCTATAGGGCACGTGCACTCATCATAAAGTCAGAGAGAGACAGAGAGACAGAAAGCGAGAAATCACCCTCCTAGGGGGGATGGCCACGCCACAGTCTCTTCTCCTCCATTCTCCTCTCGCGATCTTGGGCACGCATGCACACGTACCCGGCGTGAGTTGAAGCCACCAGGTCTGGGACTCGAACCGCAGTCGAATATGTGGGAGCCAGTGACATAGCTGTTACGCTAACTGTTGGTCCCAAAATTTTTATTAAAATAGCTTATTTTTCCCCTTCTGAACATTTACCTAAGAAATACTAATGATAATATATTGTACAAACTTGCTAGCATAAATGCAAAAGTAAAAAGTAAGATACATACATATATGCTGGAACATAGAAAAGATTTATGAAGCAAAATGTGGAAAAAGAGCCAGTGAGTGGCTCTATCATAAACAAAGTAGGACTGGAGAGGGCAGATTGGGTTACATTTTTTGGTTTTACTTTGGTTCTTTCTGCATTGTTTGAATTTTTAGTACTGTGCATGTATTATTACAATACAAACTTTAGTAATATTTTAAACACATTTCTGATAGAATTTTAATTTTTACCAACCTCCAGAGCTCTCTTGTAGTCACCCAGGTGAAAAGCACAGTATCCAATCCACAAGTTAGTATCCTCTTCTTGCTCCCCAACATGACGTTTGAACTTCAGATTTTAAAATTTGAAAAAAGAAAAATCATGAAAAACTTTGACCAATAAACTCTATTAAAAAAAAAAAAAAAGAAAGTGGGACCAGCAGGTGGCATGGTGATTAGAGCACTGGACACTCCCATATAGCTGACCACGGTTAGAGTCACAGACCTGGTAGCTTGCTTTCTCACTTTCCCTCTGTGTGTGTGTGTGTCTCTCTCTCTCTGGTCAAATTAAAATAATTAACTCATTAAAAAAAAAAAAGTTATGCTAGGGCCAGGTGTGGCTCAGTGGTAATGCATCTGGACTCACATGGGAAAGGTCCTGGTTCATGTCCCAGGATCTCCCTAGCTTGCTGGTGCGTGCTTGTATGCCTGTGATCTGGGCCAGGTGAGTGGGACCAATCATGGCATAAGGACCTCAGAAGTACCTACCTCTCTATTTCTGTCTTTCTCTTTCATAGAAGAAAGAAATAAACTTTTTCTAAAATGCTATTTTAAGCTGTTGATAAATGATAGGCAATCTAAATAATAGAAACAAGCCAATATACTGCTTAATCAAACGTACACTGACAGTATCCAGCACAGTTACCTTCTAACTGTTACATTAATTTACATTTTCAAATATTTTACATCTGCTTTTCTGTATTTACTGATCCCTTACTCCAGACAGTGTTTGAGTTATCTAACAATTCTGGGTGATATGAAAGGAGCAGAGTATGTAAAATATTTAAAGCCAAATAACTGATGGGTAGAGAGGCTGAATAATGAACCCAGGCACACAGCGGGTTCGTGTGGAGGCAGACACTCGAGGCAACGCCTGACCCCAAGGCCATGCTCTCAGCCTCTGTGCTCTCCTGCATTCACCCCACACTTCAAGGCCTCTCCTCGCACACACATATACTTACTAATAGGTTATAAGCTTTCACTGAGACAAGCAACTAAATCATTCGAATACCCTTGAACAGGCTAGCTTATCAGCCTACAAGAATTAAGGATGTCCAAAAGACTGGTCTCATTCATGCCCACTGTGAACAAATATTTGTGAACCTTCAACCAACAAAAGTTAGTTTAGAGAAAAAAATAGACTTCTAAGGGAGATTCTGAATTACTACGATAAAGAAGATATTTTTCCATTCTACAGGGTAATAAAGAGAGAATCAAGGGACCAGTAGATGGCATAATGATTATGTTGCTGGAGTCCCACGTAGTTGACCATGGTTCGAGTCCTGGACTCAGTGATTTCAGCTTATGCGGGGTGCATGTGTATGCATGCCTGATGTCCTGAGAGGAGAATGGAGGAGAAGGGATTGTGGTATGGCTATCCCCCCAGGGGGATGATTTCTCCCTTTCTGTCTCTGTCTCTCCAACAAGTACATGTGCCCTATAGCAAAAATCTCTCAAACAAACAAACAAAAATAGTGAATTAATACAGATTTACAGAAAATTGTTACTGAACTTTGAGTGCCCTAGTCATTACAAAGCAAAGATATCCCTTTGATACTTTCTTATCTGGGATATGAATTTACTGCTATAGGGCATGTGCACTCGCTGGAGAGACAGAGAAAGACAGAGAGAAATCAATCCCCAGGAGGATGGCCATGCCTCAATTCCTTGGCATGTTTTCCAAGCTGTTGGGTCCAGGATTTGGACTGTGCAGTCAGCCATGTGGGATCCAGCCACCACAACCTCCAAGCCATCTGCTGGCCCCATGAATTGTACACTTTAATTTTTTTTTTTTGTACACGTTTTTGTAGGGTGTGTGTGCTCTCTAAAAAGACAGACAGATAGAAGGTGAGAAATCACTCCCTGGGGGGATAGCCATGCTGCAATCCCTTCTCCTCCATTCTCCTCTCAGGATTTTGGGCACGTATGTACATGCACCCAGTGTGAATTTTAAGTCGCCAGGTCCAGCACTCGAACTGTGGTTGACCACATCCAGTGGGAGTCCAGTGACATAACCATTACACCATCTGCTGGATAAATTCTTACCTGAGGTCTTCATAAATTTTGCCCCCGGAATTTCTTGGAGTCACAGGAGAAATCAAGAATTATCTTCACCTCCAACTTTGCAGCTCCCACTCCTGGTAGCACAGCACTCTAGCTGGCTACCTAGGGGTAGTGTTTGGAAAAATGACTATGGCACAATACAATCAGGCCACGTTCTCAACACACTTCACCTTTTGGTGTGCCCCTATAACATATGTGTCCCACAGAGCAATTTCTCAAAGTGCAGTCTCCTTGGACCAGTTACAGAAACACCAGACGGCCTGCCTAAAATGCAGACTCTGAACACCATTGGGACTAAAAAAAATCAGAATCCCTGAGGGAAGGAACTGTGGAATATACATCTTAGTGAATATCCTAGGTAATTCCCTTGCTTATTAAATGATGAGAACTGGGGCCAGAAGATAGCATGGTGGTTAAGGCTCTGGATCCCACAAGGTCAACTATGTAGTTCAAGTCCCAGACCCAGTGGCTTGAAAAACACACTGGGCATGTGTGCCCAAAATCCCAAGAGGAGAATGGATTGCGGTGTGGCCTTTTCCATGGGAGGTGATTTCTCACTTTCCTTCTCTGTCTCTGATAAGTGCACATGGCCCGTACTAAAAAGAGTGTGTGTGTGTGGGGGGGTGGGGGGTGGAGAAGAACTGCTGTCATAGAGATTTGAAATATTTTCTTTTTTTTCCTTTCTTTCTTTCTTTTTTTTTTTTTTTTTTTTTTAAGTTTTTGCTATAAGGTATGTGCACATATTGGAGAGAGTCAGAGAAAGAGACAGTGAGAAATCACCCTTGGGAGGGTATAGCCATGCCACAATCCCTTCTCCTCTATTCTTCTGGATTTGGGTATGCACATACATGCACCAGGTATGATTTTCAAGCTGCCAGATCTGAGACTAGAACTGGTGTCAGCCATGTGGGAGTCTAGCACCTTAAGCACCATGCCACCTGCTAGCCCCTGAAATATTTTCTAGAGATATAATACTTTCAAAACTAAGCATGGCATAATTATTTAAATTTGACCAGCACTTTATAACATATTATAGAAATAAATCATAACTTAATCAAAGGTTGAGATAAACAATGTGTGAAATGACACTGCATTAAATATCTCTTCACATTTTAGGTTGGATTCACCATCAGTGGAACTAGACACAACCAATGGTGGCCATCTAGGAGGAACTTTTTTAGTTCATTTTTCACCAGGTTTCTGGAATCTAGAATCTGTACTTGGCTAGACTTACTGCAGTTTTTAAAAAAGCCCTAGAATGCACGCACCTGTTTCAACAGTATCACAACCAGCAGTCACTCACTTATCTGTTGGGATTCAGAAATGGATACTCAAAGACTGGCATGTGACAACCTGAATTGGAGAAACTACTTCAGAACCAAAATCTCTCTCTGGCCTTTTCCCCAGTCCCTATCTCTTGACTATCTCTGATCTTTTTCTCTCCTGAAATAAAGGGAAGGACATTACTCTATATTCCACTATTGACCTGTAGACCAGTTGGCCAAAGGAGAAAACAATTACCTTGGGACCAGCAGTTAGTGTAATGGCTATGTCGCTGGACTCCCATATAGTCGACTGCGGTTCGAGTCCCAGACCCAGTGGCTTAAACTCACGTTGTGTGTGTGTGCCTAAGATCCTGAGAGGAGAATGGAGGAGAAGGGATTGCAGCGTGGCCACCCCTGGGGGGGTGATTTCTCACTTTCTGTCTCTCTGTCTCTGTCTTTCTGGTGAGCGCACGCGCCCTGTAGCAAAAACATCTCCAGAAAAAGGGGGAAAAATTACCTTTAGACTCCTCCCTAAGTCTCATTACCTAAACTCTTATCTAGGAAAAAATTCTTGTTAGATAGAAAGAAATGTCGACACATCTGTTGAGATTTTGTTACAAGCTATTGTCTGTCACCTGGACTGGACCCATGCTGCTCCCAGGGAGAATAATTTACTCACCATTGTCTGAGCATTGGACCCATTCTTTCCCCTAAAAATCATTTACAGTTGCCTGAATACTTTTTTTCCTCTCTCTTATTAGGAAGGTGTTTAAGCCACAGCAATCTGGCTCTTCTTTTAGCTCATCATATTCTACAGCTCCAATATACAAATGTATACATTAAAGTAAACCTGTATGCCCTTTTTTTTTTTTTTTAAGAGAGATTTCTGCTGTAGGTCCTGTGCACTCACTGGAGAGACAGAGAAACAGAGAAAAGGAGAAGTCACCCTCCCCACAAGGGGGGTGGCAATCCCTTCTCCTCTGGGGAAATTTTGGGCATACATGCACACATTCCCGTGTCAGTTTTAAGCCACTGGGTCCGGGACTCAAATCGGTCGACTATGAGGTTGAGCCGTGGTCGGGGGGAGGTAACCATTCAGCCATCTGCGGGTCCCATGTCTTTCTCATTCATCCGCCTACGGTCCGTGATTTTCAGCAGAACCTTCCAGATTGGGGGGGAGGGAAGGGAATTTTCTGTGCTCCCATATGCATTTATAGTCTGGGAATTGCCTCCTAAGAAGCAGCGTCTTTGGACATTACCTCCAACAGGGTAATAGCTCCAGTGAAATCTCTCTGTGAAAGTAGCTCCTCTAGTTTTGGAATCTTCCTACCTTTCTTCTTTCTTTTGTCAGGGTGAGGTAGGTCCCCGCCTACAGCAGGTTTGGCCCTTGACAGCATCTGTGAGAGAAACAACAAAGATAGCTGTGCGGTCCAATTCCGATGATCAGTTTTAAGATGAGTGACATCTCCACGATTTACAAGTCAAATGCTTAACAAAACCCCAGAGAAGCCTATTCAAACTCTTTCCGTAGCACATATTTTACTAAAGGGACCACCACCCTGTGCCCGAGCTGAACTCAATAACTACTCTCAACTTCATCTCCTCGGATTCGAGGGCCACAAGGGAAGCTTTCGCTCGGCTTTGGTCATCTCAGCCTCCCCCATTCCACGCGCAGCTCAGGCGTGAGGAAACTGAGAAAGCAGAGAAGGGACAGCTGCATCTCTGTTCCCGAGGGAACACGAGGGCAGGGGAACCAGTCTCAGCAGACACACCCAGACGTCACCCAGAAGTGTGCAGGGAACCCACTCCCGTCTCAGGACCTACTCAAAGTTCTCCCTCACTACTCAGAGTCACTGACCATCTTGGCGTAGGTCTTGGGAGCCCCTTCCGCAGGCAGACAGCACAGGCCGCGCCAGGGCGCGTCTCCGCATCCACACAGCACACTCGGTCTCCACGGCAACCCCGCGGGGAGGCTGGTCCGTCCAGCAGAAGAGCTCGCCCCAGAACCGGTGCTCTCCGCTTTTTAGTTCCGTGCCGCTGGAACTGAAGTATTCGTTGTCTGTACTTAGAGCAAGTTTGTGTCTCTATTTGTACGTTTACCTTAGGGAAATTCGAATGGGAATGGCATTGTTTTTTCAAATGCAGATTTCTTGGGAAAGGTCATTTTCATGGCCCACTTCCGTTTTGGATCGCGCTGGGTTCCCTAGCAACCCCCGGTACTGTCCAGCGCGGGATCTCTGTCACCTGCTGCTGCGGAAAGGTCCTAGAAAAACATCGCTGCTGTACCAAAGCAGTTGATGTCGGAGGCGGCGGTGCACCCAATTTCTTATTTCCTTATTACACACAAAGTACCGAAATAAATATTTGTTGATTGGACTTTATCTTACTCTAAACCTCGTTCACGGAGGCGGCGGTGCACCCAATTTCTTATTTCCTTATTACACACAAAGTACCGAAATAAATATTTGTTGATTGGACTTTATCTTACTCTAAACCTCGTTCATGAGGCTGCAGGGGTAGTCTTTAAAAATCACGGAATGCAGAAATGTTAGAGCCGAAACGGACTTTAGAAGACATCCGGTCAATCGCTCAGGATTAACAGACTAAAGAACGAACAACTTGTTAGCTAACGAACAACTGGGGCGATATGAAGCAATCACCCGGGTATAAGTCGTAATGGCATAGCTGAATCACATAATGTACCACCCTGAATAACGCACGTATACCATAAGCTCACGGAACATGTGTATGCTTATAGACTCTTATGTACTCATCACGCCCCAGACCCCAGCTTTTCCCCGCCCTGCAATCACTTGGAGAGTAAATGAGTAACTATGAATTTTGACTCACTGACGTATCTACTTTTGTGTGTACACAAATGTCAGTAATAAATACACGTACAGACAAGCATGTACATAGACTTCAGAGATGCACACAGTAACTAGCACTGTACAATACTTAGAATTTTTTTGGTTCCAAATTTCAGAAAAAAAAATTTTGGAGAGGTTTTTGCTATAGGTCGCGTGCGCTCGCCAGAGAGAGAGAGAATCAGAGAGACAGAAAGCGAGAAATCACCCCCCTTCTCCTCCATTCTCCTCTCGGGATCTTGGGTATGCATGCACACGTGCCCGGCATGAGTTTAAGCCACCAGGTCCGGGACTCAAACCGTAGTGGACTACATGGGAGTCCAGCGACATAGCCATTATGCCAACTGCTGGTCCCCAGAAATATTTATACTTTTGGTTGAATGTAAAACAAAATTATTGTACTGGCTCCTCACACCAGTGGTAATGCGGTGCTCAGGAGAAGCCAAATCCTACATGGTGAGCACAGTTCCGGTCCTCCACTCGGTCATCCTGTCACATGTAAAGAGTACCCAGGATCCAGCAGATGGGGATACTGGAGGAAGGGGATCACTGAGTGACCAGATCCTGTGGAGGGTCTTCTCTCTCTCTCTCTCCCCGCTCCCGCTCTTATCTGCATGCACATGCCCTATCACGAATAAAGAAAAAAATATTTTAGCTTGTTTCGACAGGAAATATTCTATTTGTTTTTTTTAAAAGAATTCTTTTATTTAACTTTATTCATTGTCATTATTTTATGTTTTCAAAGTTGACCAGAGAGAGACAGAGAGAAGGAAAGTGAGAAAGCAAGCTGCCAGGTCCAGGACTCGAACTGCAGTCAGCCATGTGGGAGTCCACCTCTTTAACCATCATGCTACCTGCCGGCTCCAGTCTATTTGTTTATTTTTTAAAGAATTATTTATTTAGTGGGACCAGCAGTTAGCGTAATGGCTATGTCACTGGACTCCCACGTAGTCGACCACAGTTCGAGTCCCGGACCTGGTGGCTTGAACTCACGCCAGTCGTGTGTGTGTGCGTGCCCAAGATCCCGAGAGGAGAATGGAGGAGAAGGGATTGCGGCGTGGCCATCCCCCCTGGAGGGTGATTTCTCGCTTTCTGTCTCTCTGTCTCTCTCTCTGTTTGGTGAGCTCACAAGCCCTATTGCCAAAACCTCTCCAAAAAAACAAACAGGGAACCAGCAGTTAGCTTAATGGCTATGTCGCTGGACTCCCACGTAGTCGACCGCGGTTCACGTACTGGACCCAGTGGCTTAAAACTCACGCCGGGCGCGTGTGCGTGCATGCCCAAGATCCCGAGAGGAGAATGGAGGAGAAGGGATTGCGGCGTGACCATCCCCCCTGGGGGGTGATTTCTCGCTTTCTGTCTCTATGTCTCTCTCTGTCTGTCTGGCGAGCGCATGTGCCCTATAGCAAAAACATCTCTAAAAACAAACAAACAAACAAACAAAAACAAATAAATAAAAAATTATTTAGTTAGCTCCTTTTTTTCTTTTTTCTTTTTTTTTTTTAATTTGACCAGAGAGCGAGAGAAAGGGAAAGGGAGAAAGCAAGTCTCCAGGTCCAGGACTTGAACTGCTATCAGCCATGTGGGAATCCAGTACCTTTAATCACCATGCCACCTGCCATTCCCGACAGTAAATAATCTATATCCATTTTTTTGACAGCTTAATTAAAATAATATTCAATCAGGGCAGCAGGTAGCGCAGTGGTTAAGGAGGCAGGACTCCCACACGTTTGATGGTGATTAGAGTCCTGGACCTGGCGGCTTGCTTTCTCACTTTCCTTCTCCCTCTCTCTTTCTGGTCAACTTCAAACTATAAAATAAATAAAATAAAATAATGACAATGAGTAAAATTAAATAAAATAATTCTTTAAAAAAAAAAAAGAAATAGCATTAACCATCAAGTTCATCCTTTTAAAGTGTACAGTTCATGGGATCAATAATGGTGTAGCAGTTATATCGCTGAACTCCCACATGACTGATGGCTGTTCGAGTCCAGACCCGGTGGTTTGACAATCACGCCCAATGCATGTGCGTGCATGCTCCAGATCCCGGGAGGAGAATGGAGGAGATGAAATTATAGTATGGCCATTCCCCCTGGGGGGTGATTTCTCACTATCTGTCTGTCTCCAGTGAGCACATGCACCTTAAGGGAAAAATCTCTAAAATAATAATAATAATAATAATAATAATAATAAAGTATACAATTTATGAGGCCAGCAGATGGCATGGAAGTTTGGTTGCTGGATCCCACATGGCTGACTACGCGGTTTGAGTCCTGAACCTGACAGCTTGGAAAACATGTCAAGTGTGTAAGCCCAGAGTCCCAAGAGGAAGGCAGAAGAGAAGGGATTGAGGCTTGGCCATCCCCTGGGGAGTTGATTTCTCACTCTCTCCAGAAAGTACACCTGTTCTATAGCAAACTAAAAAAAATTGAAAGTGTACAATTTCGTAGCTTTTAGCATAGGGTATTCTTAGTGTTATGTACCTATTACCGCTATCGAATTCCAGAACATTTTCATCACCCTAAAAAGAAACCCGACTCCCATCAGCAATCATTCATCATTCCCCCTCCCTGAAGTTTTTCTCTATGGGGTTTGCGAATTCTGAACAGTTCATGTAAATGGCATCATATAGTGTGACTCTTTAGGTCTGGCTTCTTTCACTTACCATAACATTTTCAGGGTTCATTCGTGTTAACAGCATGTGTCAGTACTTTGTTCTTTTCCATAGCTGAATAATATTCATTGTAGAGATATGCCACATTTTGTTTAAATCTTCATATTATTTAAAGCACTTGATGCATGGAAATGCTCAGGGCCAGGCAGTCTTGCCTTAGTACCACCTGGTGCATGGGGTTCAGGCACAGCCTCAATCCTGTCCATCCCGGGTGGAGGAGTACTCGAGAAAGAAGCCCAAGCCAAGAAGGAGCTCTTAGACGTAGCCTGCTGCTGACCCTCTCTGCTTGCCATGCCCAGTCCTGCCCTGACTTTCATGCCCCGGTTTCAGGAGATCCCAATTTCTCTGTTATCTCTCTCCAGTGACATCTAACTCGATAACCTGTTGTAACTACTCCCTCTCATCTGCTCTCTTCTTTTAATCAGTTTTCTAGTCCTCCTGTAAACGTGATTGCCTACCCAGCATCCTCAAGCAGTCCACATACTTAATGGCTTAAAGTGATCAACATTCTTATCTTGGATCAGTCAAGTCAGCCAGGGTGGGGTCGTAGTCATGTCATGTCGGGCCGGGGTTGAAGCGTCTCCTTCCGCTTGGCTCACGCACATGCTGGCTTAGTTAGCACTGGCTGTTGGCAGGATGGCATAGTTACCACACGGACCACAGGGCCATTTGGCCCCACAACATAACAGTTGGCTTCCCCAGAGTGAGGAACCCTAGAAGGAGCAAGGAGGAAAACACGTTTCTTATGACCTGACCCTGGAATCACACTGTATGTTCTGTAATATCTGAGCACACAAATCAGTCCTAGTCAGTATGGAAGGGAGCCGCACGGGGGTACGAAGATCTGGAGGCCAGTTGGCTGCCGCGTCAGGCCATCATCACCAAAATGACCCCCGACTTTGGATTGCTGTACCCCCACTTCCTCTGCTTTCAGAGTTACCAGGAGGTTCAAAACCTGACATTTCTCATTTTCGCAGCACCCAAACAAGGTCTGTAAATGTATCCTTAAAGACAGACATAGCCCTTTTGTGTTTTAAAGTTAACCCCTTCACTTGCACTTACTCTTCCCAATTCAGTTCAGGCCTCCCTCGGGAACCTTGCTGTTCGGCAGACATAATCTAGGTAAAACTCTTACGCCTGCTCCGTTTCTGCCCTCCCTTGTTTGGGCTGGCTATTTAACTAAAGTCCCATATCTCCATAGAACACATGTTTGGCGTGAACTTTGGACATTCCATATGACTCAGCCCTCTGATATTCATGTATTTTTGATTCCTATGACTTAGCACAGCTGATTCATCATAGCCTGTGTGCGTTTCGTTTCTAATTGGTGGTTTGAATGATTCTTATAGCTTTTTTCTTTCTTTTTTTTTGGAGAGGTTTTTGCTATAAGGGCGCGTGTGCTCAACAGAAAGACAGAGAGAGACAGAGAGACAGAAAGTGAGAAATCACTCCCCAGGGGGGATGGCCACACCGCAATCCCTTCTTCTCCCTTCTCTCAGGATCTTGGGCACACACACACACACACACACACACACACATGCACCCGGCGTGAGTTTAAGCCACCGGGTCTGGGACACGAACCGCAGTTGACTACATGGGAGTCCAGCAACATAGCCATTATGCTAACTGCTGGTCCCAATGATTCCTATAGCTTGATACCACCTTGTGTGTCCCTAGCAGCTTTAGCTCTGTGCCTCAGAATTATTTCTTTGAAAATTTTACATATGCCAGATCTTCTGGTAAAACAATAATACCGGATTGTCAGAAAAATCATGACACTTTCTGCATAGAAGACATGTCAACAACCCAGTAAATAATAAAAAATTCAAACCAAAATGAGCAACCCACAAACAATAAACAAACAAAATGAGAGCAACTAAAAAATAAACAAACAAAAAGTCTCTCTCTAGTTATCTAAACAATCCCTTCCCTTCCTTTCTTTCTACTCTCTTTCTTTTCCCTTACTTGTCTATCTAATATAAGGGATCCACACTCAGTTGCTCTTTTCTTTTTTACTATTCACACTTTGACTGTCAACCATATCATTGCGAGAAAACTGCTTTACCAAGTGAACTGGAATATAAAACTGTGTATGGGAGACTTTACTGACTTAGGGCTACATTCTCAGCATACAAAGTCCGGCATCCTCTCAAAGACCAGGGGATGGTACAAACTTGCTGCTGGGGCGCTCTCCAAAGCTTGGAAAAGTGAGAGCTCATCTTCGAAGAGTGAGTTGAGATACCTAAATTGTCATGTTGGACCGCAGAAGAAAGGACCAGCAGACTTAGAAAAGTGGACATGCTGGGCCAGCAGTTACACGGAGGTTAAGGCAGCTGGGTCCCACATGGCTGACTCTGACTGTCCAGTTCAAGCCCCAGACCTGGCGGCTTGAAAATCACACCAGGTACGTGTACGTGCTTGACCAAAAATCCTGAAAGGAGAACAAAGGAGATGGCATTGAGACATGGCCGTCCCCCCCGGGGGTGCTTTTTCACTTTGCCTCTCTTTCTCTCTGTCTCTAAGGAATGCATGCACCCTATGGTAAAAATTAAAAAAAAAAAAAATAGAAAGAAAGAAAACAACTAGAAAGTCAGAGACAAGAAGGTCCAAGGTAAAGGGCATACGGGAGTGGAAACACTGGTATGTATCACGAAAGATGTGTCAATTACACAAAATAACTTGAGTGTTTAAGGCCAGCCTTTGTTAGAGATCTCCTTCTTATTTCTGCATAATGGGTACCTGAGCACAGAGGCCATGGTGGTAAAGATGCATAGATTGTCACTTGCCAAAATAAATTTACCTACTACCACCTCTGAATGCACAACCTGCCAGCCTGACAGACCCACGCGAGGCTGGCTTTCTTTCTTTCTTTTTTTTTTCTCTTTTTTTGGAGAGGTTTTTGCTATAGGGCGCGTGCGCCCGCCAGACAGACAGAGACAGAGAGATAGAAAGCGAGAAATCACCCCCCCAGGGGGGATGGCCACGCCGCAATCCCTTCTCCTCCATTCTCCTCTCGGGACCTTGGGCACACACGCACACGCGCCCGGTGTGAGTTTAAGCCACCGGATCCGGGACTCGAACCGCGGTCGACCCTGTGAAAGTCCAGCGACATAGCCATTACGCTAACTGCTGGTCCCGCTTTCTTTCTTTTTTTAGAGAGATTTTGCTATCAGGTGTGTGGTCACTGGAGACACAGAGAGAGACAGACAGAAAGTGAGAAATCACCCCCTGGGGGGATGGCCATGCCACAATCCCTTCTCCCCAATTGTCCACTTGGGATTTTGGGCACACACACACACACACACACACACACGTGCCCGACATGAGTTTTTTTTATTTTTTATTTTTATAGGGCATATGTGCTCACTAGAGAGACAGAGAGAGACAGAAAGAGAGAAATCAGCACCCTCCCCACCCCCCAGGGAGGATGGCTACACAGCAATCCCTTCTCTTCCACTCTCCTCTGGGGATTTTGGACATACACACACATGTGCCATTTGCTGGTGTGTGCCCTGCATGAGTTTTAAGCTGCCAGATATAGGACTCAAGCCTCAGTGGACTACGTGGGAGTCCAGCGACATAACCATAAGGTATCTGCTGGTCCCAGCTTTAAGGAAACCAAGAGGCTACTTGGTGACCATTAGATTACGTTATGCCCCTTTGGTTCTGGAAGAGCCACACTTTGCTCTTACAGGGATAGGCTTATTCTGGTACGGGGCTGTCTTTCCTGCCCATAGGGTCTCAGTAGCACCAATATTTGAGAACTTACGGACTGTGTGCTCTACAGACATGAAATCCCATATGACATTGTAGCAGACCAGATGACTCCCTCCGTGGCACAGGAAGTAGGGGGAGTGATCCCACGAGCATGGAGTCCACTGGCCATCTCACGCACCTCACCACTCAGAGGTACTGGATAAGGGAGTGTGGGAGTGACTGAAGACAGAGCCGAAGCTCAGCCTGGGCATGACACACGACAATGATGACACGTCCTCCAGGATATTGTGCTGTGTGCTCTCAGGCTCCGGACATGATTTCCCCAAAGAACAGGCCTAGAAGGTAAAGCCATTTCTTTGACCTTTTCCTGCCTTCATTCTCCTTCAGGCAAGCCATAGAAACTAGAATCCCTCTTTTCCAAGATGGGTCATAAAAATTAGAACCCCTCTTCTCCAAAGTCAGCCATAAAACTTAAAAATATGGCTCTAACTTTGCACTGCCTTGGAAAAGAAATTCTCTGACTCATGTTGTCTGATAGAAGATAATAAGACCCTTATCCCAGAAAGGTCAGGCTCCATTCCTGGTGGAAGGAATGCTACACGGAGAGGCCGAGAAGAATCCAAACAGACAGGCCTGTCTGGATTTTCCACTCTTCCTATTTCTATAGCTTGTACTTTTTTTTGTCCAAATGCATTTCTATACACATGTCCCTAATTTATCGAACCTAAGCATAAAATGACATAGCCTCCCTTTCTCTTTGAGAGGAATTAGCAGGGAGAGTGGCGGAGGGTTATAATGAAGACCAGCAAGATGTTGGGACCAATCGTGGTGACAGGTGCTTTAGCTCATCCCGTTAACCCCCCTCTTTTAATTTTCCTTGCCAGAAGAGTGGCCTTGAAAGAGCTGCTACTTGAATACAAGTGGGGAAAGCCCCCCCCCCCCCCTCCCCCTGCAGTCTGCATCAATGAGAGCAAAGCCCTGGGCTCAGGGCTGAGCCTTTTCTGCCCAAGGCTGGACTCCTACTCTGGAGCTCCCCATTGGCCAGGCAGAGGCTTCTTCAGCTCTGCATGAAAGCCTGACAGCTCTCACAGACCAATCAGGGTCACCTCTGGACTCTCTAGTGTTAGGCCCCAGGGACCTTCTACCCTCTTACCTGCACACCTGTATCTTCTTCTTGGAGAGGCTGCCCTGGATAGCAATACTTCAAAAGATTCCCCTCATTTTTTTCCTTTCTACCATTCTTTTTTTTATTTTTTTTGAGAGGTTTTCGCTATAGGGTGCATGCGCTCTCCAGAGAGACAGAGAGAGACATAGAGACAGAAAGCGAGAAATCACCCCCCAGGGGGGATGGTCACGCCGCAATCCCTTCTCCTCCATTCTCCTCTCGGGATCTTGGACATGCACGCACACGCACCCAGCGTGAGTTTTAAGCCACTGGGTCCAGGACGCGAACCGCCGTCGACTACGTGGGAGTCCAGCGCGACATAGCCATTACGCTAACTGCTGGTTCCCTCCTTTCTACCATTCTTTAGATTGTTTTTCATGTCTTCAAATTGGAGCGAATTTTATATCAGTACTACCAGCCATGCAGACCAAATTGGACTCTTCTTTGATCTCCTGTATACTCCTTGCAGCATTTAGTTGCCAATTCCCTTGTGTTTAGTGTTTTTTCACGTCTTCCGAACTCCTGCTCCTTGAGTGCAGGAACTGTTTCTTAACTTTGGCATGTGCAGAGTGACTAATGAAAGGGTCACAGAGAAGACAGTCAATAAACATGTTGAACTTAATTGACTTGATAATAAACGGTCTCTGGGGAACCTGTCAGACCACAAATAAGGCCAAGTGGATTTAGAAACTATAGAAGCAATAGCCAGAGGGAACAAGAAGTCAGATGACCCTGTGTGGGCCCCATGTTTGGCTGGTTTTCAGACCAAAGTACTCTATTCCTGATAGGCACAGTTCATTTACCACGAATGACCACACTGAAGAAAATTCACACGAATCATTTTGAAAATTTTCTAACATGGCAACCAGATTCTGTTCCTTTTAAAGGTTTATTTCTTCTTCCTCTTTTATTTAGAGGGTTTTTGTTTGTTTGTTTGTTTGTTTGCCATAGGGCATGTGCACTGACCAGAGAGAGACAGTGAGACAGAAATTGAGAAATCAACCCCCCCACCCCCCCACCCCCCACCCCCCGCGGGGAATGGCTATGCTGAAAATCCCTTCTCCTCCATTTTCCTTCTGGGATTTTGGGCGCGCGCGCACACACACACACACACACACACACACACACTCCTAGTGTGATTTTCAAGCCACCGGGTCTGGGACTTGAACAGTGGTCAGCCATGTGGGAATCCAGCACCTTAACCACCACGTCACCTCTGGTGACCCTAAAAGCTTTATTTCTTATCTGATCAATGAGCCATTAATTTTATTTGAGAGTGTTGAAGGGAAAAAAACTCCTCTTCCTTCCCTGTTTTAGGGAGCCTGCAAAACTGACAATAGATTAACAATTGAAAAGACAAGCTTTGTTTCATGCACTTTATACAGGAGCATCCATGAATGGAAAACTCTCAGAATAGTCCCAAGTTAATATATCCCAACTTCACACAAAGCTTTGTTTTTTTGGGGGGGGGAAAGGTGTGGAAGTATCAAAAGTTCTATTGGGCTTTTTAATTTTAATGGTAAGGGGCAGCCTGTCTCCCAGGCACCTGAAAACTGCAGGAGGGAAACTCCCTCCGAGGGAGGTTACTGGTATTGTATTTTACTTTAGTCAGATAATGAAAATGTAGATAAGAGTCTTTCAGCATCTTCTATCCATCCCGGTTTTTTTTTTTTTTTTTTTTTTTTTTTTTTTTTGAGAGGTTTTTCGCTATAGGGCGCGTGCGCTCGCCAGACAGACAGAGAGAGACATAGAGACAGAAAGAGAGAAATCACCCAGGGGGGATGGTCACACCGCAATCCCTTCCCCTCCATTCTCCTCTCGGGATCTTGGGCACGCACGCACACGCGCCCGGCGTGAGTTGTAAGCCACCGGGTCCGAGACGCGAACCGCGGTCGACTACGTGGGAGTCCAGCGACATAGCCATTACAACTGCTGGTTCCCTTTCTTCCTAGTTTTTATATGCTAACTGTGGGGATCCCAGAGGGGCCCCTTGGGGAAATGGTCTTGTCTCACTCTCTGCCCGGAGGAGCCGATCTGAAACCCTGGGATTTGTCTGAGCACGCCTGTCTGTGACTTCTTGCTATCACGGGATTAAACGGAGGCTCGGACGCTGCGTTCGCGACTGCGGGGAGGCAAGGCTGGATCGAGAAGTGGTTCTTCAGAAAGTTCGTGAAAAGGCAAAAAGGAGAGGGGGGAGAGTCCCTGCTCTTTCAGAGGGCTCGGTGGGTTGGGAGAAAGCGCACGTCGGTCCGGGACCAGGCGGACCGCAAACCGGAGCCTGCGGGCTGGATTTGGGGGACCTCGATGGTGTGCTGGCTCCAGCTTGAAGACCGCACGCATTTGTTCCAATTACTTCAAGTACGGGGTGGGGGCACCGCGTAACCCCTGGAGGTGAGGCTGTTCACCAGCGCGGGTCCTGCTCGCGGGAGGCGCTCGCTAGGGTGTCTCTTCCCGGAATGGGTGGGGTGGAGGAGAACTAGAGGACTCCTCCAGAGGGCTCCCGAGCCTCGCCTCCTTCGCCCCAGGGCTGGTTTATAAGAACTCCACCAGAGCCCCGACATCACTTTTCGTTTCTCTTCTTGGAGAAGCAGCCTCGCGGTGCCCCTGGGGAACCTCACCCCGGCCGAGCCTAGAGCAGAGGCGGGGCTCCCGGGCGGTCGCCGCCGTGCTCGTGTTTCGTCTGCGCGCGTTCACTTCCTCGCCACCCGGCCGCGGTCGCGGCTGACTTTAAACCCGACCGAAGGACCCGGTCGGTGAAATCTGGCCTCTTGACCCACGAGCGGAGTAGGAAATCGAAACCGCTGAGCTCGGCTAACGGAGGCGGAGAGCGCGCAGTCGCTCGCCCCGGGCGCGCCCAGCCCTAGCACCGCCCGCGCCCGCCCCCGCGCTCCGACACTTGTAAGTTTCGATTCTCCCCCGAGCCGAGTCCGGCGTCGCCGCCAGGCCAGTGCCGCGAGCGCGCCATGGCGGACCCGGAGGTCTGCAGCTTCATCACCAAAATCCTGTGCGCCCACAAGGGCCGCATGACCCTGGAGGCGCTGCTCCGAGAAATAGTGCTCTCGGAGGCGCAGCTCTGCGAGGTGCTGGAGGTGGCCGGGCCCGACCGCTTCGTGGTGTTGGAGGAGGGCAGGACGACCGGCGTCACCCGGTCGGTGGTGGCCGCCACTCGAGCCCGCGTCTGCCGTCGCAAGTACTGCCGCGGACCCTGCGAAAACCTGCACCTCTGCAAGCTCAACCTGGTGGGCCGGTGCCACTACTCGCATTCGGAGCGGTGAGTACGTGGGGGAGAAAAGGGCGGCTCCCGGTGGTGCTGGACGGGGCGGGGGCCGTCGGGCTGCACGCGACAGCCTCTTCCTCCAGCTCCTCACACCTCGGCGCCCTGTTGGGGAGCCCCTGCGGGGCCCGCGCTTTTACCCGTGGCGTTCCTTCCCTCCGGACCCTCCCTGGAATATGCTAACAGGATATGATATTGCCCGGCGGGGAGACCTGGCTCAACCTCCACCCCCTTCCCGTCCCCCACCCCCTGTAAGAATCACAAGAACGAAGTAATTTTGGGCAAGCCAGTGCCTGCAGAAGTTGGTGGCAGGTTTGGGGTCGAAGGAAAATGCCTCCACTATCCTGGTATCTTGAGTCTGTCTCGGCTCCGTCGTCCGCGGAGTAGTGCGATCTTCCCAGCTCCCCACCTGCGCTCCCCACCTGATCCGTCTGCACCGCAGGGACTTGCGGGTCTCTTTCGTCGCCCCAGTTCTAGCCGTCTCCGTACCCCTCCTGACCACGTTTATCCTTTCTGGCGCCAGTCCACACCACCTGATAGGAATGGCGCTCTTCAGGGCTAGAAAGATGTAGCAGCCTTCGCCATCGCTCCTTCCCCACGCGCGCTCCGCCGTGGCCACGGGGTGGACGCCTCTTGGGACCACTCCCTTCAGTCGGTGCATAATAATGTGGCTTGTCTCTCAGGCAGCTGTTTCTGTTTCCATTTGCTGGAGGTTTTTTTTTTTTTTTAATTTTTTTCTTACCCCTCGTAAGATATAGGTGTGCCCCAAGTTTGGGTTAAACCTTTGGATTTTTCTTGCCAATCTGTCCCTAAGAGGGCTCACCCCGTAAGTTCAGTTGTTGCATCTACCAAGATGGATTCCAAATACACATCTGCTGCCCCTCCTTCTACTGAGTCCAGGTTCTTCATCTCCTGGTGCCTGAAGAACAGTGGTATCCAGTGTCCTGCCAATATTGTTCCAGGGCTACTTTAAAAAAAAGAAATGCTGCAAAACCTCTCCCATCCACATTTTCTTGTTGCTGTAGGGCGTATGTGCTGTGAGAGACAGAGAGACAGAGCAAGTGAGAAAGCCCCCCCCCCCCCCCCCCATGGCCGCCCTGCAGCCCCTTCAGCAGGCACACAGCTGGAGGGCTTCTCAAGCCTCCAAGTCTGGGGCTTGAAACTGTAGCTGTATATGTGGAATGTGGTAGCCTAAGGCTCCAGGTCATCTGCTGCCCCACACCCCTTTCTAAAAATTTATTCCAGAAGACAGAGACACACAGGCATTCCCCACAGGGCCTTTACCCCCCATGGGCCCCAGGCTCAGCCAGCTGGGGTGTGAGGCTGGCTGGGCAGCCTGGGGCCTGGGCAACCTGGCCTGCGCAGTGAGGTCAGGGACTCCTCATATGGGTCCAGCTCCTTTACTGCCACTGCCTGGCCCTATCCCAACTTCACAATGCGTCCCCTCCTTCACAATTTGTTAATCACGAAGGTTTTTGTTGTTGTTTTAGTTTATTTAACTATTATCGAGAGAGAGAGAGAGCGCATGCCAGCCCTAGATCACGGGTACCCCTTAGCCCACAGGAGCCGACCAGAACCTTCCCTCATGGGCCCCCCTCAGAGCATCTGGCTCACTGCTGCCCCACCAACGGCACAGCCGAGTCTCTTGTTCTCTTCCTGTGGGGTTCTCCCTTCCCAGCTCACTTCCGAAGAATGATTTGTCAACTCGGTGAATGGTTCTGTCTGCCGTGGTCTCTGCCCCCATCTTTCTGCCCCTGCGTACTGCCCCTCAGTTTCTCCAGAACTTTGCGCACCTGGTACAGACCACTTGTGATGCCCCAGTGTCTGAAATGCTGCTCATTACACTTCTGCTCCTGCTCCTGTTAGCACAGAACTCTAGTCACTCACCCCAACGGATATGTAATAAAAGATACCAAGAAGGCCAGCCAGGTGGTACAGTGGTTAAGGTGGCTGGATCCTATGTGGTCGATTGTATAGTTCGAGGCCTGGACCCGATGGCTAGAAAAACACGCAGGCACGTGTGCGTGTGTGCCCAAAGTCCCCAGGGGAGAATAGAGGAGAAGGGATTGTGGTGTGGCCATCGCTGGGGAGGAAGGGTGATTTCTCACTTTCCTCCCTCTCACTCTCACTCTTTCTGGTGAGTGGACGTGCCCTATGGTAAACTGAAACAAACAAGCGAGCAAACAAACAAACCCCCCAAAGACTAGTGTTTTAAATGAATAAAGTAGATGAGATAATATTTTTTTAGAAATTTAAATAAGAAACCCTTTCAGCTCACTCTAAAATTTAAAACGTATTTGAATGTGCTTCTTTATTGATGTATGTATTGAATAAGTGTGAGGCGACCATTTGAAAGTGTTCCTGAGTTCAGGGAAGTTGTGTGCATAGTAACCAAGAGATCACTAAGGAGGGAAGGACAGAGTACGGAGGGGAGAGGAAAAGGAACCGTCTAGTCCATTTCAGCGCTATCCTGAGTGCAGCAGGGTTGCAAGGCTTCCTTGTCTTTTTTCTGTCATGAAAATTCCTCACCAACTAGTGTTTCTCTTAGTTTTAAAAATGCATGCTCTTATCTTTTAAGATTTTTATTATTTTTAAAGAATTATTTTAACTTTATTATTATTATTATTATTTTTATTTTTTGGAGAGGTTTTCGCTATAGGGCGCATGGGCTAGCCAGACAGACAGAGAGAGACAGAGAGACAGAAAGCGAGAAATCACCCCCCAGGGGGGATGGTCACGCCGCAATCCCTTCTCCTCCATTCTCCTCTCGGGATCTTGGGCACACACGCACACGCGCCCGGCGTGAGTTTTAAGCCACCGGGTCCGGGACGCGAACTGCGGTCGACTACGTGGGAGTCCAGCGACATAGCCATTATGCTAACTGCTGGTTCCCTTATTTATTATTATTATTATTTTCCAGTTTGATCAGACAGAAAGAAAGAGAGAGAAGGAAAGGGAGAAAGCAAGCCTCCAGGTCCAGTACTCGAACCATGGTCTGCCATCTGGGAGTCCAGTGCCTTTAACCACCACACCACCTGCCGACCTCATCTTTTAATATTTTACTGTGGATATTTTTAATATAATTAAGTGTGCAATAGCACATTATGTCTAAAATAAACCATGTACATACCTCAATTAAAAAGTACTCATTGTTGCTTACATTCTCTACTTCAAAAAAATAAAAAGAAATAAAATAGGAGGTTCTCCATGGCCAAGCCAGCCCTGTAGCCTATGGGATCCCGCAGAGCTGACTGTGGATTGAGTCCTGGCTGCTGTGGCTTGAACAACACAGAAGCTGCTGTGCATGCCCCGAATCCCAACAGGATGGAGAATGGGGAGAAGGGATTGTGGCAGAACTACCCATTGGGGAATGCTTTCTTCTGTCTCTCTAGCAAGCCCTTACTATTTGGCAATTTAAAAAAGAAAAGTATAGGGGTCAGCAGGTCAGCAACAGGTTAAGGCCCTGGACTCCTACATGGTTCACTGTGGTTCAGGTCCCAAGAGCTGGGGGCTTGTTTTCTCACCAACCACCGTCCCACCCCCCACCATCTGTGTCACTCTCTGGTGAGCCCACCTGCCCTATAGCAAATTTAAAATAATGATGATAATAATAATAAGTAAAATTAAATAATTCTTGTTTTAGAAAAAGTATGGAGCCAGCAGATGGCATGGTGGTTAAGGTGGTAGACTCCCACAGGCCCATCGCGGTTCAAGTCCTGGACCCGATGGCTTGAAAATCATGCTGGACACGTGTATGTGCGTACCCAAAATCTCGAGAGGAGAATGGGCGAGAAGGGATTGTGGTGTGGCAATCATCATGGGGGTGATTTCTCATGTTCCCTCTCTCTGTCTCTCTCTGGTGAGCGCATGCACCCTATGGCCAAACCTAAGAAGAAAAAAAAAAAAAGCACTTTGTGGCTAAAAAATGCTAAGGATCATCTGAGCCTTCAACAAGTTGCAATCTTTTCCTGGTGCATGATCTGGCCTTGATGCCGATGGCTGCTGACTGATGGGGTGGTTGGTAGTGGCCGAAAGTTGTGGGGGTGATGGCAGATTCTTAAAAGTAAGTGAGTCACATGGATTGACTTTTCCTTGTACAAAAATTTTCTCTAGCATTTTACCCACAGTAGAACTTCTTTGCAAATTGGAGTCTTATCCTCTTAACCCTGAAGCTGCTTTAACAGCTACGTTTACTTAATATTCTCTTTTTGTTGCCCTTTCAACAGTGACCACAGTTTCTTTCCCAAGAGTAGATTCCATTTCAAGAAACCACTATTTTTGCTTATTCATAAGTAATTCCTTGTCTGCTGACATTTTTTTTTAAAGAGGGGCTGGTAGGTGGTGTGATGGTTTAGAGTGCTGGACTCCCATATGGTCAACAGGGTTCGAGTCCTGGACCTAGTGGCTTGCTTTCTCACTTTCTCTCTCTTACTCTTGTTCTCACTCTGCCCTCTCTGGTCAAATAAAAATAAATAAAATTAAATAAAATAATTCTTAAAATTAAAAAAATTATTTTATTCCAATTTTATATTATTATTTTATATATTATTATTTTTAAAAATTTGACCAGAGAGAGGCAGAAAGAGAAGGAATGTGAGAAAACAAGCCGCCAGGTCAGAGGCTCGAACTGCAGCCAGTCACGTGGGAGTTTAGTGCCTTAACCACCACGCCACACATTGACCCCAATCTGCTGAAATTTTATCATGAGATTTCAGTAATTCAGTCATGTATTCAGCCTCCGCTTCTGTTTGTTTGTTTGTTTTTTGAGAGATTTTTGTTACAGGGTACGTGTGCTCACCAGAGAGACAGAGAGAGATGGAGAGAGAGAAAGTGAGAAATCATCCCCTGGGGTGATGGCCATGCCACAATCCTTTATCCTTCATTCTGCTCTCGGGGTTTGGGGCACTCACACACATGCACCTGGGGAGAGCTTCAAGCCCCAGGTTCGGGACTTGAACCGTAGTTGACCATGTGAGAGTACAACACCTTAACCCCACACCGCCTGCTGGCCCCAGCCTCCACTTCTGAATCTGATTCTCTAGCTATTTCCATCGCATATGCAGGTACTTCTTCCACTGAGGTTTGGAACCCCTCACCGTCATCTATGAGGGTGGGAATCAACTTCTTCCAAATTCCTGTTAATGTCGATAGTTTGACCTCCCAAAGAATCATGATTTTTCTTAATCTCATTCAGAATGGTGAATTCCTCCCAGGTTTTCAATTTATTTTGCCCAGATCCATCAGAGGGATCACTATGGCATCTATAGCCTTATGAAATGCATTCCTTTGTATTTCCGTCTTTCTCTCTTTCTTTCTTTTTTCCCAGTTGGGTGTTTGTGTTCCCTGACAGAGAGAAAGAAAGAAAGTGAGAAATCGCCTGGCAGGGTGGGGGAGATGGCCACGCCCAAGCCCCTTCTCCTCCATTCTCCTCTTGTGATTCTGGCATGTATGCACACGCATATCTCAAGCTGCCAGGTCCAGGACATGAACCTCACAGTCAGCTATGTGAGCTCCAGCCGCCTCAACCACCCCGAGCAGTAAGATTTTGAAAGAATCTTTTTTTTTTTTCTTTTTTTGGAGAGGTTTTTGCTATAGGGCGCGTATGCTGGCCAGCAAGCCAGACAGAGACAGAGACAGAGAGACAGAAAGCCAGAAATCACCCCCCAGGGGGGATGGCCGCACCACAATCCCTTCTCCTCCACTCTCCTTTCGGGATCTTGGGCACGCACGCACACGCGTCCGTGTGAGTTTAAGCCACCGGGTCTCGGACTCGAACTGCAGTCGACTACGTGGGAGGGAGTCCAGCGACATAGCCATTACGCTAACTGCTGGTCCCTTGAAAGGAATCTCTTTGAGCAGGGTGTCTTAACAGTGAGCTTCAAATATTCAGTAAACCATGCCGTTCACAGGCACCCTGTTTTTCGTTGTTGTGACTAATAGAGCGGGAGCAGAGTAGATTTAGCTGAATTCTGAAGTGCCCTAGGATTTTCATAATGGTGAATGAGCACCGCCCCCGACTTAAAATCACCGACTGCATCTTTTCTTAAACCTCTTGAACCAGCCTCTGCTAGCTTCAAACTTCTCTTCTGCAGCTTCCTCACTCCTTTCCGCTTTCATGGAATTGAACCTAGGCCAGCTCTGGATTAGGTTTTGGTGTAAGAGAACGTTGTGGCTGGTTAGGTCTAACGTCCAGGCTACTAAAGTGTTCTCCACACCAACAATGAGGTTGTTTCACATCTTATCACTCACGGGATCCCTAGAGTAACAGTTTTAATTTCCTTCAGTAACTTTTCCTTTGTATTTATAGCTTGCTAGCTGCTGGGCGAAAGGCGTGTAGTCTTCAGCCTGACTTGGCTTGCGACATGTTGGCGTCAGGAAGCTTAATCATTTCTAGCTTTTGGTTTAAAGTGAGAGATGTGTGACTCTTCTTTTCACTTGAACACTTAGAGGCCACTGTAGGGTTAATTGGTCTAGTTTCTTTCCTCTTTTCGTTTCTCTCTTTTTCTCTCTCTCTTTCTTTCATTTAATTTGCTGGAGTGCATATGCACTTACCTGTGACAGAGAGCGAGAAACAGAAAGCACCCCCACATAGGAAATGGTCCTTTCTCCATCTCTCCCTCCTTTTGGGATTTTTGGCCTATGTGTACATGCTCCGGGCATGTTTTTCAAGCTGTTAGGCATGAGACTAGAACCACGCAGTCGCCGTGTGGATTCTAGCTCACGTAACCATCATGACATGAGCGGGCCTCTTCTGGTCTAATTTCAATATTGTTGTGTCTCAAGAAAAAGGGAAGGAGATGGGAGAATATCTATAGTCTGAATACACATAACATGTATTGATTAATCCCATCATCTTCTATGGCCACTGAAATAATTACAGTAGAAACATCTAAGATCACTGATCACAGATCATTATAACACAGGGCTTATTTGGGCATGGGATATAATGAAAAAGTTTGAAATACTGTGAGAAGTCCCAGAACGGACACAGAGACGCATAGCACCTGCTGTTGGAAAAATGGCACCTGTGACTTCCTTACTGTAGGGTTGCCACATACCTTTGATTTGTAAAAAGCACAGTATATATTGTAGCATAGCAAAGTGAAGCACTGTAAAACAAGGTATGTCTGTATTTTTTAAAAAAATTTGCTATAGGACATGGGGATTCGCTGGAGAAAGAAGCACACACCGAGAAAGAGAAAGAGAGAGTGAGAAATCACACCCGAGGGAGGATGGCCATACTGTAATCCATTTTCCTCCATTCTCCTCCTGGGACTTTGAGCACATGCCCACATGTGCCTGGTGTATTCTGAAAGCCCCCGGGTCCAGGACTCAACCCATACAGTCGGCCATGTGGAATCCAGCCAGCCTAACTACCATGCCACCAGCTGGCCCTGGTTTGCCTATTTTTCTTCTTTAAGAATTATTTTATTTAACTTTATTGATTGATTGATTTTTTAAAAATTTGACCAGAGAGGGACAGAACAAGAGAGAGAGAGAGGGAGAAAGCCGCCAGTTTCGGGACTTGAATTTTGGTCTGCCATATGGGAGTCCAACTCCCTCAACTACCATGCCACCTACGGGTGCTTTGCATACGTTTTAAGAGTACAGTATAGGGGCCAGCAGGTGGTGTGGTGGTTGGAGCGCTGGATTCCCACATGGCCGACTGTGGTTGGAGTCGCAGACCTGGTAGGCTTGCTTTTTCACTTTCCTTCTCTGTCTCTCTTTGGGTAGCACACATGCCCTATAGCAAATTATTAAAAAAAAGAAAAAAGAAAAAAAAAAGATAATGATAATTAAAATGAAATAATTCTTTTTTTCTTCTTTTTTTGGAGAGGTTTTTGCTCTAGGGCGCGTGCGCTCACTAGACAGACAGAGAGAGCCAGAGAGACAGAAAGCGAGAAATCACCCCCCAGGGGGGATGGCCGTGCCGCAATCCCTTCACCTCCATTCTCCTCTCGGGATCTTGGGCACGCACCCACACGCACCCAGCATGAGTTTAAGCCACCGGGTCTGGGACTCGAACCGCGGTTAACTATGTGGGAGTCCAGCGACATAGCCATTATGCTAACTGCTGGTCCCAAAATGAAATAATTCTTAAAAATAAAAGAGGACATATAGACAATGTAGAGGTTATTTGGTCTGTGCATCTTTGGATGGGCCCTCCAGAAAATTCATTAAAAAAATTTAAAAACAAAAGTTTTTTTTAGAGAGATTTTTGCTATAGAGTGTGTGAGCTCCCCAGAGAGGCAGAGAGAGACAGAAAGTGAGAAAATCACCCCCCAGGGGCATCCCTTGTCCTCCATTCTGCCACAATCTTTTCTCCCTCCTTCTCTTCCATTCTGCTCCAATCCCTTCTCCTCCATTCTTTCTTGGGATTTGGGGCACCACAAGCATTGTACTCATTGTATGTTTTAATGTTTTAAGCCACTGGGTCCAGAACTTGAACCATCATTACCTACATGGGAGTCCAGCAACATAACCATTATGCCATCTGCTGGCCCCAACTAAAAATATTTTTTGGGGGGAGGTAGCCAGCAGGTGGTGTGTGGTGGTTAAGGTACTGGACTTTCACTTGGATGGCCGTGGTTCGAGTCCAGACCTGGCAGCTTTCTTTCTCATGCTCTCTCTTTCTCCTGAGCACTTGTGCCCTGTAACAAATTAAAAAAAAATAAAAATAAAAAGATGTTAGGTAAAAATGAAATAAATTTTAAACTAAAATTTTTTTTTGTTTAGTTATGAAATCTTACTTCTTATATGTATTGGTATAGCTACATTTTAAAATTTCCTTTTATACTTCTAAATTTGGAAATTACAATATTTTTAAAAAGAACTATTTTATTATTTAACTATATTATTTATTTCTTTATTTTAATTTGACCAGAGAGGGACAGAGTAAAAGAGAGAGAGAAAGTGAGAAAGGAAGCCGCCAAATTGGGGACTCAAACCATGGCCGGCCATATGGGAGTCCAGCGCTCTTAACTACCACACCACCTGCTAGCCCCGGAAATTACAACTTTTTCATCCATTAATGTATATTGTGTCCTAATAATGACCTCTGGGATAATTTTTTTTTCTCAGAGCCTATAAAACATGTTTTCCCCCAAGTACGTTTCTGAAACATTTTCCTCTTAGTGACTTACAAAGCTTAGTCTTCCAAACTTGTGAATCCAAAAACTTTGTGGATTTCATGGGTGCTGTGGTACAATTGCTTATGGATGGAATTTCTTTCTTTTTTTAAAGAATATTTTATTTTATTTATTCTTCTTCTTCAACTTGGCCAGAGAAAGAGAGAGAAAGCAAGCTGCCACATCCACGACCTAAATCATGATTGGCCGGGTGGAAGCCCAGTGCCTCAACCCCCATCTGTTCTGTAGTTCTCTTCTCTGATAGAGCTGTTAGCTATACATGTTAGTCGACAACAGGGCTGATTTGGTGTGGGATACTTGTTTTGGTGCAGTCACTTTTGATTTTTCTATTTGCTTTGCTGAAGGACATACCTACACATGGAGTTCTAATCCCAGCTCTGACACAAACAATACCTCCTACTTATCGTACAAATAACTATGTACCAAGCACTAGGCTAAGCACTTTAGAAATAGTCTCCTACTGGGAACCAGCAGTTAGCATAATGGCTGTGTCGCTGGACTCCCACATAGTTGACCACGGTTCGCGTCCCGGACCTGGTGGCTTAAAACTCACGCCGGGCGCGTGTGCGTGCGTGCCCAGGATCCCGAGAGGAGAATGGAGGAGAAGGGATTGCGGCGTGACCATCCCCCCTGGGGGGTAGTTTTTCGCTTTCTGTCTCTATGTCTCTGTCTGTCTGTCTGGCGAGCGCACGCGCCCTATAGCGAAAAACCTCTCCAAAAAAAAAAAAAAAGAAATAGTCTCCTACTTATTGTACAAATAATTATGTACCAAGCACTAGACTAAGCACTTTAGAAATGGTCTCCAAATTAATCTTTACTTTAGCTTCTGAAAAAGATGTTGTAAGTCCCATTTTAATTTAAGGATACTCAGCTATAGAACTCTTTAGACATTTACTTGTTTTTCCTAGCAGACTATTTGAACCCAGATTCGCATGACTTCTTAACTAGCTACTCCCTTTGTCTGTAGCTACGTAAAGTGTGACCATCCATCAATTCAAATGTTTTTTCGCAAGCATGATTTCTGTTTACCGTTTAAAGCAAGCTGTCTGACTGTCTTCAACTTGTGGTTTGTGCCAATATGGGTGTTTCCTCTGGGCCCTTTCCTGTTTGTATGCCTTTGCCTTTTGGTTAATTGAAACTTAGGGTGGAGGTGAGAAAGGACTAGTTGGGTGAAAAAAAAATACTAAAAAGTATTCTTTATGCTATCAGTATAACAAGTATTCTCTATACTATCAATATAACAAGCATCAGAGTCTATGTACTCTGAATATGTAGCAGAAGTTATATTGCATGGAAGGATAGATAACAAGCGTCTAACTCACTTTTAACTCACTTCTTTGAATAAATGTTGGGCTAGCCCCATGACCTTGAGGTTAAGGGAGCCAGATCCCACCTGGCTGACTGAGCAGTTCAAATCCCAGCCCAGAGGTCTGAAAAAAATAGAGGGTGCGTGTGTGTGCCCGAAATCCTGACAAGAAAAAGCAGTGGAAAAGGGATTGAGGCGTGACCATGCCTCTTTGGGGAGTGCTTTCTCCCTCTCTCTGTTTCTCTGATGAGCACAAAAACCTTCTGGCAAAGAGTAATAGTAATAATAAAGAATGAATAAATGTTTACATTTTTCATTTTTGCTTCTTCTTTTAAAATATTAACAAATATTTAAAAATATTTGTATCCTTGCTCATCTCTCCTTTCATACAGGTAGTAGCTAGAGATAATGCTATTCTGTATTTAATGTTTGTTTTTCTCCTACATGCATTATTTTTTTTTAATTTTTAATTTTTGGAGGTTTTCGCTATAGGGCACGTGCGCTCGCCAGACAGACAGAGAGAGACAGAGAGACAGAAAGCGAGAAATCACCCCCCAGGGGGGATGGTCACCCCACAATCCCTTCTCCTCCATTCTCCTCTCGGGATCTTGGGCACACACGCACACGCGCCCAGCGTGAGTTTTAAGCCACCGGGTCCAGGATGCGAACCGTGGTCGACTACGTGGGAGTCCAGCGACATAGCCATTACGCTAACTGCTGGTTCCTCGTGCATTATTTTTTAAAGAATCTTTTAACTTTATTTATTACTATTATTTTCCAGTTTGATCACAGAGAGACAGAGAGAGAGGGAGAGAGAAAGTGAGAAAGCAAGCCACCAGGTCCAGGACTCAAACCATGGTCAGCCATGTGGGAGTCCAGTGCCTCCAACCACCATGCCACCTGTGGCCCCTCCTACATGCATTATTATTATCATTTTGTGTGTATGTGTGTACGATATATTTTAGACAGGGTCTCATTGTGTTGTGATCCTCTCGCTCCAGCTTCCCGAGTAGCTAGGACGACAGTCATCCCACTTGATTTTTGGGTTGGAGCAGGAATGGAACAGGGCTGCCCATGTGGTCCCTGCCTGCCAATCATCAGTGTCTAGTGCAAGCACCATTGCAGCTGGCTTATTTTTCTACCTGTGGTAGAAACAATATTAGGGCCGTTTTGCCTTTCTTTTCATCTGCAAGCCTCCAGATGATACCAGTACAGAGGTGGGAAGTCCTGCTTTGTTGGCTCTTGTTTGCAAAATGATGTTCCTGAGACTCACTTCTACTTCTGTGTTCTCTTGAGCCCTGTGCAAGGTGGACTTCTGCCCTGGGCCTCACAATCCCTGGCTCTGCTCCTCTTTCACTTGTATCTCTACCTACTTTTCAAGGAGGCCGTGGGGCCAAAGAATCGTACCTACTCGAAACCTGTCCCCCTCCCCTCCCACACACTATACCATGCTCTGAGTTCCTGAGCCTCTGGAATTTGCAAACCCACCTCCAGAAGCGTGGACTTCATTCTGGGACTTTTTTACAGTAGGAAGGAATTGGCAGGTACAGGCCGTCATGCCCATTACCCCTGTAGGATGATGGCACTAGCTGTGGGACACGGCCTGGGGGGACAGTGCTCATGGGCTGGAGTTGGGACCAGAGCTGGCTTCCCCCACTCTGCTATGTATTATTGTATGGCAGATTTGGTCCCTTGCTCCTGTCTGTGGAGAACATTTTGAGCATGCACTCTAATACGCATCATTTTATTAAGAATTATATGCTGGGGACCAGCCCCATAGTGCAGCAATTAAACACTGCAGAGGAAGCCGAATCCCACGTGGCCACCAGAGTTCAGGTCCCAGCCTATGCAGCTTGAAAAAATCTGCTGGGCTTGGTGCATGCCCAGGATCCTGACAGGATGGAGACTTAGAGGAAAAAGATTTTGATGTGAACGGCTCTTTTGGGAGATTCTTTCTTTCATACGTGTGCACGTGCCCTCTCACATTAAAAACATAGTAATTGTATGGTGTCCAGCTCTTAATTTGTAATTAAGTACTTAGTAGTTTTCAAATCTTTTTAAAACTTGGAAATCGGGCCTGACAGGTGATGTGGTGGTTATGGCACTGGACTCCCACATGGCTGACCATGGTTCGAGTCCTGGACCTGGTGGTTTGCTTTCTCAATTTCCCTCTCTTTGTCCTTCTCTGGTCAAATTAGAAATAATTATAATGATAAATAAAATAAAATAAATCTTTAAAAATGTTAGAAATCAACTTTATTGGAGTATGTTTTACATACAATAAAAAAATGCCCATTTAAAAGATATAGTTCAGGGATCCTCAGGTGTGGTGGTGGGTAAAACCCTGGATTTCCACATGGTAGAATGCGGTTCAAGTCCCAGGCCTGGCGACTTGAAAATCACGCTGGGTGCATGTGCATGTGTGTCAAATCCTGAGAGGAGAATGGAGAAGAGATTGTGGTGTGGTCACCTCCCTAGGAGGTGATTTCTCACTTTCCCTCTGTCTCTCCCCGGCAAGTGCACACACTCTATGGCAAAAACTTTAAAAAAAACCCACAAACATAGTTCAAAGAGTCTCGACAGGTAGCTTCACCCACCCTGTAACCATGACCACAATCAAGATACAGAACATTCTCATCAGTCCGACAGGCTCTTTGCACACCTTCTCAGTCAGTTAATCCTCCTATTCTTCCAGCCCTTTTAACTCAGGTAATGCTTTTCTGTTTTTAGGGGAGAAAAATCAATAAGAGTTCCGATATTTCCCCCACACCCCAGTGCATTGTTTTGACTAGTGTCTGCGAAGTGTTAATTTTATTTATTTATTTATTCATTTATTTTAGAGGTTTTTGCTATAGGGCGTGTGCGCTCACCAGAAAGACAGAGAGAGACAGAGAGATAGAAAGCGAGAAATCACCCCCTAAGGGGGATGGCCACGCCGCAATTCCTTCTCCTCCATTCTCCTCTCAGGATCTTAGGCACGCACGCACATGCGCCTGGCGTGAGTTTAAGCCACTGGGTCCCGGACTTGAACTGCAGTCGACTACATGGGAGTTCAGTGACATAGTCATTATGCTAACTGCTGGTCCCAATTTTATTTATTTATCTTTAGTGTTTTTTTTTTTTTTTTTTTTTTTAATCTTTAGTTTTTTGCCATAAGGCACATGCCCTTGCTGGAGAAAGAGACAAAGGGAAAGTGAGCAAACACTTCCCAGGGAGGATGGTCACATCACCATCCTTTCTCTTCCATTCTCTTCTCAGGATTTTGGGCACACATTCCCAGCATGATTTTCAAGCCACCAGGTCCAGTCTCGAGCTGTTTGGCCATGTGGGATCCAGTGCCTTGACCACCACAACACCTGCTGGCTCTGCTAGTGTTATTAATAGCACCCGCCTTTGGAGTGGGTACTTACATCTGAATCATGTTGGGGGCTTACCAACACACAGACTCCCTAGCCACACTTCAAAACTTCTGGCTCAGAAGGGGTGGGCTGAGGCCGGGGATCTGCATTTTAACTATTACCCTAAATGATTTTTTTTTGGTAGGGGTTCAAACCACATTTTTAGAAACAAACAGTACCCAGGGGACATACTTTCTGGAAGATCATGAATGCAAGATTTTATGGGACTTCTGAGCTTGAGAAAATAAAAAAGGAAATTTTTTTCTTTAATGTGGGGGGGGGATTTTTTAAGTATTGCTTTCTCAAAGGTTACGATGACATATCTGTCACTTTTATATGACAGAAAACCACAAGGCATATAGGAAACCTTTGGTATGCTGGTCACCTTGTCAACAATTAATTACTAAGCATTTTCTTTGTGTCACAAATGGTAGACTATTCTAGAAGCTTCTACCCTTTTCTATCTCACTAAAGGGATCTGCAGCTACTGTTAACCAGTTAATCTTTCTATTTTGATACTCATGTTAGTAATTATGGCTTTTTGGTGTGGTTGTTCAGGCAGCTGGACTCACCTGGTCAACCACGTAGTTCGAGTCCCGGACCCAGTGGCTTGAGAAACATGCTGTGTGTGTGTGTGTGTGTGTGTGTGTGTGTGTGTACGCGCGCACGCACACACCCCAAAATCTTGAAAGGAGGGAGAGATGGAAGGAAAAAGTAAAACCATGCCCCATGGAGAGCTTTCTCTTCTCCCTCCCTCTCTCTGTCTCTCTGGTGAGTGCACATCTCTAGCAAAAACACATTTTTTTGTCAAGGGATTTATCTTGACTAAGAACGGCTGGGGGAGAAGAGGCAAGAGGCAGGGGAGAACAGAGGAGGATGCTCATGGGACCTGGTGCCTCCCATTGTCAAGATTTTCGCAACACTGTACTCGCTTCACTTCCTACGCTTTTTCTCAGTCCTGATCTGCACTTAAGATGATCTTTTCCAAACTGTGTTCCATATTGGAATCACTTGGGAAATCCTTAAAAAATATTGTTGCCCAGCTCCTGCCCCTAGACATTCTAATTTAATAAGGGTATGAATTAAGCATTGGGGTTCTTTTAAAAGTCCCATATGATCTTTTTTTTTTTTTTTTCAATAGAGAGGTTTTTGTGTGTCTGTTTTTGTTTGTTTGTTTTTTGCTAAGAGGAATATCCACTTGCTAGAGAGACAGAGAGAGAGAGTGAGAGAGCGAGCAAGCGCAAGCGAGAAATCTCCCCCAGGGTGGATGGCCACGCCACAATCCCTTCTCTTCCGTTCTCCTCTTGGGATCTTGGGCACTGACTCAAATGTGCCCAGCATGAGTCCCAAGCTGCCAGGTCTGGGACTCAAACTACGGTCGACCACATAGGAGTCCAGCAACATAACCATTATGCCATCTGCTGGTCCCCAACAAAAGTTCTTATATGATCTTAATGGACATCAAAGCTGGTGAACCACTAACCTAGAGGACTAGAGAAGTAAGTCGTGGCTAGCAAGGTTGTCCTCAGTAGCAGAGATGGTTTCTTGATGGCCCCAGTGCCATATGTCTCACTCTTGGTATAAATTACAGAATGCACACAGACCTGGGCCAGCAGCTGGCATGGAGGTTAAGGTGCTCAATCCTACATGGCCAACCATGTGGTTCAAGCCTGGGACCCAGTGACTTGAGAAACATGCCAGGCACCTATGCGTGTGTGTCCAAAATCCCAAGAGGAGAATAGAGAAGGGATTGTGGTGTGGCTATGCCCCTGGGGGTGATTTCTCACTTTTCCTCTCCCTGTGTCTCTCTCTGGCCAGTGCACATGCCCTATGGCAAAAATCTAAAAAGAGAAAGAAAGAGAGAGAGAGAGAGAGAGAGAGAGAATGTGCACAGACCTTCTGCCTCCTACGGCAGCAGACCTGGTTCCCTGATGCCGCGCTCTGACCCAGAACCCTGCAGCCCACAGGTGCATCCGTTGCCCCAGGCTGACGCCTGCAGCTGTTTGCAGCTTCAGCCTCCCCAGGCTGCAGCCACCAGCTTTGTCTTGGTGCTCAGTGTGCTCTGGGTAATTCGGCTGTGGTTAAAGCCAGTCTGGTTTTTCAGCTCCACTCTTTCTCTCCCCCTGCATCCTTTTTTTTTTTTTTTTTTTTTAAGAGAGGTTTTTGCTATAGAGCATATGGCTCACTGGAGAGACAGAGAGAGACAGAGAGACAGAAAGCGAGAAATCACCCCCCAGGGGGGATGGCCACGCCGCAATCCCTTCTCCTCCATTCTCCTCTTGGGATCTTGGACATGCACGCAGTGTGAGTTTTAAGCCACTGGGGTCTGGAACTCGAACCACAGTCAATGACAGGTATGTCATTGTTTTTTTTTAAATTTTTTTATTTATTTTTATTTATTTTTATTTTTTTTTAAGAATTATTTTATTTAACTTTATTTATTTAAATTTGACCAGAGAGGGACAGAGAAGAGTGAGAAAGCAAGCCACCAGGTCCGGGCCTCGAACCGTGGTCAACCATGTGGGAGTCCAGTGCCCTTAACTACCACGCCACTTGCCAGCCCCAGACAGGTATGTCATTATAACCTTTGAGAAAGCAATATGTAAATACTTAAATACTCCATTATGCCATCTGCTGGCCCCTCCCCTCATCCTTGATGCCCTGCTTACATGCTCTCTATGGTACTCTGTTTCTCCCCACCTTGTGAAGGGTTCCAGATTTGATGAACCATCTCTACTCACTAATAACAGGCAATTTAATGTTTATTTTTAATTTATCTAGAGAGTGACTGTGCTCGCCAGAGAGAGACAGAGGTACAGAGAGACAGGGAAAATGAGAAAGCACTCCCAATGGGGATGGCCACGAGGCAATCCCTTCTCTGTTTCTCTCTCCTTTTAGGATTTTGGGTAGCTACACACATACGCCTGGTATGTTTCTCCTGCCGTTGGGTCTGGGACTCAAACCAGGCAGTTGACTTTTTGGGATCCAGTTGCTTTAACTGCCAGGCCAAATTCATGGCCTTGCAGTTTCATCTTGAACATCTGAAGTACAAATTTAAGAGGCTACTTCAGCAAGTTCACAGAAAAATAAAATTAAAGTACTAGTTTATGTTGATATATATATATATATACGTATATATATGTATACGTATATATAAATTGAAAACCACACATAATTTCTTCATAATATGCAGAGAGAATAGGAATCTCGGTGGCTTTAAAACATTTTTTTTTTT
Source organism: Tupaia tana (assembly GCA_026018925.1). Lineage (NCBI taxonomy): Eukaryota > Metazoa > Chordata > Mammalia > Scandentia > Tupaiidae > Tupaia > Tupaia tana. The sequence continues at coordinate 16,102,536 of JAKSZU010000003.1, forward strand.
GGAGAGGTTTTTGCTATAGGGCGCGTGTGCTCGCCAAAAAGACAGAGAGAGACAAAAAGCAAGAAATCACTCCCCTGGGGGGGTGGCCACGCCGCAATCCCTTCTCCTCCATTCCCCTCTCAGGATCTTGGGTACGCATGCACACGTGCCGGGTGTGAGTTTAAGCCACTGGGTCCAGCCTCAAATCGTGGTTGACTACATGGGAGTCCAGCGACATAGCCATTACACCAACTGCTGGTCCCAGCTTTAACATAAGAGTTCAGCCGGTGGTGTGGTGGTTAAGGTGGCCAGATACCACATGACTGACTGAGCAGTTTGAGTCCTGGACCTGATAGCTTGAAAAACACAGTGGGCACATGTGCGTGTGTGCGTGACCAAAATCCTGAGAGGGAAATGCAGGATAAGGGATTGCAGCATGGGGACTCCCTCCATCCCCACTCCTTGGGGTTGATTTCTGTCTCTGTCTCTCTCCAGTGAGTGCATGGGCCCTGTAACAAAAACTGAAAAAAGCAAACAAAAACCCAAACAAGTTCAGTAGGGTTGTTTCGATTGATGACATTTTATTCTTCAGAGCAAAGTCCTCTAGATTTTATCTTTCTCACATCCTGGTTTCTTTTTTTTTTTTTTTCCACCTGGCATGTACCATGGTGAGCTATTTCCTGTTTTCTACACAAATCAGCTGTCTTTTTGTTAGGTAGCAGAGAGGTGGTGAGGAGAAGGGGAGGGTATTTTTATCTAAGTTACTATCAAAAAAACAAGGCTGGGACCAGCAGTTAGCGTAATGGCTATGTCACTGGACTCCCACGTAATCGACCGCGATTTGCGTCCCGGACCTGGTGGCTTAAAACTCACGCCAGGCGCGTGTGCGTGCGTGCCCAAGATCCCGAGAGGAGAATGGAGGAGAAGCGATTGCAGCGTAGCCATCCCCCCTGGGGGGTGATTTCTCGCTTTCTGTTTCTCTCTGTCTGGCGAGCGCACGCGCCCTATAGCAAAAACCTCTCAAAAAAACAAAAAAAACAAACAAGGCTTGGGTTAGCAAGTGGCACAGTGATTAGGGTGCTGGACTCTCATGACGTGACTGTGGTTTGAGTACTGGACCTGGTAGCTTGCTTTCTTTCTCTCTCTCTGGTGAGTGCACGTGCCCTATAGCAAAAATCGCTCAAAAAAAAAAAAAAAAAAAAAAAAAAAAAAAAAACGAGAAATCACCCCCCTCCCAAGGGGGCACGGCCACACTGCAGTCCCTTCTCTATTCTCCTTTCAAGATTTTGGGCACGCATACACACTTGCCTCGTGTGAGTTTTAAGCTGCCGGGTCTGAGACTTGAACTTCAGTTGATTACGTGGGAGTCCAGCAATGTAACCATTACACCATCTGCTGGCCCCCCCCCAAGTAAACAATTCTTTAAACAAACAAACCAAGGCTCTCTTGGTTCTGGTTGTTGAGGGAGGCCCTGTGTTTACCGACTCATGTCTTGTGTAAGAGCTCAGAGGTGAACATCCTCAAATGGAGTCTGACAAGGCCGGTGAGTGATCGCAGCCCTTACTGCACATTCGAATCACCTGGAGTCCCGCCCCCATCAGATGAAACCAGTCTGAGGGTGTGACCCAGGTTCGGATATTTTTACACACACCCAGCTGGTTATTATGTGCAGCCAGCCAAGGATGTTTAGACCCCACCCGTGGTGGGGCTGAGAGCATTTATTGCCTGGGTTAAAACAACATTTTGTTCTGTGGCTGGAAGAGAACAGTGAGAAGGTCTGTTTTTCTTTTTCCTTTAAGGTCATTTGATTTTAGGCTGTAGGCCTGAGATTCCTGAGAGATGACTGCCCTTTTTCAAGGCCCCCTTTGCTCTCGTTTCCAAACGTTATCTTCTGTTCCAGCTCCCACTGTGTGAAGTTTATCTGCTTCAGGTGGGGGCAGCAGTCTGTAAGCCTTGTTTTGGGGCATCCAGCACAGTGGTTTGTGGGCAGCTCTTTTTTGTACTGGGAAGTGAGAAGTTCCTGAGCCACCCAGCCAGCCTCTGCAGGACCCATTGGTCCTTGGGAAAGGCGGGCTGAAGCCTCAGTATTCAGTGTGCTCTTGGCACCAGCATCACCTCAAGGCTTGTTAGAAATGCAGATTCTGGCCTCCACCTGCATCTATTGTTTTGGAGCTCAAATTAAGTTCACTTATCCAAGCACTGTGAACCAGTGCTAGGCCCAAGGCCTGGTGAGGGAAAGGACAGCTTTATTGCAATGCTCAAGCAAGGAGAGCGGCAGCTCATGCAGCTCTTAGAGGAGTTCTTTACATGGCAGTTTTGAAGGTAAAATTAAGGGTTGGAAGGGGTCTTAGGCCAGCTGGTGGTGTGACAGTTGGGGTGCTGGGCTCCCACATAGCCGGCTTGCGGTTCGAGTCCTGGACCTGGCAGCTTGCTTTCTCATACACATGTGCCTTGTAGCAAATTAAAATAAATAAAACTAATAATAAATAACTTTTTTAAAAAAGGGTAGGGAGACTTAGAGAGCGGGTCGTCTGACTTCTGAGCGGTTACTCTATATTCCCAAGCGTCAAAAGAGAGAATTAAAAATGGGTGATGTTGAGAAAGGCAAGAAGATTTTTGTTCAGAAGTGTGCCCAGTGCCACACCGTGGAAAAGGGAGGCAAGCACAAGACTGGCCCAAATCTCCATGGTCTGTTTGGGCGGAAGACAGGTCAGGCCCCTGGATTCTCTTACACAGATGCCAACAAGAACAAAGGCATTACCTGGGGAGAAGATACACTGATGGAGTATTTGGAGAATCCCAAGAAGTACATCCCTGGAACAAAAATGATCTTCGCTGGCATTAAAAAGAAGTCAGAAAGAGCAGAGTTGATAGCTTATCTTAAAAAAGCTACTAATGAGTAATAGGTGGCCACTGCCTTATTTATGACAAAACAGAAATGTCTCACCTTCTTTATGTGTACCATATTTTAATTGATCTCCTACACCAGAACTCAGATCATGAATGGCTGAATGGTTATTTTTGTTGGACAATCCTGATTTAAATAAGACTGGCTTGTGGTTAAATTAATATTGTTTTCTTTTTTTTTTTAATTTTGATAGTAATTTCAGTTCAGTAAGTGTTATCACTATTTTTGCCCTTTCTAAAGATATATTTAGTAATTCATTAGTGATGCTCATATTTCTACTAAGATGGTGAATGCCATCTGAAAGCCTACTGGAGATTAGTTTTATTTAGGCTTATATGTAACTAGCTATACAAATATATAAATGCTGGCGAAATCCCTTCACTTCTCAAAACTAAGCAGACTCATCTGTGTTTTAATTTGTGTTTATTAACCTGTTAAGGCAAAAACTGAAGATAAGGTAGTGATGTCTACTTTATATATTTGGTCTTAACTCTACCATTTTAATTTGAATTCCCTTTATCCAAAACACTGCCTTTTACTTATTGAAAGACATTTTAGTGTGGTTTATGTATACTATCAAATAAAGAATATATAACTCTTCACATATTTATAAATGATTTGTAAGGGCAGACGCTTTTAAAAGTCAGTGTGACAAGATTTAGTAGCATGTTAAATTATACCTTTGAATTCTATTTAAGTCAGAGTAAGTTATATTTCAGGATTGTTAGGCAACTGTTCAAAACCACAGAGAAACTGAAGAACTACTGTATGTGTGTGATTGGTAATGGTGTTTTTGCCAATTTATTAGAAGGATTAAAGTAAAGGAGATATTCCATCAGCATAGATTTGTAAATTATGCCATCGTAAGACTTAAGATGATTAAAAAACAAATGACAGATTAAAAAAAAAAAAAAAAAAAAAAAAAAAGGGTAGGGAGTCTCAGCTGCATAATCGGTTGATTTAAGAGGGTCTGGTGGGGGACTAGCAGTTGACGTAATGGCTATGTCACTGGACTCCCATGAAATTGACTGCGGTTTGAGTCCCGAACCTGGTGGCTTAAACTCATGCCGGCGCGTGTGCATGTGTACCCAAAATCCCGAGAGGTGAAGGGATCGCAGTGTGGCCATCCCCCGTGGGGGGTGATTTCTCGCTTTCTGTCTCTCTGTCTCTCTCTTGTCTTTCTGGCGAGTGTATGCGCCCTATAGCAAAAACCTCTCAAAAAAAAAAAAAAAAAAAAAAAAAAAAAAAAAAAAAAAAGAGGGTATGGGAGAGGAGACCAGCAGGTGGCATGGTGATTAGATAACTGGACTCCTACATGGCCAATCATGGTCAGAGTCCTGGACCCAGCAGCTTGAAACTTATGCTGGGCATGTGTGTGTGTGTGTGTGTGCCCAAAATCCCGAGTGGAGAATGGAAGAAAAGGGATTGCAGCATGGCCATCTTCCCTGAGGCATGATTTCTTACTTTCACTCTTTCACTTCAGCAAGCACATGAGCCCTATAGCAAAAACCTTAAAAAAAAAGGGGGGGGGGCATGCTCCTCTGGAGGGCCTTTTGATTGCAAGGGCTTGGGTAATCTAATCAGCAAGTCTCTGGCACCTTGCCGCTTGTGTCTCTGTACTCACAGACAGCAGTTTCCATCCCTCAAAGCACCCTAAGTATTGAAATTAAAACCTTGTGTTTCCTTTAAGTGGGAGTTTTTGAAGTCTTATGGCCTTTTTAGAAGTCTTAGGTCAGGGCCAGCAGGTGGTGTGGTGGTTGGGGTGCTGGAGTCCCACGTGGCTGACTGCAGTCGGAGCCCCTGACCTGGTGGCTTGCTTGCTCACTTAGCGCCCTCCCCATCCCCGCTGATGACTATAGCTAGTTAAATAATAATAAATAAAAGTAAATAATTAAAGAAAAAGAAGTTTTAGGCTAATGTTGCTTGATTACCATAATCCAAGTCTGAAGTCTTCTCCCTCACTTTGAACCATTTTTATTAGAAATGAACCTTATATCCCAAACTTCTTAGGAAAGATTTTTAGTTTAGCCTTGTTAAAGAAAAACTTCAGACAATTGAATTCAGTGGAGTTTAATTGAGCAAAAACATTTGAATTGGGCTGTTTACCTGGAATGGAAATGTCAGGTAACCTCGTGGTAGTGCGATATTTAAGTTCCAGAAAAGGAAAGTGACATGGAAAAACGAAAATGAGGGAATGAGGTGGAGGAACAGCTGGATTGGTTACAGCTGGATGGTGGCCACTGGCCCGATCTACAAGGTGGGCTTTCTGTGATTGACTGGAGTGAGGCTCAATGGGATTGGCTGTCACTTAGCAACTCGCTAAGGAAACAGACTGACCTGCGATTTTGGTTTGTTCATGGAAACTTAAGTGTGAGAGTACAGCTGCTGTTTCAGGCCAAAATAGTTTGGTTTAACAGCCCTTATTACTTTTCACTTTGGCAAATGCTTATTTTTTTCTTCCACGGAAGGGGAATCTCATCCATTAGGGGGGTCCCTGCCTGGTTTCACTACTGATACAGAAACCCTGGCGCTAGTGCCCACATCTGGATTCTGACACGCACGGGTGATTCTGATGTACGTTAAAGGTTTGAGAACACCCTGCAGTTCTGAGATGGGGCCCAAGAACATGCGTTTCTGACAGCCTCCCAGGAGGCCCGAGGATGCTATTCAGGGGGCCCCATTTTAGAAACACTAGCTTAGAGGACCCCAGAGGCCATCATGGGAGACCTTCCTACTATTTCCTGACCTGAGCCTACGAGCCGAGGCAAGGCGGCTGGAGCTAGGATAGAATGTTCGGAAGAAAGTGGGAGAAACACGTGCCACCTCAAACCTGAGCATGACTCCATTGAAGTCCAGCACCCCCACCTCCGCCGAGCTGGTCTCCTCGACGCCAACCACAGCACGTAGCGTCGACCACGTATTGTGTCCCCGCAACACCCTTTATGTGATGGATACCCATTCTCACTGCTTGGACTCTGCCCTGTTTTTCATTTAGTGGGGGGAACAGTGGCTTTAGGTAATCCAGACTGGCCTCTCCCCTGGCTCCCCTTTCTTTCTGGGGTTAAAAGCAAAACTGTAGACGAATCTAACTTGGCAGGGTGTAATTGAGTCAAAACGATTTGTGAGTCAAGCAGCCCACATGGCTTTCGAGGAACTCTGGGCAACTGTGTGGTGCAATAATATTTATGCACAGGAAAGAGGAAGTGATGTACAAAAAATGGAAGTGAGGGAAGGAGGTAGAGGAATAATCGGATTGGTTACCGCTTGATGTTGGACTGCATGAACATGGTTTAAAGGGTGGGCTGTCTGGACTGGCCCCAGTGTGGCTACTGTGGCTGGCTGTAACCCCGCCACTTGCTGAAGAAACAGACTTCCAAGCGAGGTTGTGGTTTGTTACAGAAACTTGAGCAGGAGTACGGAGGCCTTCTCAGGCCAATATAGCTTAACACTGTTTTGGAAAGCTTCAGATCTGTTTTTGTTTGTTTCTCCTTTTTATTATTATTTAATTAATTTATAATTTTCAATTTGATCAGAGAGAAAGAAAACGAAAGTTCGAGACCAGGTCCGGGACTTGAACTGTGGTTGGTCGTCTATGTAGGAGTCCAGCACCTTAACCACCATACCACCCTCTGGTCCCTTTGTTTTTCCAGATGAGGGTTTTGCTTTTTTTTTTTTTTTTTTGGAGAGGTTTTTGCTCTAGGGTGCGTGCGCTCGCCAGACAGAGACAGAGATACAGAAAGTGAGAAATCACCCCCCAGGGGGGATGGTCACACCGCAGTCCCTTCTCCTCTATTCTCCTCCCAGGATCTTGGTCACGCACGCACACACGCCTGGTGTGAGTTTTAAGCCACCGGGTCTGGGACGCGAACCGCGGTCGACTTCGTGGGAGTCCAGCGACATAGCCATTACGCTAACTGCTGGTTCCCAGTTTTGCTGTTTTTTGAGATCTAGGTTCCATTATCAAATCTTCCTCTTCCATGGATCACCTATGAGTTCTCATTTTATTGGACCTCTGTTTGCTCAGGTAGATTATAACTGCTAAATGAAATAACAGAGATAAAGTTCCTGCCACTGAGTAAGTGTGTAATAAACGTCAGTGTCCGTACTTCCCCCAAATAGGAGGTGAGCACAAACGGTCTCACCTTTGTGGCTGACCAATGGACTGGAATTGGGACCAACATAAAGCCTTGAAGAAGGGGTGGGGAAGACTCTAGAGACTGTGGGAGACAGAGCAGGGTCTTCAGGGAAGGGGCCACAGGCCAGACCAGGGCTAGACAAGGCTGTTACAGGCTGAAGCCGAGTTCAAGGTGAGCATCGTAGAATCTAGAGGAATAAGCGTTCTCTGTGGATGGAGAAGGAAAATGCGAAGTGGGTCTGCAGACTGCAGCATCTGGACCCCAGCCGCCCAGCACGTGCCAGGTGTGACTCCTCTTCCTTCCTCTGGGCTCGAGCATCTTGGGTGGGCTTAGTAAAGCCTGAGCCCTCGGGGTTCCCAGCCAAGGGGCTCCCCGTTGGCTGCCTGGCTTTAGTTATTCAGAGGAGGTGCTGACTTTGGAGACTTGGAAGTGCTGCCCTCTGACTAGGACGCAGGACAGGCACGACCCATCCTGCATCATTTTTTTTTAATTATTTTATTCAATGTCATTATTTTATTTTATTATTTTTTAAAAAGTTGACCAGAGAGAGAAGGAAAGTGAGGAAACAAAATTCCTGGTCCGGGACTCAAACCGCAGTCAGCCATGTGGGAGTCCAGCTGCCTTAACCACCACACCACTTGCTGGCCCCTCTTTTTCTTTTTTTTTTTTTTTAAAGATTTATTTATTTAATTCCATTTGTTATTATTATCATTATTTTAAATATATTTTGAGAGTTTTTTTCCCTATAGGGCATGTGCACTCTCCAGAGAGACAGAAAGAGACAGAGAGACAGTAAGAAATCACGTCCTCCCTACCCACCCCCGCCCCCAGGGACAGCCACGCTGCAATCCCTTCTCCTCCATTCTCCTCTCGGGATTTTGGACACACACACACACGTATCCGGTGTGAATTTTAAGATGCCGGGTCTGGGATTTCACCTGTGGTTGACTACGCGGGAGTTCAGCGACATAACCATTATGCCATCTGCTGGTCCCTTATTACTATTTTTTTATTTGACCAGAGAGAGAAAGGGGAAGTGAGAAAGCAAGCTGCCAAGCCCAGGATTCAAACTGTGGATGGCTGTGTGGGAGTCCAGAACCTTAACCACCACACCACCTGCTGGCCTCCTCATCCTGCATCTTACTGTGACCTATAAGGTACCACAGGCATGGCTCCATGTCTGAACTGGAGCAAAAGGGAGAGCCAGAGTTTTTTATTCCTTCCAAATAACAGTTGTCAGATGTCTCAGAGCCAGGGACAGAACCTGTCCAGTGGGAGGGTGTTTCAGTGAGGTCTTTCGATATCAGTATCAAGAAACAGCATTCTCGGCAGTGGTTGTCCCAGCAGTGGAGTGAGGTGCCTCATGGGAAAACGAGGCGTGCCCACATGTGGTCAGGCTGTCGTGGCGGGGTTCTGGTGTGGGCTTGAGGCTGGAAGAAATTACCTGTGGAAGCTTCTTCCTGCTGTAGAAGGCCGTGTAGATCTTTCCTCCTCTGGGCTAGAGGAATCTTAGTTTAGTTGCTGGGGGTTCAGGGTGGTGGGGGCTGGTGGGGAGCCGTTATCTGCAACTCCGGGGTAGAACTCCTGGGAGCAGCGAGCTGAGGCCACCTTATCAAGGAAAAGCAGAAACATACTACAAGTCAAGGCCACGTGGTAGAGAAAGCATGAAGAGGGCCTGCCTGGGAGATGGCCAGGGTAGAGGCTGTCCAGTGGCTGACCAGATCTGAGCATTACCTGCTGTCTGCATGAAGCAGGGCGCGTGGGAGGCTGGCCAGGTGTCATGGGCTTAGTTGGTGCCTGCCAGGGTCCTTGATTCCAGAACTTCACTGCTGGATCTGTACACAATGTCAGAGAGTATCAGAGAGCTTTTACATTGCCTCACAGTGGCCTTTAAGAACTATCTTAGAAAATAACTTACCGAGATGTTTTTATTTTTTTAAAAAAATCAATTTTATTGGGAAAAATGACCTCATAAAAGTAGAGATGCACGGGGCCAGCAGGTGGCATGGTGGTTAAGGGCGTTGGACTCCCACATGGCTGACCATGGTTTGAATCTTGGACCTGGCGGCTTTCTTTCTCACTTTCTCTCTCTCTCTTTCTCACTCTGTCCCTCTCTGGTAAAATTAAAAATAAAGAAAGAAAGAAGAGAAAAGAAAAGACAAACCCCCCCAATCATAGCTGGAGATTTTTTTTTTTTTTTTAAATGGTAGAGATGCACAATGACTACTAGACCTTGAAAAGGATCTGGGGTGGATAAGGGAACTTGAATAATGGAAACAAAATTGCAATAACTAGAAGGAACAATGTTATAGATGCAGCAAGAATGTGGTTAACAAGTTACTGTATCTACTGTTACAGACCTGGGTTGCAGTTGCCAGGTATAATCATTATATTAATACATTATATGCATGTACTGAAAAATCACATTGTGACATCATTGTTTTTTAAAGCAATATTAGTAATATTTATTGTTATTCGTTTTTTATTTGACCAGAGATAGAGGGAAAGTGAGAAAGCAAGCCTCCAGGTCTGGGATTCAAACCACACTTGGCCATGTGGGGGTCCAGCATCTCAACCACCATGTCAACTGCAGGCCCTGTGACATTGTTATGTTAATAAAAATGAATAAAAGCATCAATTTCTATAAAATCATTTTGTATTTCTGTTTACGAGCGACGAAGAACTAAAAAGTAATAGTAGCAACAGATAATAGTTATTATTTGGGAAATGAAAGATAACTATTTAAAAATTTATTTATTTCTATTTCCAGAAGGCACGTGCACTCACTGAGAGAGGGCAAGCACTCCCCTCAGTGGTGTAGTCACACCACAGCCCTTTTTCCCTCCGTTTCACCATCCTGTCAGAATTTGGGGTACGCACACACATGTGGCCAGTGTATTTTTCAGGCTGCTGGGGCTGGGACTCTGGCAACTGTTGGCCATGTGGACTTCAGTTTTCTATGCATAGTTCTTACCTGCCGTGCTAAAGGGCCAGCCCTAAAGGAATTTTTTTCTTTTTCTTTTTTTTTTTTAGTTTTTGTTATAGGGCACATGTACTACCCAGACAGAGAAAGACAGAGAGGGAAAGTGAGAAGTCACCCCTCAGATGGAGGGCCAGGCTACAATCCCTTCTCCTCACTCTCCTCTTGCAATGTTGGGCTAACATGCACACACATCTGTAGTGATTCTTAAGCCTCTGGGTCTGGGACTTGCGCTGTGGAGCTGGCCACGCGGGATCCAGAGCCTTAACCTACACGCCACCTGCCGGCCCCTAAAAGAAAAATTTTAATTTACAATAGGAAACACAACAAAATTTAAATAAACAGATATTTTCTATCCCAGAACCAGAGATTTAATGTAATTAATATGACACACTTAATATCCAATCTAATTTGTGGAGTTAACAAAAATTAGATTTCCAATATACTGTTTTATGTAAACTAACAAAACTCTAATAAAATTCCCATAGACAAAATAATGGTTAAGCACTTGGAATTTTTTTTGAAAAAGAATAAGCAAATCATATGATAAATTGCTAATATTTAAAATACGGTGCAAAGCACATTCAAATTATATGGTACTGGATCCAAAGCAGAACAAATTTATAAAAGCACAATAGAGATTCTGATCATTTTAAACTTGGTAAAAGGCAAACATGCAATAGTCTAGGATGACAAAATGACCAGAAAGAAATAATATTTAACAAATGTTATTGAGGGACCAGCAGTTAGCATAATGGCTATGTCGCTGGACTCCCACATAATCGATCGCAGTTCGAGTCCTGGACCCAGTGGCTTAAACACATGCTGGGCACGTGTGCATGCGTGCCCAAGATCCTGAGAGGAGAATGGAGGAGAAGGGATTGCGGTGTGGCCATCCCCCATGGGGGGTGATTTCTCACTTTCTGTCTCTGTCTCTCTCTTTCTGGCGAGCACACACGCCCTATAGCAAAAACCTCTCCAAAATAAAAAAACAAAGCAAACCAAAAAACAAATGTTATTGAGAAAAGTTGATGTACAACACTTATGTTCCCCTCTGATGTCATTTATCATAATAATTTCCAGATTTTTAAAAAAAAATAATGTTGAGGGGCAACAGGTGGAATAGTGGTTAAGGTGCTGGACTCCCACATGGCTGACTGTGGTTTAAGTCCTGGACCTGGTGGCTTCAAACTCACACTGGGTGCACACATGGGTGTGCTCTAAATCCCAAGAGGAGAATGGGGGAAAAGGGATTGTGGTGTGGCCATCCCCCAGGGGGATCATTTCTCACTTTCTCTCTCTGTCTATGTGAACACACATAGTCTATGGCAAAACCCTTAAAAAATTAATGTCGAAAATGACCTTTTTTATTTAAAAAAAGAATTAATTTATTATTTAATTTATTTATTTATTTATTTATTTATTTATTTTTTTGTAGAGAATTTTTCAGCTATAGGGCATGTGTGCTCACTGGAGAGACAGAGACCAAAAGTGAGAAATCACCCCCAAGGGGGATGGGGGATGGCCATACTACAATCCCTTCTCCATTCTCCTCTTGGGATTTTGTGCATACACATATACACACGCCTGGTGACATGAGTTTCAAGACATCAGGTCCAGGACTCGAACCATAGTTGACTACTTGGGACTCTGAGCACGTACACATAAGAGCCTGGCACACTACTTTTTTTTTTTTTTTTTTCCCATTCATTTATTTTAATTTGACCAGAGAGAGAGAGAAAGTGAGAAAGCAAGCCACCAGGTCTGGGACTTGAACCGTGGTCAGCCATGTGGGAGTGTCTAGCACCTTAACCACCACACCTTAACCACTGTTGGTCTCCCAGTACACTTTTTTTTTTTTTTTTTTGAGAGGTTTTTGCTATAGGGCGTGTGCGCTTGCCATACAGACAGAGAGAGACGGAGAGATAGAAAGCGGGAAATCACCCCCCAGGGGGGATGGCCACGCTGCAATCCCTTCTCCTCCGTTCTCTTCTCAGGATCTTGGGCATGCACGCACTCGAACCCGGCGTGAGTTTAAGCCACCGGGTCCAGGACTCGAACCTTGGTCAACTATGTGGGAGTCCAGCGACATAGCCATTACGCTAACTGCTGGTCCCCTCCCAGTACACTTTTTAAGCTGCCAAGTCTGGTACTCTAACTACACAGTTGGCCATGTGGGATCCAGCTGCCTTAACCTCCGTACCACTTGTTGGTCTGTCCTCCATCAATTTTTTTTCTTTTTTAAGATAGAGATATTTTTTACTCTAGGGCACATGCACTCATTAGAAAGAGAGAGAGAGAGAGAAAATGAGAAATCACCCTGCAAGGGGGATGTCATGCTCCAATCCCTTCTCCTCTGTTCTCGTCTCAGGATTTTTGGGCACACATGCACACACGCCTGGCATGAGTTTTAAGCTACTGGGTCTGGGACTTTATCCGTAGTTGACTCTGTGGGAGTCTAGCAATGTAGTCATTACGTCATCTGCTGGTCCTGCCCTCCATCATTAAAAAAAAAAAAAGTGACACAAAGTGGCCTAATTTTCCACCTGTAGTGGATGAATTAATTTTGTAATTATTAAATCAGTAGGCTAAATTATGATTGGTCAGTTGAAAGAACCTGACATTATACAAAGTTAGGAATAACAGCCTTAGTCAAGTCTTGATAAAAAGAAAAAAATGTAAAACTTTTTGAAATAAACATGGCTGGTAAAGATTAATAAGAAGAGGTGGTTCGGTGGTTGGGGCCCTGGATTCTCACATGGCCGACTGTGGCTTGAGTTCTGGGCTTGGTTTCTCATTTTCCCTTTTCTATCTCTCTCTGATCCAGTAATAATAAAAAGTAATGATAATAAATAAAATTAAATCTTTTTTTTTTTTTTTTTGAGAGGTTTTTGCTATAGGGCACATGCTCTCACCAGAAGGACAGAGACACAGAAAGTGAGAAATCACCCCCCAGGGGGGATGGCCACGCTGCAATCCCTTCTCCTCCATTCTCCTCTCGGGATCTTGGGCACGCACACACACACGCCCGGTGTGAGTTTAAGCCACCAGGTCCAGGACTTGAACTGCTGTCTACTACATGGGAGTCCAGCGACATAGCCATTACGCCATCTCCTGGCCCCCAAATTAAATAGCTCTTAAAAAAAAAATGACAAACCTCTTGGTCAGTATCCACTGTCCACTAGATAAACAATGAAAGGATAGGAGCAAGTGGTATAAACAAGGAGGAATAAGGGCCAGCCCATGGCAGGGTGGTTAAGGTGGCTAGATCTCCCATGACTGCAGTTTGGATCCCGGACTTGGGGCTTGAGAAACACAAAGTATGCGTGTGTACATGTGTCAAGAACCTCAGAAGGAGGGAAGAGATGGGGAAGAAGGGGTTGCACTATAGCCATTCCCCATGGGGAGTGTTTTCTCAGTACCTCCACCCTCTCTCTGGCAAGGCCACATGCCCCCCAGCAAAACAAAAAAGAAAGAAGAAATACAAGCTTCAAGCCAACACGTGGAAATATTTCAGTCTTACAGTGAAAACAGGATCTAATAAAAGTGTAAGTTTACTGCATCCCTATCAAAGCAGCAAAGGTGACAAAACTCAATGTGTTTTGCAGGAAATAGACACATTCCCAGATGCTGGTGTGTTCTCTGGGAACCAGTGGATCCAAATGAAACACAATGCCAAGATAATTATTGTGTTATTGGACGCAATACTCTCAAAGGAATAACCCTCAGGGAAATAATATAAGAGAAGAAAGGTTATATGTAGAAAGGTAATTGTAGTCATATTAAGGGGTTGTTGGAAGAGTCATGACACATTTTCACATAGAAAAATCGCCATAAATTTTCCGATAACCCAATATTTATGTAGTAAAAATCTGGCCATTACTGAACTACCCAACAACTTGATAATGGCTTTGCTAATCAGGAAATATTAGTATACCATCATATTATTAGCTATCAGATCCATGAATCTGAGGGCTTTGATGATATTGCATGTAGCATTTGTAAGTTAAAAAGTGTCCTGAGGGGCCAGCAGGTGGTGTGGAGATTAAAGTCCTGAACCCCACATGGCCAACTATGCAGTTTGAGTCCGGACCCCGCAGCTTGAAAATCATGCCAGGCCTGTGTGTATGTGTGCCCGAGATGCCAAGGAGACTGGAGCAGGTAGGATTGTGGGATGGCTGTCTCCCCTGGGGGGTGATTTCTCACTTTCCCTTTCTCTCTCTGCCCCCCCCCCCGTGAGCATATGCACTCCAAAGCAAAAACTAGAAAAAAGATAAAGTGAAATGAGGTCCAGGAGCTTTGGTGCACGTGGGAGGGTGTTTCTGTGAGAGGTTGGGGCTGCATGGGAGGCCTGAGTTGGGATGCCAAACCAAACAGGCTGGTTGCTGGTCTGTAATCCAGGCTAACTGGGAGGCTGGGGCAAGAGCATTGGCGTGTCATGAAACCCTGTCAAAAAATACCTATCTTGTCCTTCCTTTTGACTGAAACCGCCATCTTCCAGTAATTCACCAAAATGATAAACACAAAGGGAAAGAGGAGAGGCACCTGATATATGTTCTCTAGGCCTTTTAGAAAACATGGAGTGGTTCCTTTGGCAACATATATGCCAATCTACAAGAAAGGGGATATTGTAGACATTAAGGGAATGGGTACTGTTCAAAAAGGAATGCCCCCCAAATGTAACCATGGCAAAACTGGAAGAGCCTACAGTGTTACCCAGCATGCTGTTGGCATTGTTGTGAGCAAACAAGTTAATGGCAAGATTCTTGCCAAGAGAATCAATGTGCATATTGAGCATAGTAAGCATTCTAAGAGCAGAGATAGCTTCCTAAAATGTGTGAAGGAAAATGATCAGAAAAAGAAGGAAGCCAAAGAGAAAGGAACCTGGGTTTCAACTGAAGCGCCAGCCTGCTCCTCCCAGAGAGGCACACTTTGTGAGAACCACTGGAAAGGAGCCTGAGCTTCTGGAAACTATGAATTCATGGCATCCTGGGTGTTAAAAATAAATTAACCTGTGGTCTATAAAAACATTTTTCTTAATTGAATAGAGTTGTGTTCCCTCCTCAAAACTAATTTTAATTGGACTCTAATTCATTTTGTGTTATCTTTATTCAAATTTAGTATTTTTTACCTGAAAGATGTTAAATGGCTTATTTTTGTAACAAATAAAACTCGTTGATTAGGGGGAAAAATTACCTATCTCTCTCCCTCTCCTGCTCATTCTCTCACTAAAATAAAAAATAAAAAAGTGGAATGAGTTTGCTAGGTGGACATGAGCAACTCTGTCAAATTGTGTTTGTCTAATGAGAGTATTAGTGCTATTAAGGTTTTTTTTTTCTTTTTTTTTTGTTGTTGGAGAGGTGTTTTTGTTTTTTTTTTTTTTTTTTTTTTTTTATGCTATAGGGCACGTGCACTCACCAGAGAGACAGAAAGACAGAAAGGGAGAAATCACCCCCCAGGGGCGATGGCCATGCTGCAATCCCTTCTCCTCCATTGTCCTCTCAGGATTTGGGGCACACACACACACATTCCTGGTGTAATTTTCAAGCTGTGGGGTCTGAGACTTGAACCCGTTGGCTATGTGCATGTCCAGCACCTTAAGCACCATGCCACCTGCTGGCCCCCATAAATTTCTCTCTGTAAAGTGTATTGTTCTTCTTCTTTTTTAAATTTTTTTATTTATTTTTTTGCTATAGGGCATGTGTACTCACCAGAAAGACAGAGATAGACAGAGAGAAATCACCCCCCAGGAGGGATGGCCACACCACAATCCCTTCTCCATTCTCCTCTCTGGATTTTGGGCATGCATGCACACATGCCCAGAGTGAGTTTAAGCCACCAGGTCTGGGACTTGAACTGTGGTTGGCTACATGGGAGTCCAGTGACATAGCCATTATGCCAACTGCTGGTCCCTGTGAAGTGTATTCTTTAAGCAGGGCCAGCTTGTGTTAGTTAGCAAAGGATATGGGCGTTGATCCTGACTCAAGACTTAATGGATGATTTGCTTTTCTTTGTTGCTGTGAAATGGAAACACTGACACCTGCTGCGTTTTCTTCTAGGAATACGTGCAAATACAATCATGATGTTCTCTCAGAACACAACTTCAGAATCCTGAAAAATCATGAGCTGTCTGGGCTCAACCAGGAAGAGTTAGCAGTGCTCCTTGTCCAAAGTGACCCTTTTTTCCTGCCAGAGGTAAGGTGTCAGAAAGCTGGGAGAACGTGACTGGCCGGGTTGTCATGGCTCTGTCGGGGCAGGAGTGGAACAAGCTCACAGTTAGCACCAGGCTCTGCGGCTGGTTTCAAGGGTGTTTCTAGTGACCTCAGAGGTTCCAGCTCTTTCCTTTCTTTTTTTTTTTTCTTTTTTTTTCTTTTTTTGGAGAGGTTTTTGCTATAGGGCGCGTGCGCTCGCCAGACAGACAGAGAGAGACAGAGAGATAGAAAGCAGGAAATCACCCCCCAGGGGGGATGGCCACGCCGCAATCCCTTCTCCTCCATTCTCCTCTCGGGATCTTGAGCACGCACGCACACGCGCCCGGCGTGAGTTTAAGCCGCCGGGTCCGGGACTCGAACCGCGGTCGACTACGTGGGAGTTCAGCGACATAGCCATTACGCTAACTGCTGGTCCCCCAGCTCTTTCCTTTCTGTGGGGAGTTTTATTGGAATTTGCCAGGTGTTGATGTGTGAGGATGCACCTGGACTAATCGGGGAAGGTCCTGGGTTCACATCCTGGCACCGCCTAGTACAGGCCAGGTACACATGCCTATGATCTGGTCTATTGAGACAAATAGAAATGTTTTCATCTTCGAAATATCAGAAATTCAGGTTTCTTACTCTATATTAGTTTCCTCATTTAATAGTCCAAACATTTGCATTACTCTGTGTTTTACACACTTCCATGTACTTTTATAAAAAATAATTATTTAATTCTATTTATTATTATTATTTGAAATTTGCTACAGGACATGTGTGCTCACTAGAGAGATGAGGGCTGGGGTGTGGGTAGTAGAGAGGAAGCAAGCTGCCAGGGCCGGCAGTGCCTTAACCGCCATGTCACCTACCGACCCCACATTCACATATTTTGTTATTTAGTCTGCCAGACAACCCGGTTTAGAGGAAATATTTCCCTCCCGTTACAGAAGGGATAGAGGCTGGGAGTAGGTAAGTGGGTCCCTCAAAATCACACAGATGGCCTATTTAGTGGCGGTATTCCTTCTGCCTTCTTTCAGTAGAAAATACCTCTCTGGGGCCGGTAGGTGCTGTGGTTGTTAAGGTGCTAGACACACCCACATGGCCGACCATAGTTGGAGTCCCAGAACTGGTGGCTTGCTTTCTCACTTCCTCTCTCTCTTTCTCTCTCTCTGGTCAAATTAAAATGAATGAATGAATGAGTAAAATTAAATAAGTAATTTTTTTAAAAAAGAAAATACATCTCCATAGAGCTAGATATGGGGCTATAGCCATTTAGGTAGAAATATGAAAATTTTATTTTTGCTTAGAACTTCTACCCAGCAGAGATTAAATTCTGGAGGTTAGATCCACATGTCCTTTTAAATTGCAGAGAGTTGACATCTAAAGATGAGCCTTCCTCTTTTGTTTTGTTTTGTTTTTGAGAGATTTTTTGCTATAGGGTGCGTGTGCTCTCCAGAGAGACGGAAAGACAGAAAGTGAGAAATCACCCCATGTGGGTTCAAGCTTCTCCATATCCTCTTCATCACCTGTGTTGTTCTCACTTTTTTTTCTGGGGGTGGGGAGCAAGGTTGGTATGACCATGCTGCAATCCCTTCTCCATTTTCCTCTCAGGATTTTTGGGCATGCACGCACGTGCGCCTAGCGTGAGTTTCAAGCTTCTGGGTCTGGGTCCGAACCGTGGTTGACCTCGGTGGAGTCCAGCCTTAACCACCATGCCAGCTGCTGGCCCCGAGCCTTCCTCTTTTGTTCTTTTGAAATGTAAGGCTCACTTTGGGTCCTGTTTATAGCTAGCCATCTTATTTTGATTCTTTCAAAGTTTATCAAATTCATAAATATCTTTTAGTTAGTCTGCAGGCCTCTTCTGCCCCGAATCAGTCATGAATGGAACACCACTCACTAAGACCATCAATATGTGTGTCATTTTTTTCCTTTGGTCATCTCTGCTTGCTTCAGAAATCTGTATGTGTTTGAGCTTTCCTTAATGAATGTTTAGCAGATACATGAAGGTATTTGTCTATTTTTTCTCCCTCTATAGATATGCAAAACTTACAAGGGAGAAGGTCGGAAGCAGATCTGTAGCCAGCCGCCACCATGCGAAAGACTGCACATCTGTGAACACTTCACCCGAGGGAATTGTGGTTACCCCAACTGCCTCCGGTCCCATAACCTGATGGACAGGAAGGTGCTGGCCATCATGAGGGAGTACGGGCTGAGCCCGGATGTCGTCCAGAACATCCAGGACATCTGCAACAGCAAGCACACCCGGAGGAACCCCCCTGGGTTCAGAGGTACGTGGTTTTCTCACCTCGGTTGTATGAGCTTTCGGGTAAACAGAAATCACAGGAAGAAAAACTTTCCCTACGGCTATCTTCATTTCCCCTTGCAGAACTTGCCCATTTGCATAGGCCCTTGTTACATAATTATAGCATAGTATGAATGCATTTTGTAATTAGATTTTCACGCTGAGCACTGTTTCTTCCTAGATTAGAAACAAAGGTTACATTGTTTTCCTAAAAGCTGGTGGATAAAGCTTTATTTTGTTAACCTGAGAGGATACACATGCTCGCCCACGAGGGACAGAGGGACAGAGTGAGAGGCATGAGTACACTGCAATCCTTTCTCCTCCATTTTTCATCCTGTTGGGATTTTGGACATTCGCACACAAGTGCTTGGCATGTTTTTCAAGCTGCCAGGGCTGAGATTTGAATCTCAATCAGCCACGTGGGATTTAGCTTCTTTAACTATTAGGAAACATTTTTTAAAACTTACTTCTCCTGTGAGGAAGACAGAGAGAGGGAGAGAGAGGGAGAGAGAGAGAAAGAACCCATAACAGGTTCTTTGTTTTTTAAATTTATTTATTATCATCATAATCTTGTTTATATTACATTGAATCACATGTAACTTTACAGTGTATTACATTTCTTTTTCCAGAAGGAATACCATGCATATCAGTCAATACAGACATTAAAAACCCCATTTCATCATCCAATATCTTTTTGTTGTTTTTCCCTGATCATTATTATTATTATTCCAATTATTTTTTAAACAGTCAATCACTATTTCTCATTTTGCTTGTAAAAAGACTTTACCCATCATGAAATACTTCTCAGACCAATCCAGTTGAGAATACTATACACATCATCATCAACAGGTAATAAGCCATATCTGTGTCCCACTAAAGTCCTGCCTCTCTATTTGTTCTCTTGCTATCTTCTCTATACTCTTCTCCCCACCCCCATTCCACACTGTCTTATCCTTGTTAACTATTTTCACTGCTTTCATGTCCTTTAATATTTTGCTCTCTACCATAGAGTGCGGATAGTCGGTGTATATTAAGTGGATACAGACAATATCTTTCTTTCATAGCCCCTAACAGGTCAGCTAGCCCTGCGTGGCATGTGCTGGCCTGGTATACTCAGGGAGGTATCTGGGTTTGAATCAGAAATCCTTGCATGTGGAATTGCCTTGCAGAGCATTACATTCTACTGCTGTGCCACTGCCTGGCCCCACAAAAACAAGAGACCAAAAAAACATAAAGTGGCTTTTAGATTCAGCAGGTTTTTGATAAAGAATTATTTTATTTTACTTAACATTATCTCTTTTTTTTTTTTAAGAGAAGTTTTTGCTATAGTTTTTGCATGCACTTGCCGGAAAGACAGAGACAGACAGAGAGATAGAAAGCGAGAAGTCACCCCCCTCAGGGGGGATGGCCACGCCTCAGTCCCTTCTCTTCCATTCTCCTCTCAGGATCTTGGGCACACACATACACAGACCTGGTGTGAGTTTTAAGCCACTGGGTCTGGGACTCAAACTGTCATTGACTACATGGGAGTCCAGCCATGTAACCATTACACCATCTCCCAGTATTATCATTTAAATTTTTTTTAAATTATTTTATTTAACTTTATTCATTATTTTAATATTTCCAGAGAGAGAAAAGAAGCCTCCAGGTCCAGGACTTGGACCACAGTCAGCCATGTGGGAGTCCAGAGCCCTCAACCACCATGCCACCTGCTGGCCCCAATTTTTAAAATTTGACCAGAGAGAGATAGAGAGAGAGAAAGTGAGAAAACAAGCCTCTAGGTCTGGGACTTGAACTGCGGTTGGCCATGTGATAGTCTAGTGCTTTAACCACCACACTACCTACAGGCACCCCTCCCCTTTTTTTGAAACATGAATTCATCAAAATCTAATGACAGAGTAGTTATTTTATTTAAAAATATATGTATATGATAGGGCTACTATTTGCATATATTAATTAGATAAGCTCCAATAATATTCATTTAGAAAACTGTCATGAGAATACTAATTGTACTGAATTAATCATTACATGTTATATTCATGTATTGAAAAACCACTCTGTACCCTCAAAAATATGTACAAATATTATGTTAATTAAAATTGAAATCTGGGGGCTGGCAGGTAGCATGATGGTTAAGGGCATTAGACTCCCACATGGCTGACCATGGTTCAAGTCCTGGACCTGGTGGCTTACCTTCTCTCTCTCTGTCCCTCTCTGGTCAAATTAAAATAAATAAACAAATAAATAAATAATTAAAGTTCAGTAAAATAATTCTTAAAAAAATTTGAAATCTCAGCATAAATAAAAATAAAAATCCCACATAAAAAATGATTCAGAAAACAAGAAATGGAAAATTATTTGCTGACAATAACATGTTTGTTGATGTGCTTGATTGAGACAATATACAGTGTACTCTGGATGGAAAATCTCATTTTGTATGCTGTAATGATATACAGTGAATGAATGCAAATAAATAAATTTAAATAAAAAAATCGACATAAAAAAAATGATTCATTCACAGGCCAGCAGATGACATGAAGGTTAAGGCAGCTGGGTCCCACATGGTCAACGGTGTGGGTCATGTCCCAGACCCAGTAGCTTGAAAAACATGCTGGGCATGAATGCATGTATGTCCAAAATCCCAGGAGGAGAATGGTGATGGGATTGTGATGTGGCCATCCCCCATAAGGGGGCTTTCTCACTTTCCCTTTCTCACTGTCTCTGTCTCCAGTTAACACATGCACCCTGTAGCAAAAAAGAAAAGTTGACTTGCTTGAATACATGGCCTTCTTTTTGTTAAAGGTGGGACCTGGCCATGTACTCCTCCTGCCTCAGCCTCTCAGCTGGGACTGCAGGTGCACACCAGTGCCTGGCTCTAACTAGCACCATAAATTCTCCTACACACTTCTCTTCCAAAGTGTGTCCTCGTGTTTATTTAAGCCAAAGTGTGTCAACCTCACCAGTTATTGACATTTCATCTCTTAATATATGTAGATACAGATCTTCACGCACACAAATAACACGTTTGTGGTTAAAGCATTCGATGTGTGCAGATATTGTACCACTGCACGCTTGAATATCAGCATTTATCTCCGTAAGCCAGGCTATTCTCTTGCATAATGACAATACAACAAATCCAGGAAATTCAGCATGAATGCAGAACTGTACACAATTTAATTTATAGTCCTCAGTGCTATTTCTTTTAAAGAAAGCTTTTATTTTTATATTTTAAATTGTGATAAGGATACACAGCATAAATTTTGCCACCTGAATAAGTGTGAGTGTCCAGCTCAGCAGCATTCAGTACAGCCACACTGGAATGCAGCCATCCCTGGCGGGGACCTTCTCCCCTCCCCTCGCTGAGACTGGGCACCATCCATGACACACTAGTTCCCTCTCACTCCTGCCCAAGCCTCTGCAGCTACCCTTCTACTTTCTCTCTCTATAAACTTGACAACTCTGGGTCCCTCGCACCCAGAAGTGGAATTGCTGGATCGTATGGTCATTCTGTGTTCATCTGTGGAGGAACTGCCATACCATTTTCCATAGCAGCTGTATCGTTATTCATTTCTGCCAGCAGTGTTCAAGCTTCTCCACATCCTCTTCATCACCTGTTATGTTCTCACTTTTTTTTCTGGGGGTGAGGGCAGGGTTGGTATGACCGTGCTGCAATTCCTTTTCCTTCATTCTCCTCTCAGGATTTTGGGCACACACGCACTTGCACCAGGTTTGAGTTTCAAGCTGCTGGGTTTGAAGTGACGCTCTTTCTTTTCTTCCTTCCTTCTTTCCTTTCTAGTTTTTCCTATAGGGCATACATGCTCTCCAGAGAGAGAGCGAGAGAGAGAGAACAAAATTACACCAGAGGGGCGATGGCCACTCCACTATCTATCCATTCTCTTTCACTGTCCTCTTGGGATTTGGGGCACACATGTACATGTGCCTGGTGTGTTTTTCAAGCCACCAGGTGAGGGCCTTGAGTTGCATAGTCAGCCATGTGGGATCCAGCCACCTTAACCACCACGCCTCCAGCTGGCCCATACTCATGATTTTTAAAAAATGTATTGATTGGTTTCATACGTGAGAGAGACAGAGAGGCAGCACCTCTGACAGGGTCCTGTTGCGACCCACCCTGCACCAGCCAGTCCCGGGTCACCGGCACACGAGGGCCCCATACTCTCGGGAAGGTGTCCGTGTGTCAGCCCAGCCCTCCTGCATGGGCCAGCCTCTCGGAGCCTCCCATTTCACTACTGCACATACCGCTCCTAACACTCATGGCTTTTTTATGGTTTTATGAAGTGAATGTAGAAGAGGTGGATTTGATGAATCAGGTAGGATACATGAGTGTAAGATTCCGGATAAAGTAATGAACAGTTACACCTCCTTGTATTTGAGAAGTGGTTCATAGTTTTCAAGGAACTTTCACCCCAGAGTTTCTCCTTATTATTTCTCAAAGCATGACCATGAAGAAAGGCAGGTATGGTGTTTATTGGTCTCTCTCAAGGGTTATGGAAACTGAAGCTCAGAAAGGTTAAGTGACTTGTAGCAGGCAGCCTTAAGTCATTTTTCGGAGGAAGAACAATAATGTGATGAGTAAATACAAAGTCACATCCCAAGGTCTTGCACCGCTAGAAAACAGCAGAGCTCACGTGTTCCGGTTTCCGAGCGAGGGTTTTCTCCCACATCTCAGTGCTTTCTGAGCAGGGGCGGTCTGGAGGATGGTTGCTACTGCAGTTTCGTAATGGAACTGTCTGTACACGAGAGAGGTCTGTGTTTATCGTCACTTCTAGTTAATCTACTGAGTTAACCATTTTGCTGACAGGAAGGGCATGGTTGCTTTTTTTGGAGAGGTTTTCACTATAGGGCGCATGCACTCTCCAGACAGACAGAGAGAGACATAGAGACAGAAAGCGAGAAATCACCCCCCAGGGGGGATGGTCACGCCGCAATCCCTTCTCCTCCATTCTCCTCTCGGGATCTTGGGCACGCACGCACACGCGCCCGGCGTGAGTTTTAAGCCACCGGGTCCGGGACGCAAACTGCGGTCGACTACGTGGGAGTCCAGCGACATAGCCATTACGCTAACTGCTGGTCCCAAGGGCATGGTTGCTTTTGCTGTGTTACTGCTGCCCTCCTGAGTTGGGAAGAAAAAGGATTTCTGTTCCTCCCTTTCCCCGCACACAAGAACACAATACACACACACACACACACACACAGGCACACCTCACATGCATGCGTGCCTCACACATAGACACGCGCATCTTCCGCACACGCCCCAGCGTACCCTACCCACTCTGTAAACCTCACATACATGCTCGCCATGCAAACACAGGCACTCCCTCCTCCTCCTGGACTCTCTCCCTTCCTCTGTGCTTTCAGGGGAGTGTGAGTCATTAGGTTTCTAGAGAGAGGCCACTGCCTTGCTGAGTTTGACTTTTGATAGGAAGCTTGGGCACTGGGGCTTAAAACCAAACCTTTAGAATGTAGTTTTACTTTCTGTGTAAACATTGTGAATTTTTTTTTTTCCTCCTGCCTGCCTCCCTCTCTTTCTTTTTCTTTCATGATAGCTTGCACGCACATGCATGAGCGAGAGAGAGAGATGGGGAAACTCTTTGATGAGATCTCATTATGCCAAGATCCTTTTCCCACCCTCCAACTCCTTAGGATCTCGCGTGCCCTGTGTGCACCTGGAGCGCTTTTAGGCTGACCCCAGGGTCTGAACCTGCATCCGCCTGTGGCTTCCAGCACCGCAGCATAGTGTGCTAGGGACTCTGCCACCTGGGCTGCGCACTCCTGTGACTCCCTACGCTGTGATGCACACCCATATCACGATATGGGAACACCCGAAATGATGTTTACAAAGCCCACCCTGGGGGCCAGCAGGTCGGACTCTCACGTGGCTGACTGTGGTTCAAGTCCTGCACCTGGCAATTTGCTTTCTCTCTCTCTCTCTCTCTCTCTCTCTCTCTCTCTTCTCTCTCTCTCTCTCTCCCTGTCTATCTGGTGAATGTACATGCCATAATAGCAATTTAAAAAATAATAATAGGGACCAGCAGGTGGCATAAGGATTATGTTACTGGATTCCAACATGGCCGACTATGGTTTGAATCCTGGACTTGGCAGCTTGAAATTCACACTGGGTGTGTGTGCATGTGTGCCTAGAATCCCAAGAGGAGAATGGAGGAGAAGGGCTTGTGGCTTGGCCATCTCCCGGGGAGGGGGAGGTTATTTCTTGCTTCCTGTCTCTGTTTCTCTCTGTCTTTCCAGTGAGCACATATGCCCTATAACAAAAATCTCTCTAAAAAAATTAATAAATAAAATTAAATGAGTAATTACTTTAAAAATTTAAAATCAAATAAATCATTAAAAAAGAAAAGAAAAGAAAAGAAAACCCAGCTGATTTATCCTGGTTTGTGTTCCCACTCACCATAGCAGTGAAGGTTGACTCAGAGCCAAGGAATAGTGGATGACCCCCCCCAAGAGGTATAGGGGTGGGGCTACATCTGAGTCCCACAGGAGAAGCCAGAAGAGAACCAGGGTCCGAGTCTTATTCTAGGCCATGGATGATGTTCTCTGCAGAGCCAACAGAATGTCACGATTCTGTTACAGAAAATCCACCCATCTTTGAGGTGTGAGTGCACTGATTAGGAAGGTAACCTGGTAGAACTTGGGTAGTGAGGCTGGAGAGCCTACGAGGCAGAGTCATGGTAGGACTTCCGTCCCGTTCATGGCATGTTCATTATTGGCTTGGTTTGGTGTTTCCTAGCTCCCCCGCCACATCACAGAGCCATGCCGTATAGAGGGAGAAGTAAGAGCAGAGACCGATTCTTTCAGGACAGCCGAGAATTTTTTGCATCTGGGTTCGTTCATGCCGAGAGGACCTGCACACGCAGTCCAGACCCAGTGGGCCATAAGGCTTCCCTGGATAACGGGCCTGTGGATGACCTCACCCACAAGTTCACCCATCTAGGGAGCCAGGAGAGCTCTCAGCCTTCTGCCTCGGCCAAGGTGACGATTCCTGGAGGAACAGAGGAGCTGGGAGCGAGCCAGAAGCTCTCGAAGAACGACAGCGCAGAGGGCTCCTTCTGTGGGAAGCAGGGCAAGGATTTCCTTGCTTCTGACCCACTGCAAGTCTCCACCTGGAAGGGGCCCACATCCTGGCCACGTGAGCCAGACACCAGGAGAGACAGGGAGTTTTCTCTGGATGAAGCTGCCGCCTGCTTCCCTCCTGACTCTGTACAGACACCTGAAGCCAGAAAGAGCACGGGCACGTTTTCAGACTGCGCAGATATTGAGGGCAAAAGTGGGTCTGAAGACACCCAGCCTGCCCCTCTTTCCAGTAAGAACGCCATTGCAGTGACCACAGAGAGAACTGCCCTAACATCTTCCGAATGCCAAGCCACAACTGGCACTGGGAGAGGAATTCCATTCCCGAGGAGACAGGACGCTGGAAAGACTGTTCCCCAGGATCTGCAGAGCCCTGACAAGATGACCGACGACAGTCGCCCAGGAGGAGCCTGTGTTAGTGATGGATACAGAGCCAAGACGGAGAGGCCTTCGTTGATCAATACAGAGCCAAGACAGGTCGGGGCTAGCACGTCTGTCCCAGATGCACCAACCGTCTCTAAACAAGTTATGAAGGAAATTACTACCATGGAAAAAACGGATGCCCTCGGTTTTGGCTTAAAAACGGCCATCTTTGGGGAAAAAGATGTGTCACACTCTGGAAGTCAGGGTCTGAAAAGCCCGGTCCTGGCCACGCCTGGGGAAAGCACAGCCCCGGCACGAGTCAGTCCCCTGCCACAGTCGTTTTCTCCACCATCCTCGAGAATCAGCACAACAGCGTGGGGGGCCCCTGCCAAGAACTCTATCCACGCCTCTGTTGACCCCACCAGGGAGCTTACAAGGAGGACCCCGGGCTCCACACAGCGTAAGTCACCGAAGGGGGAAGGGGTCCCCTGTGTCTCGTGTCTGCAGCTTTGCGGCTGGAGCTGGTAGTTTCTCCTCAGTGTTTCCCTAGAAGATTATTATGGGCATGGAGTTCAGGGGTTTGGTTAAGGGGTGGTTCTGACACAGGAAGACAGGGGAGGCCCAATCAGTAGAACCACGTGGAGTAAACGCTGCGTTTATTGAGACTAGCTCACTGCGATTTCGGAAACAAGCAGAACGCTCATGCGACTCTTGTTGACATTTCCTTTTGTGCAGGGTGGGCAGGGGGTTACCCGGATTTGCAAGCAATCCACGAATCCCAGGAACTCTTTGAACACGGCCCTAGTTTCTGATTTTCTTTCCCACCGAGAGACCAAGCATCTCGACTTTTTGTTTTAACGTTAAGATCAGCGAACACGCACCATCCTTTGTTTTGTAGATTCCGTATCTGATGTCACAAGATCCACGTCTTCTAGGAAGGATGAGGACGGCTCAAAGGAAATTTGTCTCGACTATCTGCAGAAGGGTTGTAAGGCTAACGGTGAGTAACACCGGCTCTTCTCTGAGCCGCTGCCTTCTGGGCACCGTGACCGATGATGCTGTGAACGTGGCTGGGCAAACAGCTGCTCAAGACTCTGCTTTCACTTCTTGTGGCTGTTCTGCCTAGATCGGGGATGGCTGGTATCTCATAGTACCTGTATTTATTTTATTTATTTATTTATTGTAATTTCCAGAAGGTACATGTGCTCCCCAGACAGAGAAGAGGGAGAAAGCACCCCTCAGGAGGGTGTGGTCACACCACAGTCCTTCTCTGCTTCTCCATTCTGCTGGGGTTTTGCAGATGTACACACATGTTTGGAGTGTGTGTGTGTGTGTGTGTGTGTGACATGGCTCATGTGCTCACCAGAGAGAGGCAGAAAGAAAGAGGGAAAGTGATAAATCCTTCACCACAGTTGCTTCTCCGCCAGTCTTCTCTCGGGATTTTGGGCACACACATGTTCCTGTGTGATTTTCAAGCCAGTGGGACCAGGACTTGAACTGTGCAGCCGGCCATGCGGGATCCAGACCCCTTAATCTCCATGCCACCAGCTAGCCCTGTACCTGGAGTGTTTTTCAAGCCACTGGGGATGATTTAAAGACTAGTCAGCCATATGTGATCTGGTTATCTTAACCAGTGGGCAAGGGAACTGGCCCTATTTAATTTTCAAGGAACCCTTTTCCGTAGTGCCTATACTATTTTTCATTCCCACCTGCAGTACATAAGTGTTCAAATTTCTCCATATCCTAGCCAACAGTTGTGATTTATTTATTTAATTATTTTGGAGCGGTTTTTGCTGTAGGGCGTGTGCACTCGCCAGAAAGACAGAGAGATGGAGAAACAGAAAGTGAGAAATCACCCCCTGGGGGGATGGCCACATCTCAATCTCTTCTCCTCCATTCTCCTCTCAGGATCTTGGGCACACACGCACACGTGCCCAGTGTGAGTTTAAGTCATCAGTCTGGGCCTTGAACTGCAGTCAACTACATGGGAATTCAACAACCTAGTCATTACGCCATCTGCTGGTCCCTATCTTTATAAAGTGTATTCTTTTTTTTTTTTTTTTTTTTTTTTGAGAGATTTTTGCTATAGGGCGTGTGCGCTCGCCAGAAAGACAGAGAGACAGAAATCACCCCCCGGGAGGGGGGGGGGATGGCCACGCTGCAATCCCTTCTCCATTCTCCTCTCGGGATCCTGGGCATGAGCACACACGCACCTGGCGTGAGTTTAAGCCACCGAGTTTGAGACTCAAACCACAGTAGACTACATGGGAGTCCAGCAACGTAGTCATTATGCCAACTCCTGGTCCCCCAACAGTTATTTAAATTTTTTTTTTTGAGATATTTTTCCTATAGGATGTGTGCACTTGCTGAAGAGACAGAGAGAGACAGAGACAGAAAGTGAGAATTAATTCCAAGGGGAATGGCCGTGCCACAATCCCTTCTTCTCCAACTCCTTTTAGGATTTGGGGCATGCACACACATACGCCCTATGTTAGTTTCAAGCTGCCAGGTCCAGGACTTGAACCGCTGTTGGCCATGTGGGAGTCCAGCAATGTAACCACTATGCCACCTGCAGGCCCCCATCCAACACTTGTCATTTGCTGTGTTTTGTTTGTTTTTTGAAATCTAGACTGTAATGAGTGGTTATGTACTGGGTTGTTGGCATAGTCATGATACATTTTTGCATAGAAAAACATGGAGAAATACGTCATGACTTTTCCAATGACCCAATACTTTTGGATCAGCCAAGTCTTGAGCAGCGACACTCTGTGGGTTTCCCTGTGGTGTCTAAACTTGACCCTTTTTCTTTGAAAGTAGTCACACATCTTGGACCAGCAGGTGGCATAATGGTTACATTGTTGGACTCTCACATGGCCGACCTTTGGGTCATAGACCAGGAGACTTGAAACTCACACTGGGCATATATGCGTGCATGCCCAAAATCCTGATGAGAGGAGAATGGAGAAGGGATTGTGGCATGGTCATCCCCATAGAGGGTGATTTCTCAGTTTCTGTCTCTGTCTCTTGGGCAAGTGCACACACCCTATAGCAAAAAAACTTCTCTCTAAAAAAATAGTCACACATCTATTTGAACATTTCAAAATGATGTAAATATCGCATAATGCAAATTTTGAGAAAAGAACTACTTTCTGGATTCCTGCATGAAGGGCTTATAGCCTTAATTCATGATGACAGAGTTTCTTTAACAGCCACCTTTCTCAGGCCAACCCTGTGCTAGTTGAGCATGGGGACGTAAGTAATGATGCAGTCTTGGCTTTGGTGAGTTTGTAGTTAAGATGGGGCATCAGAATGTCCACACATGAGAAAATTCTATAAAATTAGTCAACCCATAAATGATCAACCCCCAAAATAGTAAGGTCCTCAATAACTGGACATTGAGGGAGAGACAAAAGGAGTACTGAATACAAGTCAGATGACAATGGAGTGAGATCAGCTGGAGGAATCTTTCTGGAAAGGATGAACTGTGGGCCAGGGTGTCAAGGAAATAAAAGCAGTCGCTCACTCTGGAGAACATTTTGTCTTAATATATACACTATGGGGTGCAGACAGGGTTACTAAATTTCCCTTTGGGTTAAGTAATTTTCTGGGGAGTGAGGAATTTTCCTTTTGTGACGAGTCTCCTAAGGTAATAAAGCGACCCAGATAACAGATCTCGAGTCTCACAAGCAGGGGCCAGCATGAGCAAATATGTGGGCAGAAGTGTCTGGTGAGCCAGGAAAGGCAGACCCAGATGGGAAGAGTCAACAGTGAACGTGGTTGAATTGCTTAGAACCATTGGCTCAGTGGGCCCTGAGACTTCCTCTCTGTCTTTGCAGGCGGTTGCAGCAAAGTCCACTTCCACTTGCCCTACCGGTGGCAGATACTAATTGCGAACACCTGGACAGACATCCCGTCCATGGAGGTCATTGAGAAAGCCTATTGTGACCCCAACACCCATGAGTAAGTAGATGAGAGTGCTCTGGCTTGCAAAATCCATAACATTATTAAAGGAAAGCATCATGCTGGGCTTATGGGAGAAAGAAAACACTTCCTTCAGAATCCCATTCCAGGGGCCAGCAGGTGGCATGGTGGTTGAGGCCCTGGAATCCCACATGGCCGCCTGCTGTTTGAGTCTGGGACCTGACAGCTTAGGAGTCATGCTGAACATACACACACACAAACACACACTCCCACTGGGTGGTGACTTCTCACTTTCCCTCTGTTCCTCTCTGGAGAGTACAATCCCTATGGCAAAAACAAACACAAACTGCCCCCCACAGAATCCCATTCCAGTTTGAGATAACTTTTTTTTTACCTTTTATTTTTTTTTAATTGCCAGAGGGTACATGTACTCACCAGAGAAAGAGTGAGAGAGAAAAAAAAACCCAAAAAAACAAAACAAAACAAACCACCCCCTGTGCCTCAGTACAGCTTGGTTTGCTGCAGTCCTTTTTCCTCCATTCCTCTTTCCCATCCGTATTTTTGGGCATGCAAATACACACCTGGCATGATTTTCAAGCCATCTAGGGCTGAGGTTCAAACAATGGGTGGCTGGGAACCAGCAGTTAGCGTAATGGCTATGTCGCTGGACTCCCACGTAGTCGACTGTGGTTCACGTCCCGGACCCGGTGGCTTAAAACTCACGCCGGGCGCATGTGCGTGCGTGCCCAAGATCCCGAGAGGAGAATGGAGAAAGGGATTGTGGCGTGACCATCTCCCCTGGGGGGTGATTTCTCGCTTTCTGTCTCTATGTCTCTCTCTGTCTGTCTGGCGAGCGCACGCGCCCTATAGCGAAAACCTCTCAAAAAAAAAAACAATGGGTGACCGTGTGTGATCTGGCTCCCTTAACCACTGAGCTCTGGGGCTAGCCCAAGTTCCATATGACTTAAGATCAAAATGGCAAATGCCTGATGAGTTAGTGAAGCAAAAACACAAGTTGGGTAGATTTGAAATTGCACTGAGAGGGACCAGCAGATGGCGTAATGGTTGCACTGCTAGACTCCTATGTAGTTGATTGCGGCTTGGGTCCCGGACCTGGGGGCTTAAAATTCGCGCCAGTGCGTGTACGTTTATGCGTGCATTTATGCGTGCATGCATACGTGCCCAAGATCCCAAAAGGAGAATGGAGGAAAGGCATTAGGGTGTGGCCATCGCCCCTGGGGGGAGCTTTCTCACTTTCTGTCTCTCTATCGAGCAAATGCATCCTAGAGCAAAAATCACTCTCTTAAAAAAAAAAGAAAAGAAAAGAAAAAAAGAAATTGCACTGAGCTTTTTAGGATTCTGCGAGTATTTGCCATAAGTGAAACAGTGACATGGTTATTTGTTCAGTTGATTATCTGCCCGCACGCCCTGCAGAAAAACAACGCAGAGGTTGGTTAGTATTCTTATCGGCTTGTGACAGAACTGAAAGTATTCGAATGATTTAGGACAAAAGAGCCTTTGGCCAGATTTCATAACTTTAAAACATGACTCGAGTAGTTTCATGTAGTTCTAGTGTAGAGTTTTGTTGGCTATGTTAGCATTTTCTGTCTTACCTTTGCCATTTCTCAATCCTGGCTAGAGATACCTCGGAGGAGACGTTTGTGTGTGCTTCTGTCAGAGCTGAAATGGCCGGTGCTCCCGTGGTCCCATTTACCTAAGATGTGCACGGATATAAAATGCATCCTAGTTTTATAAGAAAATTCCTTGCTGGGGAAGTTTACATATTTTTTCAGCATGCGAATTAAGGGGATTTTGGGGGGAGATTCTATGCTGCTGTGTTTTGCCAGGAGAGGGCAGCATCTGCTATTTTTTAATTTCTAGGTGTCTATTTGCTTCCTTACTGTAGGTCTGTAGCAAGGCTACTCCCCTCAGCATGTTTCTCAAACCACTGGGCTGGGACCAGGGACTTGAACCGTGCAGTCAGCCCTGTGGGATCCAGCTGCCTTAACCACCACATCACCGGCTGGCCCACAACAGGGTTTTTAAAAATTTTTCCACTATTGTCATTTTTGACCAGATAATTATTTTTTGGTAGGGCTAAGGGACAGGTAGCAGTATTCCTGGCAGGTATCTACTTAATTGCCAGTGAGCACCGCCCCTTAATGATCTCCAGTTATAATAACCAAAAATGTCTTCAGATAATTGTCGTATGTCCCCTGGGGGCAGAAGTGTTCCTGATTAAGAATCATTGATCGAATAGGTCTTTCTTAGAGCAGCGGTTCTCACACTTTTTGGTCTCATGACTACTGAATGCTCTTAAAATGTACTGAGAATACCCAATATATTTTATTCTATTTCTGTGACTATAACTATAAATATTTATCATATTAAAAATCAAAACTGAAAAATAATATGCTTACTGATTTATTTAAAAATTAGAATAATAAACTCATTACAGGTTAAAATAAATGTCGTTTGTAACTATAAATATATAATTATATAGTTAATATGTATGAGGATTCCTCAGAAAGTTCATGGAAAATGCATATAATGGAAACACTATGGGGCCAGCTCCTCAGGAGAAGCTGGATGTCACAGGGCAAGTGCAGCTGGAATCCCTGATTCAGTCCATCTGAAACATGCTGGGCATGGGCACAGGTGCCCAAGATCCAATGGGCTAGAAGACTAGAGGAGGGAACCGTGGTGTGACCAGACCCTGTGATGAGTGGCTCATCTCTCTCTCTCACATGTGCATGGACACATGCTCTATCATCAAGGAAGAACAAAATTTAAAAACAAAAAAGAAAAAAACAGGCATGAATTTTTTTTGCACCAAAATAAACTCATTTTTAAAATATATTATACTTTCTTCTTTACATTTAATAGCATATCTTTGTGGGATTTTTCAAACCATGCATGCACTGTGTGATAATCAAATCAAAGAAATGACCATATTTATCATCTTCAATAAAGAATATTACATTATGTTGTGTGCCTTTGACTTTTTAGTTAATTTTCGTTCTACTAGTTTGTTTTTTTTTTTTCCTGAGAGATATATATGATTAGCAATGTTCCCATCCCTTTTTTACTCTGCTATGGCATGCCATTCCACGTGCTATTTGCCTTGTTTACATGCATTCTTGTGTCTGTTAAATGTTTTTTTCCTGAGCCCCTCCTCCCACCCCTCTTCTTCATGCAGTCTCTGGTATGTACAGTTGCCCTCTCTTTCAATGTCTTCAAATTTTTCAATTCCTGCCATAAGAATGCAGACATTGCATTCTTATACATTAAGTATTTGCTAAGTGGGGACATACAGTGTTTGTCTTTCATAGTCTTTCACTTAGTTTTTTTTTTTTTTTTTTTTTTGTGGGGGAGAGATTTTTGCTATAGGGCGCTTGCACTCGCTGGAAAGACAGAGAGATAGGAAGCGAGAAATCACCCCCTAGGGGGAATGGCCACGCCACAATCCCTTCTCCTCCATTCTCCTCTCAGGATCTTGGGCACGCACACACACGTGGCCGGTGTGAGTTTAAGCCACTGGGTCCGGGACTCGAACTGCGGTCAGCTACATGGGAGTTCAGTGACATAGCCATTATGCTAACTGCTGGTCCCTCACTTAGTATTTTTTTTTTTTTTTTGGAGAGGTTTTTGCTATAGGGCGCGTGCGCTTGCCAGACAGACAGAGACAGAAAGCGAGAAATCACCCCCCAGGGGGGGTGGCCACGCTGCAATCCCTTCTCCTCCATTCTCCTCTCAGGATCTTGGGCATGCATGCACATGTGCCCGGCGTGAGTTTAAGCTACCGGGTCTAGGACTTGAACCATGGTTGACTACATGGGAGTCCAGCGACATAGCCATTACACCAACTGCTGGTCCTGGTGCATTATATTTCTGTTTCTTCCTGGTTCAATCTAGGTATACTGTGTGTCCAGAAATTTGTCCTTTTCTTCTAGGTTTCTAATTTGTTGGTGTATAGTTGCTTGTAGTGTTCTCTAATGATCTTTTTGTGATATCTGTTGTAGCACTTCATTTCTATACTCTTGTTAAGGAAGATCAGATTGTAGAAAGCAGAGGTCAATGAAAAATTATGTTAAATTTATGCTTCTTTCTCTCAGCAGTTCTATAGAAGATCGTAACTTCAATTTCCAGAAAATGACTTGTAATTTTAGCCGTATCCGACGTATCTCCACTCCTTCCTCTGTCACGAAGCCGGCCAACACCAACTTTACCACTAAGTGGATCTGGTATTGGAAGAATGAAGATGGCAAGTGGATTCAATATGGGGAAGAGGTGAGTACCATTCCTCCTTGTTGGAGCCTCTTGTCTAAACTTGTCATCTTAAAAAGAAAACTATTGTCGTAATCTATGTCGCTGGACTCCCACGTAGTCGAAGTCCCGGACCCGGCGGCTTAAACTCACGCCGGGCGCGTGTGCGGCGTGCCCAAGATCTGGAGGAGAAGGGATGCGGCGTGGCCATGGGGGGTGATTTCCTGCTTTCTATCTCTCTGTCTCTCTCTCTGTCTGTCTGGCGAGCGCACACGCCCTATAGCAAAAACCTCTCCAAAAAAAGGAAAAAAAAAAAAAAAAAAAAAAAAAAGAAAACTATTGGGGCCAGCTGGTGGCATGGTGGTTAAGGCAGCTGGTTCCCACTACGGCTGATTCTGTGGTTCAAGTCCTGGACCCAGCAGCTTGAAGAACACACTGGGCACATATATGTACCGTTCCCAAAATCCTGAGAGGGGAATGGAGGAGAGATTGTGATATGGCCATCTGCCCAGGGATTGATTTCTTACTCCCCACCCCCATGTCTCTTTGGTGAGCACACATTCCCTATATCAAAACTAAAAATAATACAATTAATATTAATAAACTATTAACTAAATCAATTAACTATTAAAATTTTTGGAGGCTACAGAGTTACCCATGGAGAGGGGAAAGAAGAAGTAGAGAAAGTGGTATTTTACCTATTACTTATATAACCATATTTGCATTTTCCCAGCATGCATGTACTTAAATTGGAACCATATGCTGAAAATATATTAATACTTTTTGAGGAGCCTCTTGAAACATGAGTCAGCTGTAGATCTTTCCTTCCTCACTATCATAGATGTGAGTGAAACCTCGAGAGAGTTTTCTGTGTATTAATATTTCAAGAAAGGTTCTGGGAAAATAGAATCAAAGTATGAATTTATTTTGGTACAAAGAATTTTGAAATTTGCCACGGCAGAAACCTTAGTGCCCCATGGTGCTAGAGGCCAAATGGTGACACTGTTCAGAGTCTGGGTTGACTTGAAAGACATGCCGCTAGGATCCTGAGGAGCTGTAAAGCTGGAGAAAGGGGTCATGTTGTGCTGAGACTGTTGATGATGCATTTCCTGTGAACTTTTTGCAGAACAAATGTACAGACTATTGCCCTGAGTCAGGAGTGGAGGGAGGAATTAGAGACTGATGTTGATGAGAGGGTGATTAACTGTACCTGGGGATATGTTTATTCACTCAAACAGTGACACCACTGCTGGTACAGATGGTCACTAGTATTCAGTCAGAGTCTGGGTTCAGGTGGACTTGAAAAACTGGAACTAGAAGATTCTAGGCTGATTCACAGAGAGTATATAGCAATAAAGAAGGAAGTTTAGATAAATAGATCTTCTGTACTTCTAAGTGTCTTTTTCTCCCTTTGATAACTAGAATTAAGAGGCAAAGAGAAGGAGAGACAGAAAGGAACCCCCAACAGAGCCTCCAGGTCATAGCTCACTTCCATCCTAGCTGGTCTGGATCTCGGCCACGTACACACCCAGCGTGTACAGGAGGCCTTGGGATGTGAACCTAGGACCTTTCCGTATGGGTCCAGTTGTGTTACTGATGGACTACAATCTGGCTCCAGATGTTGCTTTTTATGTTTTCTTTTTAAACTGTCTTAGTAACATGGCATGATGATTCCAAGAGATTTGAACTCCAACCATAATGAACAGCTTGGTTTCTTTCACAGTTCAATGTGCCGTGGTCTAAGCTGGCAGTTCTTCAGTGGTCTGGTTTGATCCAGTAACAGGTTAGAACATTTAGAGAAAGAATGGGTAGGTTTTTAATGTGTTCTCAGGTGTCATTTCTTATAACTGAATTTTAAATAAGGGCTGGACAGTGACCAGTTCTGGGTTAGGAAACTCCCTGGTAGAAACGTGGGGGGCAGAAACTTTCGCCAACAGAGCAGGTGCATATGCTTTGACAGTGGACTCCCTGGAAAGTATAACTGATACTCCTTTGATGGAAATTCAAGTGTTTAACCAGGACATGTAGCCACATGAATGGTGAACAGGAAGAGTATGTGGTATTTAAAGAAGTGGTGATTGATTATGGGCAATTGGAAGCAATGGTATAAAGCAGTTATAACAGGAGTGACCAGAAGGGAGAGCCTGGTAGTCCTTGGGTAGGAAATCGGGTAGGATTTCTTTCACAGGTTCATGATTCAGAGAGCCACAGATCCAGAGTTTACAGATTGCAGATCCAAGTCCTTGGGGTTGTTTACTGGCAAGCAGCTAAGCTTCATAGCTGTGGGAGCTGGTGGATCAAAAGGAGGCCATGGCCTGAGAGAATTGCTCAGAGCAAGAACAAACAACAGTTCTAGAAAGCCAAGGTCAAAGCGTTAACTGAGGCACAGGATAAAAGCCAAGTCCTTGCTACTGCAACTGAGGCATAAATGCAAATCTTGCGGGGGGAATAAACAAATGAAGGCTCTCCCATTTAGAACTGGAGCGCTGTAGTAAACTCTAGGGCGCATCAGAGCTGTTAGTAAGAGCTGAAAGGCCTGCGGGAAGACTTTACAAGGCTGTCACTCTGTGTTACTGAGGAGGCTGAGACAACCGTAGTTCGCGATTTCCAAAGCGTAGGGCCAGCTCAACAAAGATAAAAGCTTTCATGTATCAGGAATGTTTACCCTTACCAAGAATAGCTTTCTACCCTCTGGGATCAGCAGATGGCGTAATGATTACATCACTGGACTCCCATGTAGTCAACTGTGGTTTGAATCCCAGACACAGTGACTGAAAACACACAGTTTGGAACGCAGGAATAAAGCATGTAATTTTAAAAATGGAAAAAAAATAATCTCACAAACAGTGCATGCGTGCGTGCCCAAGATCCCGAGAGGAGAATAGAGGAGGAGGAATTGTAGTGTGGCACTCCCCCTGGGGGGTGATTTTTCACTTTCTGTTTCTCTGGTGAGAATACACACCCTGAAGCAAAATCTCTCTTAAAAAAATGAAAAAAAAAGGAAACACCTTGGAAAAGAAACACCTGGGAATTGACCCACAGAGCACACAAGTGTAAGAGAGACACACTCCCCAGACTTGGAGAGTGGCCTTCCAATCAGTTGGTTATATGACCTCCTGGCTGTGACATGCTCATGACATCAGCATGCTGCCAGTTGCTGAACTATGCCCATAACATGGACAAATTCCCACTATTCTGTTAGTTTTCTTTTCTCTTATTATTATTATTTGCTAGAGAGTACATGCACTCACCAGGCAGAGACAGAGAGGGGGGGAAAGGAGAAAACACCCACTGTGAGGAGTGGTCATGCAACAGTCTTTTCCATTTCTCCCTCCTTTTGGGATTTTGGGCATGCATGCATACACACCTGGCATTTCTCAAGCTGCTGGGTCTGTGACTTGAACCACACAGTTGGCCATGTGGGAGCCAGCTGCCTTAACCACTGGGCCATGGAGCTGATGGTAGAAGAGCATGGTTTGAACGATCCTGCATCAGATGATACCTGGGACTCATTGCGTGTGGGCTGAACCAGGGGAAACATTACCCTTGGAGGTCCTGGAACACAAGCAAGCGTGAGGGCAGAGACAGGGCAGGGTGGATCTGCGCCAGGTCATCTCGATACTCAGACACTGATCGATGGCTCTGTGCTGTCCAGTATGACAACCACTGGCCACATGTGGCTCTTAAATTTTAAACTTAAATTAGTTAAGCATAACTAAAATGAAGAATTCAGTTCATGGTCACTTTAGTCACATTTAAAAATACTCTGTAGACAGCTATAGCTAGGCTGTTGAAGGAGTTAAAAGTCTGCATCTCTGGCATATGAACTATTTTGAATTAAGGGCACTTGAAAAATAACAGGTACAAGACAGTCGCTCTAGCCTTCCATTTCTTAAAAGCAGGGACCAGCAGTTAGCGTAATGGCTATATCGCTGGACTCCCACGTAGTTGACCGGGGTTCGAGTCCCGGACCTGGCGGCTTAAACTCACGCCAGACGCGTGTGCATGCGTGCCCAAGATCCCGAGAGGAGAATGGAGGAGAAGGGATTGCGGCATGGCCATCCCCCCTGGGGGGGTGATTTCTTGCTTTCTGTCTCTCTCTCTCTCTCTCTGTCTGGCGAGCGCATGCGCCCTATAGCAAAAACCTCTCCAAAAAAAAAGAAAAATTAAAAAAAGCAGAGGTGAAATTACTGTGTTGAACATGTTCTTATTACCGGGATGTTGAGGCCAAGGGGAATCTGGGCATATAAACCATGTTATTAGACAAACCTTTGTCCTCCTCTCCCCCTTCTCTACCCTCTTAGTCTACGCCCTTTTCCCTCATCACATTGTCACAATTTACTAGTCTTTGTCAAATTCATTATGTAAGTATTCATCTTGAATTACATCTTGGGTCTTTATTTCCTTATAAAGGATCCTGTGACAGGTAAAACTTCTATTAAAAAAAATAAGAAAGAAAATGGTATACTTTTTTTCCTCCTGTTGATCTGCTTTATGTCGGTGTGTTTCTAGCCCAGCAGAAAAACTCTAAAAGAGGACAGGTAACATTTTGCCTTCCCTACCCTGCCGTACTCAGAGCACAGAGAACATTCCCATCATTGTAGAATGTTCTAGTGAACAGTGCTGGTCCAAATTCTAGATCCTTAGGAGTCAAAGTGAGGTCCACAGACCAGCAGCATCAGCAGCATTTGGGAGCTATTTGAATTGCAGAACCTAGAGCCAGTTGGTGGTGTGGTGGTTAAGGTGCTGGATCCCCCATGGCTGGCTGTGTGGTTCAAGTCTCAGACTCAGCAGCTTGAAAAACATGACAGGTGCATGTGCATCCATGTCCAAAATTCCTGGAGGAGAATGGAGAAGAGATTAGGATGTGACCATCGACCATCTCCCCTGGGAATGCTTTCTCACTCTCTCCTGTCTCTGTCTTCTCTGTCTCTGGTGAGTACATGTGCCTTATAACCAAAAAAAAAAAAAAAAAAAAAAAAAGGAAGAAAGAAAAAAGAAATATAGAACCTAAAACTTCCCTAGTTTCCTTGACTCATATTCTGCACTTTAACCAAATCCTTAGGTGGCTTAGCATGTATGGAAAAGTTTGAAATGCTCTGTCTTCTGAGTCAGAAACGGTGGATTGTAGGGGACCAGCAGTTGGTGTAATGGCTATGCCGCTGGACTCCCATGTAGCTGACTACGTTTCGAGTACTGGACTCGGTGGCTTAAACTCAAACCGGGCACTTGTGTGTATGTGCCCAAGATCCCGAGAGGAAATGGAGGAGAAAGCATTGTGGTGTGGCCATCTCACGGGGGATGGAGGGGAGTGATTTCTTGCTTTCTGTCTCTTTGTCTTTCTGGCAAGTGCACGTGCCCTATAGCAAAAACAAAAACAAACAAACAAAAAAACTCTCAAAAAAAGAAACAGTGGATTCTACAGAGTCAAGTAGGCAGTTGATAAATACTGGATTCAGTTAAGGGATGGGAACTCGAGGGAAACAGCTAGTGGTCAAGCCAAGGTATACGGAGGTGACAGAGCTGCCTCGCCTTACCCTGCCCTGTGCCCGCATGTTTGCCCACTTCGGCTGTTCTTTGGGCTCAAGGATGGCATACGGTTTACCCATTGTCATCTGATCATACAGCACTCTCTCTTCAGTCGTCCTGATAGCTACTGCCCCAGCAGCTGTTGAAACCACTATCTCTGTGGATGACTTTGTCAGGTGCTTAGGTTAAAAGGTTGTGCTAAAGTTGCCTTCACATCCTTCCATCCTTTGTCCTGGTTCTGCTTTCTGAAACACACGCAAATGTGGCCCTGCTTTGCCCTGTGCCCAAATATTTAAACACAGCCTTCCTGCTGCAAACAGAGGGGCCTAAGCCCTTCTCCATCCCGGACATTTTCCCTGGATGCTTTTATACTGGCATCCTCCCCTGAACACCCAGCTCGCAGGTGTTAGAAAGGGGCAGGGAGGTGACTGTAGCTGAAAGCTGAAGAGTCTGGAATGTCAGCAGTCCACCTACTGGAGCTTGGATGAAGAGCAGAAGGCCTTCTTTTACCACCTTCACTATAGCTTTAACCCACGCTGGGCTAAAATAGCCCACAGTGTTGTGTTTCACACACGAGTGGAGTGTAGGGTCCTCTTAGATCTCAGGTGCAGACACGGCGTCACAGAGAGGGGGTGCAAGTTGCTCTGCATGCGTGTTTGTATTTTATAAAAGGTATAAACAGAGTATTGCAAAGAGCTGTATTTTCCAAGCATTCACCAAGCATGTAGGATAAACTTCTCTCTTTTATTTTTAAATTTATTTATTGATTTAGTTCATCATTTTTTTAAAGTTTCT
This sequence comes from Tupaia tana, assembly GCA_026018925.1. NCBI lineage: Eukaryota > Metazoa > Chordata > Mammalia > Scandentia > Tupaiidae > Tupaia > Tupaia tana. The sequence goes on from JAKSZU010000003.1 coordinate 16,143,010, forward strand.
GATAGGGCCCGTATGCTCACCAGAGAGAGAGAGAGAGAGAGAGAGAGAGAGAGAAGAGAGAAGGAGAGTGAGAAAGCAAGCCACTAAGCCTGGAACTCAAACCGCAATCAGCCTTGTGGGAGTCCAGCTCTTTAACCACCATGCCAGACTTCTGTCTTTTAGGCACCGCAAGGGAAAGGACCACTAAAGGGTCAGACCTGGCCCTGACCTGAAAGTCCTGACAATTTGGTTTGGGAAGCAACATTTGCTCCTGTTCCAATCCCACGGCTAAAACAAAACTGTGTGAGATGTCATTGTGACAATTTCTGAAAAGCTTACTCTGAAGTCTTTATTTATTTATTTTTTTTAATTAGAAAGACAAACAGCAAAGTTCAAACATTGACTCTTCATACCTGGAATCAGTCTTTCAAAACTGTCCAAGGGGAGTTTTGTCATTTCAGGCGGGTTCACGGAACTACGAGTTGAGTTTCCAAGGTGAGTTTTTTGGTTGGCGGTGTTACGTGCCATTGGACGTGCCATGTGCACCGGGAGTGGGAACAGAACGTGCATGTGTTGCTATGCTCAGAGTCATGACTCTTCTTGGCAAGGCAAGCACTACAGTGGAGTGGAAGCCAGTGGCCGTCTGTGTTCCAGAGCCCTGACTCTGACAGATTCAACCCTGGGAGAGTTCCTGGCTTCTCTAGGCCCATTTTACCCACTGTAAAATTGGTGTATTGGACCAGGTAGTCTTGAGGGTGTATTCCTGGCCCTTCTGTTCTGTTTTCTGACTCTGGGTGGGCAGGTGCCCAGGGTGAGACTGGACTTCCTGACGGTGATAACCAGGAAAGACCTTGGGCCCTTGGGTGCTATTTACCCTCACAGGCTGCATCATCTAGAGCAGTGGTTTCATCTAGTACATCAACTACGGTGCTCTGCCCTCTGCCGTGGTTACTGGAGCCACCGTGGAAAGGCCTGCTGGTTAGCTTCCACCAGGCCAGCGGCCCCCTCTGAATGCTGTCCCATCAGCACGAGGACCCTCTTGGGGGTCCTCTGTTTCTGCTCTCTCCTGGGAGAAACAAATAAATAAACTTAAAAAAAAAAAAGACTGAACTGGGTCCTGTGGATGGTTGTGGTGGTTAAGGTGCTGGACTCTTCCGGGGCCAACCATGGTTTGAGTCCCAAACCTGGCAGCTTGCTTTCTCACTTTCCCTCTCTCTTTATCTCTTTCTCTGGTGAGTGTACATGCCTTGTAGCAAATTAAAAAAAATAATCATGATAGGGGCCAGCAGATGGCATAGCGGTTATGTCACTGGACTCCCACATGGCTGACTGTGGTTTGAGTCCTGTATCTGGTGGCTTGAAACTCACACCAGGTGTGTGTGTGTGTGCATGCCCAAGATCCCGGGAGGAGAAGAGAGGAGAAGGGATTGCAGCATGGCCATACCCCTTGAGGGATGATTTCTCACTTTCCCTCATACTGTCTCTGTCTCCGTCTCTCTCTGGCAAGTGCATGGGCCCTAAGGCAAAAATCTCTACCAAAATAATAATCATGATAAATAAAATAAATAATTTTTTAAAAAGAGACTAGTATAATTTCTAAATATTCATTCACCTCTTCGTTGTTTTGAGTCTTTTTTTTTTTTTTTTTTTTTTTTTTAAAGAGAGATTTTTGTTATAGGGCATGTGCGCTCACCAGAGAGATAGAAAGTGAGAAGTCACCCCCCAGGGCAGATGGCCACACCACAATCCCTTCTCCCCCATTCTCCTCTCAGGATTTTGGGCATGTACACACATGTATCCAGCGTGAGTTTTAAGCTGTTGGGTCCAAGACTCGAACTGCTATCAACTACGTGGGAGTCCAGAGACATGACTATTACACCATTTGTGGGTCCTGCTTTTTTAAATCTTCTAATAAGGGCTGTGAAAGATACAAGATTTTTAAATTTTTTTATTTTTATTATTATTATTTTTATCCTGAGTGATTTTCCTCCAAATGGATTTTTTTCCGTTCATGTATATTCATATATATTCATGTTTATGCATGAATATTTGCTATGTAAATAACCCTTGAAAATCATCAGTCATTTTCTGGGACTAATCCTTTTTTTAATTAATTATGTATTTAATTCCATTTGTTACTATTATTTTTTAATTTGATCAGAGAGACAGAGAGGGAGAGAGAGAGAAAGGGAAAAGGAGAAAGCAAGCCACCAAGTCTGGGACTCAAACCGTGGTCAGCCACGTGGGAATCCAGTGACTTTAAACCACCATGCCACCTACTGGCTCCAGGACTAATTCTTGACTCTTGTTTATTTTGTTTTCTTTCTGTCTAAAGGGATGATTCAGACAAACACAGCTTCCAAGACTCAGAAGGATGTTATCAGAAGACCACAGTTTGTGTCCCCACAGGATGTGGCGCGGATGAAGGGAGGGCCAGAGTAAGTGTGCGTCGCACTGTTTGCTGGCGGGTGTTTGAACTGTGCGTGTCTTGATCTCATCACGTCACTCATGAATCTGGACCCCACGTTCTGAAAGTCTCTGCTTGCATTACACTGAGATTTCCTTCGCATCATTTACAAGTCGGGCGCTGGTTAAGCCGTGCGGTGTGACGGAAAGGATACCAGATTGGGAAACCGGCCTTCCCTCTAGCCACAGGGGACTTTTGGCGAGTCCCTCAAGTACCAAGGGCCTTAGCTTTTCCAGCTGCGAATGGCTGAATTAATAGAGTGTGCCTACAAAATCACTGAATGCGCTGGGTTCTTGTTTTGCTGTGGATTTTTCTGTGTCTGTAGTTTTACTGCAGAATTTGTGGGAGGCCAAGAGAGAGATGGAGAGAAAAAAGGGATGAGGTAGCTGCCTCGGGCTGAGCAAGGGCTTTGCAGAAAGGGAACGCTGATTAAAGGGAATGTTTAAAGGAAATTTGGCCATGGGGGACTCGTTGCAGCTCCTCTCTGTCTCCTCTTAACACTCCCAGTAAAATCTACATTGATCGTGAATATTTTTGGAGTTAGACTTTTTTTTTTCCCTCTGGGTGTGATTATGTAATACAGGCTTCAAGGCAGGTATAAAATCAAGGAATTCTAATTGGATTCTTTGGTTGTAGGAATTTAAGATAGTTCATAAAGAAAGGAAGTTACTAAAAGGATAACTGTGAGGTAATATGGGAATGCCATCTCGTGTCGCAGAGCTGCAAAGATTTTAGCAAATGCGTACTGCCTCTCTGGCACCCTCGTCCTCAACAAATACACGGAGAATCAGCTAGTCTGGGCCACACTCCTCTGGGACCGCGAGCCTCCTGGCCTCCCTGCTAAGGTCATCTCTTGTCTTGTGTGTTTTATCTTGCTCACGTTTCCGGGGGTCCTACTTTCTGGTCCTGTTAGACATGACAATCTCGCAAGAACCCAAAGAGGGGACTGAGCCACATCAGAGCCTCGGGGTGGGAGTCGGTTCCAACTCAGCTCTATCCTAGGCTCACAGATCCCTGCCCCGACCCTGAACAGCCTGGGCTCTGGCCCGAGACCGCTTTGGTTCATATTCAGCCTTGCTCCTCATTCATTGTGCAGAGTTGGATGAATTTATCACTTGACAACTGCTCATCTGTAAGATGGATTTAATGATAGTACCTTCCTCAGGGCCGGACAGTGGCACAGGGCGGGGGGTGGGGCGTGGGAAGCGAAGCTTTGCAATGCTGACCATGTGTCATGAGTTTTATTTTATTTTATATATATTTTTTAAATTCTTTCCTTTTTTTTTTTTTTTTTTAGAGGTTTTTGCCATAGGGTGCGTGCGCTTGCCAGACAGACAGAGAGAGACAGAGAGACAGAAAGCGAGAAATCACCCCCCAGGGGGGGATGGCCATGCCGCAATCCCTTCTCTTCCATTCTCCTCTCGGGATCTTGGGCACGCATGCACATGCGCCCGGCGTGGGTTTTAAGCCACCGGGTCCAGGACACGAACCGCGGTCAACCACGTGGGAGTCCAGCGACACAGCCATTACGCTAACTGCTGGTCCTATATTTTAAATTCTTTAAAAATTATTGGGACCAGCAGTTAGCGTAATGGCTGTGTCGCTGGACTCCCATGTAGTCTACCGCAGTTCGAGTCCCAGACCCGGTGGCTTAAACTCACGCCAGGCGCATGTGCGTGCGTGCCCAAGATCCCAAGAGTAAAATGGAGGAGAAGGGATTGCGGTGTGGCCACCCCCCCGGGGGGGGGGTGATTTCTCGCTTTCTATCTCTCTGTCTTTCTGGTGAGCGCACGTGCCCTGTAGCAAAAACCTCTCCAAAAAAAAAAAAATATATATATATATATATATATATTTATTTAATTTTATTTACTCATTCATTTATTTTAATTTGACCAGACACACACACACACACAGAGAGAGAGAGAGAGAGAGAGAGAGAGAGAGAGAGAGAGAGAGAGAGGAAGAGAGAGAGAGAGAGAAAGCAAGCTACCAGGTCCAGGACTTGAACTGTGGTTGGCCATGTGGGAGTGTACAGCACCCTAACCATCACGCCACCTGTGGGTCCCCTTATTTCTTTTTAAAGAATTATTTTTTATTTAGCTTTATTTATTTATTATTATTTTCCAGTTTGATCAGAGACAGAGAGAGAGAGAGAGAGAGGGAGAAGAAGAGTGAGAAAGCAAGCCACCAGGTCTGGGACTCGAACTGCAGTGGGCCATGTGGGAGTCCAATGCCTTTAACTATCATGCCACCTGCTGGCCCCCGTCATGAGTTTTAAGCCACCAGGTTAAGGACTCGAACTGCGGTCAACCATGTGGGAGTCCAGCGATGTAACCATTATGCTATCTCCTGGTTCCAAAAGTTCCTGTTCTTCCTCATCCTGAAGAAACACACTTGCTGACGCTTGCTGTAGGACAGAATAAGGGCCATGAGTACTGTCCTGGACAGTCTGTGGAGAAATGAACTATAGCCCACTCTCCTGTTCCCCGACTTCGTAATGACTGTTCACTCAGGCTGCCCTGGAGTACACAGGGGAAAACCAAGTGGAAATCTGAGCTGAAAACACACATGAATTATTGGGTCAGTCTTTCTCATTCCAAGTGAGTCTTTATTTTATACAGCAGAGTCTTTAAAGAGTTGTTTTTTATTTATTTGTTTTTTGTTAAGCCATTTATTTTAAAAATGTAATTGTTTGATCATAGAAAATTTCAAACATAAAGTAAGAAGAATTCTATAGTAAACCCCTATGTATCTGTCCATCACCTGGCTTCAACAGCTGTCAATATTTTACCAACTTGTTTCTCTCATCCACACCATCATGTCTAGTTTTTTTTTTTTTTCTTTTTTCTCTTTTGCTGGAGTGTCTTTTTTGGGGAGAGGTTTTTTTTTTTGTTTTTTTTTTTTGTTTTTTTTTTTTGGCCATAGGGCGCATGCGCTTGCCAGACAGACAGAAAGCGAGAAATCACCCCCCAGGGGGGATGGCCACGCCACATTCTCCTCTCGGGATCTTGGGCACGCACGCACACGCGCCAGGCGTGAGTTTTAAGCCACCAGGTCTGGGACACGAACCGCCGTCGACTACATGGGAGTCCAGCGACATAGCCATTACACTAACTGCTGATCCCCTGGAGTATCTTAATGTAAACTCCACACTCATTATCATTTCCCTGTAATATTTTAAGTGTGCCTTGTGTGTGTCTCTAGAGAGACAGAGTGAGAAGAAAAGGCATCCCCCCCATGGGGAATGATCATGCCATAATCCTGTGTTCTGTGGTTTTCCCTTGCCTCAAAAATGTCTTTTCAAGGGCTGGCAGGTGACAGGGTGGTTAAGGGGCTGGACTCTTATATGGCCGACCATGGTTCAAGTCCCAGACGTGGTGACTTGCTTTCTTACTCTCTCTCTCTCTCTGTCTCTGGTCAAACGAAGAATAATCATAAGTAAAATTAAGTAAATAATTTTAAAAATGTCTTTTCATAGTCGATGAATACAGTCTATATCTTACATGCGTTAATCTGTCTCTTTTTTAATTAAAGAATTATTTTTTAATTTAACTTTATTTACTTATTTATTTTTAAAAAGAGTTATTTTATTTAACTTTATTTATTTTATTTTAAATTTGACCAGAGAAGGGCAGAGTGAGAGAGAGAGAGAGAAAGAAAGTGAGAAAGCAACCTGCCAGGTCTGGAACTCAAACCGCGGTTGGCCATGTGGGAGTCCAGCACCCTTAAACACTGCACTACCTGCTGGCCCCACTTATTTATTCATTTTAATTTGACCATAGAGGGATAAAGTGAGAGAGAGAGAAAGAGGGGAAATGGGAATGCAAGCCGCCAGGTCTGGGACTCGAACCGTGGTTAACCATGTGGGAATCCAGCACCCTTAACCACCACATCAACCGCCAGCCCCTGATTTGTCTCTTAAGTGTCTTTAAATTTATTAGTTTCCCCCTTCCACCTTTTCATACCATTTTGAAGAAAGAAATTGAGTGGTCTGATCTATAGAATTCCCCAAATTCAAAATGTGCTAATTATGCCATGAGGCATAATTTCTGTAAATTAATGACTAGATTTAGAGAATCAATTAACTCAGGTTAATTTTTTGGCCAGAAATACAAAACATGTAATACTTTGTACTTCCTGTCATGTCTTTGTTTTTAAAGTTTTTCTATAGGGTGCATGTGCTTGCCAGAGAGAGACATACAGAGAGGGAGAGAGATAGAGAAAGGGAGAATTTACTCCCCAGGGAGAGTGACTGAGACACAGTCCTTTGTCTCCCATTTCTTCTCAGAATTTTGAGCACATGTGTACATGTGCCTGGTATGTTTTTCAAGCCACTGGGTCTGGGACTCAAACCATTTGGCTATGTGGGATCCTGCTGCCTTAACCACCACCGGCTGACTCTACTGTCACATCTTATTAAGAAATATAGGGCTGGCCCTGTACCTTAGTGATTAAGAGAACCAGATCCCACATGGCTGACCAGGATTTGATTCTCGGCCCAGGCAACTTGAAAAACATGCCAGGTGCATGTGTGCATGCCCCAGCTCCTGACAGGATGGAGAGATGGAAGGGACAAGATTGTGGCATGACCGTGCCCCATTGGGTGTGCACCCCCCCCAACCCCTGCAAGCACACATACTCTCTGGCAATTAAAAATAAATAAATTCTTCAATAAAGACAGGTATAATATTTGAATGTCCTGTTTTTGGTGAGGATGAAGAGTGGGCTCTGGCTGTTTCTGTCTGAGCCTTCAGACAGAAACAGAATATTACAGCATTCCTCATGTGATTTTCACGTCATGGTTTCAGTAGCTGTCGATGATTGTTGTGTAGATCCTTTATGTATTAAGTATTGCAAAATGGTGTTTTTTTCAAATTCTGTCAATTATTTTGCAATTATAGCTGTGGTTCATTTATAACGAAGAATTTTTCCTCGTGTATGTTAACCCCATATAATTCATACAAGAAAGGCAGAATTCTTTCCCTAAATTTTAGTATACTTAAATGTTTATCAGTGATAAAGGAGCTATGAGACACACTTGCTTAATGCTCACACCTTAGGATCTTTGAAGGTTGGACAAAAAAATTTTTTAAAAGAAGGATTGATGCTTTTACTTTTTTTTTTAGAGAGAGAGATTTTTTTGCTACAGGGATTGTGTTTGCCAGAGAGACAGAGAGAGACAAAAAGCAAGAAATCACCCCTCAGAGGGAACGGCCATGCCACAATCCTTTCTCGGTTCTCCCCTGGGAATCTTGGGCACACACACACACACACACACACACACACACACACACACATATGCTCATTGTGAGTTTTAAGCTGCTGGGTCTGGGATTTGAACCACATTCGATTCTGTGGAAATTCAGCAACATAACCATTATGGCATCTGCTGGTCCCAGTACTTTTACATTTTAATTCAATGGGAAAGAGCAGTTCATTTACCAAATTAAGAACAGATACTGCATTTTGTAAAATGAATGATTACTGGCATGTCTGTACCAGAGATGCAGGGATGTAGTCTAAGGGGAAAATTCAAAGTCAAATACTGTATTTCTCTAGAAAACGTCGGCTCAATGGCTGGACGTTAAGGAAGGTAAGTCTCGGGCCTGTAGAGCTGTGAACCATGTAAGTTTCTGTCTTCTTATTCGCAGCCAGCAGCCAGCCCAGACCCAGTCAGACTCTTTGATCCCGAAACTTCTTTCCCAGTGGGCCCTTTCAAGTGGATATAAGGTACTTGGTTTTCACTTTCTGGTGGGTGAGTCATTTAAAGGTGGGAACATACTTTGCAACAAGAGCATCTGTTTGAATGAATAAATTGCTACTGAAAAACTGAGATCAAGAATCAAAGGCAGGCTACTAACAGGAACGCGTCCTTTTCCCAGAGAACAGCTCACCTCTGTAGATGACCCTGTCGGTCCCCGAGTTGAGCCTCACGTGACCTCACTCGGGCAGATCCTCACCACAGCCCTGTGGGATAGGTGTTCGTATCTCAGCGTGCTGCTTCTAGATTCTTAGTGTCCACATCGTGCTCCAGCTCTTGTGCAGCTGTCAGCTTGGATGCCATGAGCACCTCCACTTCCTCTGCCCGACGCTGCTCTTGGAGCAGTAGGTGAGGAATGTGCCGGATCACTGGACCAAATTGGACACTGCAGGGACCTCCTTTTGTCCTAAAGCATATGCTTTGTTAGCCCCGACTTGGCCTGAACAGAGCTCACTGCTATCTGGTTCTGTTGGAGTGAACTGCCGGATGTGGGACCCGCGCCATCTTCTCCCACCCGTTGTCAGAGCCTTGGCAATGATACTGCACGCCGTAGAGGCCCACACACGTGGACAGAACACGCTTTCAATGTCTCCTACTTTACATTGACACATTTTTTAAATTTTTAGTTGTTAGAGCTCAGTAACCAGCATCCGGAATATTTCAAAATAAGTGAGCATTTTAAAACTTCCATGAAAAATTTCAAGATTGAAAAGATAAAGGTGATCCTGAACCCAGAGCTCTGGAATACTTTTGAAAGGTTAGTGGCCATGTTACTAGCTTTTCTTACATATAATCTGAAAGAATTAAGATCTGTCTTTTAAAATTTACTTTTTTAAAAAAGAATTATTTTATTTAAGCATGCATTTATTTATTTATAATTTGACCAGAGAGGAACAGAGTGAGAGAGAGAGAGAGGGAAAATGAGACAGCAAACTGCCAGGTCCTGGACCTGAACCACAGTCTGCCATGTGGGACTCCAGCATCCTCAACCACCACACCACCTTCTGGCCACCTAGAATTTACTTTAAAAAAATAATTATCTTTTTAATTTAATGTATTATTATTATTTTAATTTGATCAGAGAGAGACAAAGAGAGAGAGAGGGAAAGTGAGAAAGAAAGCTACCAGATCCAGGACTTGAACCATGGTCAGTCATGTGGGAATCCAGTGCTTTAACCACCATGCCACCTGCTGGCTCCTTTAAAATTTTCTATTCACCAGTTAGTTTCTTCTATCTTTTTTTTTTTTATTTTATTGTGTAAACTTGAGCTTCCCTCCTTTAGATTTAGTCTTACAATTTAGTGATTTCATGTTTTTTTTAAGATTTTTTTTTTTTTGCCTTAGGGTGTGTGTGCTTGCCAAAGACAGAGAAAGTGAGAGGGAAAGTGAGAAATCACCCTCCTCCCCCAAGAGGGGATGGCCATACTGCAATTCCTTCTCTTCCATTGTCCTCCGGGGATCTTAGGCACATAAGCACGTGCACCTGGCATGATTTTCAAGCCACCAGGTCCGGAACTCAAACTGTGGACGGCCATGTGGGTGTCCAGCTATGTAACTGCTATGCCATCTGCTGGCCTCATCATTTAAAGCTTTCATAAATGTATTGTTTTATAGGTGCTGCCTTCAAGTTAGTAGCTCTATTCTAACACTGATGGAATATATTTGAAAAATGATTAGACCTAAGGTGGTATGAATGCTATTAACTGGAATGGGAAAGGGTTGTTCTCGGTTGGGATTAGTATTAGTTGAGTGGATGAAGCATGTTCTTGGTGTGAAATCTCACATTTTCTGTATTAGGAGGAAATTGAAGATGAAGAAGAAAGATGAAAAACTTCTGTTTCATGCAGCGGGCCGCCGCCAGGTGGAGTCTATCTGTGCGAATAATTTCGACTGGGTCTTACATGAAAGTCACGAAACCAAATATGGAAAAGGTTTGTGCGGGAAGAGTCGTTCTTGTCTAGTTGGGTCCTAACTCGGGCCTGTTCGTGCCTCTCCGGTGAAGTACGTATAATTGTTCTGTACGCCCAGGCTCTGGGAGTCGTGGAAAGGAAATACGCTCACAGTAACCCTATATGCCCAAGTGGGGGTTGTTCCGTTGACTTGGGGCCTGCTTGCTGGACCTTAGCCTTGCTCCTGTCTTCTGTTTCCTTTTTTGGAAGTGACCAAAAAGTGCCATTCATGCTTGCAGACGACTTCATCTGTTGGTCCCATTGTCTTCCATTGCTACTCTGTTCTGGCTTTAGAACTGCCTGTCCAATGTAAAGCCACATAGAAAGGGAAGACGTGGTTTCCTCTGCTCCTGTCCCCTCTGTCCACTCTGACTTCTAGCCACTTACAGTGCCCTGGACCCAGGTCCCTTAGTTACTGAGTCAGAGTCAACCTGATCTTTTTTTTTAAATGTATTTTATTTTATTTATTACTATTATTGTTATTATTATTTTTAAATTTGCTGTAGGACACACATGGTCATCAGCGAGAGACAGAGAGAGACAGAAATAAGCAAGCCACCACATCTGGGACTCAAACCATGATCGACCATGTGGGTGTCCAGAGCTTTTAACCACCACACCACCTGCTGGCTCCAACATAATCAGTTTTGATTCTCAGCATGGAGAGTCTTCCTTCCCTGGGCCTTAATTCAGAGTTATTTTTCAGTTAATGAAACTATTATTTTTTGCAATGCATTTCTAGATTCTATTCTGGTACTTACAAGTTGACTATGATTCTTTTTTTCTTTTTATATTCCTCTCAGTAATTTTATTTCCCCCTGAGGCATAGAATGTGTCTTGATAAATAGGAGGATAGTTCTGTTTATTGCAAAGAAAGAAAAAAGAAAAGAGCACAGTATTTTTGACAGTATTTTTTCCATTACATCAATTATATTGAATGAATGAAAGAAACTGAATCAAGTAGATTACAGGAAAGCAGCCTTTTATGAAGCTGTAGACCCCTAACACAAACAAAAGCTAGCTATGCAGAAGAAAAGGGTTTGGAAAAGAGTGTTCATAAAGGGGCTGGCCCTGTAGTGAAGTGGTTAAGTGCTGTGCATATGGAGCCAGATTGCACATGGCTGGCTCCGGTTCAAATATCAGCCCAGGAGCTTGGAATAAACACCAGGCATGTGTGCATACATGCCCAGTGTTCTGACAGACTGGAGAAAAGGAGGAAGAGGGATTGTTGTGTGATCATGCCCCATTGGGTGGGTACTTTCTTTCTCTCTCTTCCTCCCCCTGTCTCTGGCAAGTGCATATGCCTCTGGCAATATTTTTTTCTTTTTTTAAAGGAGTGTTCATAAAGATGAGAGACTGGCAAAGGCCAGGAGTAGCTGGAAATGGCAGAACACTTTTTGTTTTTTGTTTTCATTGTAGGGTGTATTCACTCACCAGAGAGAGACAGAGAGAGGGAAAGAGAGAAATCACCCCCCAAGGGGGTTGGCCATACTGCAATCCATTCTCTATTCTCCTCTTAGGATATTCAGGGTGTGCATGCAAATGCACCCCGTGTGATTTACAAGCCACTGGTTCCTGGACTTAAAGGTGCAGCCAGTCATGTGGGAATCCAGTGCCTTAACCACCATGCCACCTGCTGCCCCTTAGCACAGCACATTTAAGGTGTGATGGAAGTGATAAAAGATGAGGCTGGAGCTGGGAGTGTTTTTTTTCTTAGCCCAGCAAATATGAGGAGGGAGTAAAGAGGTGCGAGAGGCAGGCAGCAAGATGAAAGTTAACAGCTTCTCACTGGGAAATGAGGAAAAATGATCTACAAAACACAAACACAACTTGACATTTTTATCTCATGGTAGGGCCATTAGCATAGGGTAAAGAGCTCTACTCACCCTACTGACAAGGGCAGGCTGTGACACTGTGTGTCAGGATTCACATTTACATCCAAGTTATTTGTAGAGAAGAGTAAACATGAGTTTATTTTTGAAAAGGAATGATTTGTTTTATTTAATTTATTCATTCATTTTAATTTGACCAGAGAGAGACAGAGAGAAAGAGAGAGAGAAAGTAAGAAAGCAAGCCACCAGGTCAGGGACTTGACCATGTGGGAGTCCAGTGCTTTAACCACCATGCCACTGGCTGGTCCCAAGTTAATTTTTTTTTTTTTTTTTTCTTTTTTTGGAGAGGTTTTTGCTATAGGGCGCGTGCGCTCACCAGACAGACAGAGAGAGACAGAGAGATAGAAAGCAGGAAATCACCCCCCAGGGGGGATGGCCACGCCGCAATCCCTTCTCCTCCATTCTCCTCTCGGGATCCTGGGCATGCACGCACACGCGCCCGGCGTGAGTTCAAGCCGCCGGGTCCGGGACTCGAACCACGGTCGACTACGTGGGAGTCCAGCGACATAGCCATTACGCTAACTGCTGGTCCCCCAAGTTAATTTTTTTAAATCAGAGAAATACATATGCATTAGAATGATATATAGCTTAAATTGTTTATAAAAAACAGATTTTCCATCTTAAATTGACAAAAATTTAAAGGCTAAGTAATATCCAGTGTTGATAAGGATATGATTCAAGTCCTGGACCTGGTGACTTGAAAAACATGCAGGGGGTGTGTGTGTGTGTGTGTGTGTGTGTGTGTGCGCTCAAAAGAGGAGACTGGAGAAGGGATTGTGGTGTGGCCATCTTCCGTGAGAGGGGTGCCTTCTCACTTTTCCTCTCTGTCTCCGGTGAGCACATGCGCCCTCCAGCAAAATTTTTTAAAAATGTATTTACTAGGATATTTTAGGAGTATTTATTTAAAAGTGCTGTTTGTAATAACAAGAACGTGAAATTAACCTACATGCTCATCAATGTGGGAGCAATTAAATTATAATACATTAGTACAACAGAATCTATGAGCCATTATAAAGAATGAATGGCATGGGGATAAGATGTACTGACATAAGATTTCTAGAATTAAAGTGGGAAAAGAAGCTGTAGACCAGTTCATATACTGTGTTCCTATTTGTGAACAAATAAACATAAACCTATATCAGCATAGGGGCTGGCAGGTGGCATGGTGGTTAAGGGCATTGGACTCCCACATGGCCAACTGCAGTTTGAGTCCCAGACCTAGCGGCTTGCTTTATCACTTTCTATCTCTTAAAAAAAAAAAAAAAACAACAACAACAACAACAAAACTCTATCAGTGTATATGAGCATATGTATGTACGTGCATACTTAGAAACAGGTGTGAGAGAACGCCCACCGAGCATCGACTGGGAAGAGCAGTGGGACTGGATACAATAAGGAGACTTCTGTAGTTTACTCTGAGCACTGCAGAATTTCACTTACACAGACTATCCAAACTAACCTATTCAAAATTTAACTTTAAAAAAATTAAAAGCAAACAAAATTAAGTGGAAAGTGCATGAAACATTTGTTACCGTAAATAAAGCACATTCTTTTTACTCATTGATTTCTGCATGGAAATCAGAATTTATCTACCCATTTCCTTTAACATGGCAGAAGAGCATCTGCCAATGATAACAGCAAAAGCCGGAAATTGGGGGGCTAGCCCCATGGCCTCATGGTTAAGGGAACCATTTCTCACATAGTTGACAGCTATTCGAATCCTAACCCCAGCAACTTGAAAAACATGCTAAGTACATGTGTGCTCATGCCCCGAATCCTGACAGGATGGAGAAGGACGCTCGAGGGATGCTTTCTCCCTCTCCCTCTGTGTCTCTCTCTGGTGAGCACATTTGCCCTCTGGCAAAACAACAATAACAACAACAAACTTGGCAGAAAACGATCTGTAGAGTATAGAAACATCAGGGACCAGCAGTTAGCGTAATGGCTATGTCGCTGGACTCCCACGTAGTCGACCGCGGTTCGAGTCCCGGACCCGGTGGCTTAAACTCACGCCGGGCGCGTGTGCGTGCATGCCCAAGATCCCGAGAGGAGAATGGAGGAGAGGGGATTGTGGCGTGGCCATCCCCCCTGGGGGGTGATTTCCTGCTTTCTGTCTCTCTGTCTCTCTCTCTCTGTCTGGCGAGCGCACGCACCCTATAGCAAAAACCTCTCCAAAAAAAAAAAAAAGAAACATCAGCGATGACCTGGGGTGCTTTGGAGTTGAGGACGATGCATCAGCTGTGTCCAAAAGTCTCTGTCATGGTCTGTTCTTTGTGCGTGCTGTCTCTCTCCCTCTGACATGTCTCAGACCTTCCTGTCAGCAGAAAATGGCCTTGCTTCCCTAGAAGGTAAAGATGGCCTCTGTCCTGGAGTGTCTTTGGCTCAGGGCTGCCACTTGACTCATTCAGCTCAGCCTGAATTCCACAGACAGTGCCACTGCAATGTCACCAGGTGGTCATTGTGCTCACTGGCTCAGACCATCCCCGTGAGCCCGAGCCCTGTGCTGTGGCAAATGCTTTGCAGGCATTTCAGCGGGTTATGTTTAGCTGTATCACAAACATCATTTCCATGTGAAGGAAGTTTATGAATACCACTAAGCTATTAGCATATGCTTATGACCTGATAATGTGTAAATAATCTTACAAACTACACCCTCTTTTACAATAACTCTTCTGTTTTTCAAGTTTCTTACTTTTTTAAGAGAGATTTTTGCTATAGGGTGCGTGCGCTCACTGGAGAGACAGACAGAAAGCAAGAAAACACCCCCTAGGGGAATGGCCACACCACAGTCCCCTTCTCCTCTATTCTCCTCTCGAGATTTTTGGGCATGCACGCACATGTGCCCGGCGTGAGTTTTAAGCCGCCAGGTCTGGGACTTGAACCATGGTCGACTACATGGGAATCCAGCGACATAGCCATTACGCTAACTGCTGGTTCCCAAGTTTCTTACTTTTTTAAGAGAGATTTTTGCTATAGGGTGCGTGCGCTCACTGAGAGACAGACAGAAAGCAAGAAATCACCCCCTAGGGGAATGGCCACACCACAGTCCCCTTCTCCTCTATTCTCCTCTCGAGATTTTTGGGCATGCACGCACATGTGCCCGGCGTGAGTTTTAAGCCGCCAGGTCTGGGACTTGAACCATGGTCGACTACATGGGAATCCAGCAACGCAAACCATTATGGAATCTGCTGGTCCCATTCTTTTTTTCTTTTATGAAAGAGAGAGAGAGAGATAATCCCCCCAGCAGGATCCACCCCAGATTTTTCCACTTCTGGATCATGTGTGCGTGCGCACATGCGCACGCGCACACACACACACACACACACACACACACACACACAGTACACATTGGGAGGTCTCTGGATGCAAATCCAGAACCTTCCCATGTGGGTTATCCTCCAAGACTATTGTGTTTACCCTGTGTCACTCTCCAGCCCACCCCTTTTATAGTAATACTTTTTTAGAGGGAGAGATTTTTTTCTATATGGTGCATGCATTTGCCAGAGAGGTAGAAAGAGACAGAGACAGAAAATTAGAAATAACCTCCCAAGGAAGATAGCCACACTGCAATCCCTTCTCCTCCAATCTCCTCTTGGAATTTTGGGCATGCACACACATGCACCCAGCATGAATTTTAAGTTGCCAGGTCAGGGACTTGAACTGTGATCGATGGTTGGTCCCTATAATAATTCTTAACCTTTGTCTTTTCCTGGTTATCTTCAGGAAACTACTTTGCAAAGGATGCCATCTACTCGCACAAAACCTGTCCATATGATACCAAAAATACCGTTATGCTTGTAGCGCGAGTTCTGATTGGAGAGTGTATTGAAGGAAATATGATGTACCTGAAACCACCTCCGCCCTATGACAGCTGCGTGGATACAAGATTGAACCCCTCCGTTTTTGTCATCTTTCAGAAAGATCAGATCTACCCAGAATATGTGATTGAGTACACTGAAGTAGACAAAGACAAAACCTGTGTGATTAGTTAGAGCTGATAGACACAGTTTACTTAGAGAACCAAACTGTACGAGACTACAGCTAAGCAATTATACTTCATCTCATCCTCGAACGCCTTAGATCAGTAGTTCCAAACTCTGCTGCACATTGGAATCATCTGGGGAGGTTTAAGAAAGTTGTGCTCCATCCCAGTGAAATCACTGTTTCTGGGGGTGACTGCCAGGCAGTGGGTTTTTTTTTTTTTTTTTTTTTTTTTAAGCTCCTCGATGATTCCAATATGTTGGCACTTAGAGGTACCTGGTAAATGCTGATTTCTAAATTTTCTGTTCTTGCAGCAAACTTTCTCCCCCATCTACTCTTTTAGTTTACTAAATGGGTATATAAATGTGGTTTTTTTGTTTTGATTAAATTGAAAAAAATTAATTTGGGAAATTAGAGAGGAATCGACTATTAGCCTGTTGACATAAGAATATAAGACCGTGTAGACTGGGATAAAAGATGATAAAAGTGAGGGGGAAAATGCTTGGGGACATGCTGGGGATAAGAAGTAAAAAGTAATGCTACGCAGGGTCTTCAAAAAGTTCATGGAGAATGCATATTCTGAAAAAACTGCACAGATTTCAAAAATTGCACCAAAATGCACTTGTACTTTAAATTCCACATTTTCACGAACCTTTGAAGTCAATTCCATGTTTCCGTGAACTTTTGAAGTCTCCCTATACGACAGACATAACTGCAGTATTGTACTTTATCTTTGTGATGAACGAAATTAGAGAATGCATTTCTTTATCTCTTCATTTGTTTAGGGGACAGACTCCATCCGGGTTGACTCTTCCTGGAATGCAATTACAAGAGCCACCAGCTGTGGCTTTAGACAGGCACAACCAACCGGAGTAAATTGCCCATTTGGGCTCTTTATGTAATTATGGTAGACTTTCGCTTCTAATTAACGTGACTACAGAGCAGGCTCCTTTCAGGTCCGGCTTTTGTGAACGTGCTTGTGTTTTGGGAAGGACCGAGTTGCGGTGACCAGATTTACATAAGCATGACTGATAGACCCAAGTGCGTTAGTTGTCATTCACTGCAGCAAATAAGGCTCACCCAGAAATGAGGAGCTGGGCGGTCCCGACTGAAGAGCAGGCCCCCTAAGGAGAAGCGATTTGTTTCTGGGTGAGCACGGATCAGAACAGAATAGGCCTGTGTCTAGGGGCTTCTTTTTCTAACTATAACGATGTGTGAAATTGTGGTACAATTTCTTGCCATTTTAAAGATAGGGTCTTCTGGCCCAGTCATCGTGGTGGACACTGCTAAGATGCTGTGTTCTTCAGGCTGGGACCCCAGGGGGTCCTGAGTTCGGTTCCTGGTCCAACCTAAAGATCAGGCACAGTGGCATGTACCTGTAATCTCAACAGCTGGGAGAGGCTGATGGAGGAGGAGCTTATGCTCAAGGTTGGCCTGGACAACATAGTGAGACCCTGTCTACAAACAAGCTGGGCGTGGTGCTGTGTGCCTGTAGTCCTTATAATAAGCAAGACCTTATTAAAAAAAAAAAAAAGGGTCTTTCTATGTCACAGTCATCCTGCTTCAACATCCCTGGTGGGACTACAGGTGCACGCCACTCCTCCCAGCCCTTTCATAGACAGGGTCTCACTATCTTGTCCAAGCCAGCATTGACCTTCAAATCCTACAGTGAGATTATAGAACAGTTGAGGTATCTGGACCAAAATTTCCTTCCTTATTATGACTTACAGTTTGCCTCCTCACTTTCCTTCTTCAACATTCCACTCCAGTCGCCAAAATTTCTTGTTATGGCTCCTTCCAGCAGACATGTTACAAGTAATGAATTAGAGTTGATTTTATATTAGTCAGATTGTAGACTAGTAGGAAGATCTCCACAACTCCTGAATCTAAAGAGACCTACTACTAACAAATGTACAGAGATGTGTTTTAGAGCAGGGCTATTTTCTGGGAGGCTTGCCACAAATGGCAATTCTAATTCACCTCTAGCGATATTTTTTTCACGGTAGCTTCCATTTGGGAGTGTTGATTTCCTGACCTGACTCTCAGGTTATAGAGGAGCAATTTATCCAGCTCTTTCCAACTGTCCATGGGAGATGCCTCTAGCTGGATATTTCACAGGCATCTCTGATCAACATGTCCAAAATGGAACTCTCGAATCTGCCTCCCTCAAACGAATGCCTCCTCCACACCCACGGTATTCCATATACACGTAAGTCTCTGGTGTCACCGTCCACTCATCCGCGAAAGTGGAAATCCAGAAGATAGCCTCAACTCCTCGCTCTCCCTTCTTCCACACAACCAAATCGTTTCACCTTTTTCCCCCCTTTTTTAAAAAATTTGCTTTAGGGAGTATATGCTTGAGAGAGAGAGAGAGAAAGAGAGAGAGAGAGAGAGAGAGAACTCTGTAGCAGAAGGGATAGCCACCACAATCCCTTCTCTTCTTGGCATTTTGGGCATGCATACACATATACTTGCTGTATTTTTCCAGCCTCTGGGTCCAGGACTCACATAATGCAGTTGGCCATGTGGGCTCCAGTACCTTCACCACCACACCACCAGTTGGCCCAGTTTCACCTCCTCAATATCTCTTTGGTCCCTTTTATGTTGTTTTTCACTTGGTGGTGAGAATGGACATAGTTTTTAAAATTTACTTAATAATGATCTTTCACAACACAAATCTGATCATGCCTTTAGGATGACGTTCAAAACCATCACCCCAGCCCTCCGTGGCCTCTTCCTCTCTCTCGAGCATTTATTTCCATCCACACAAGCCACTGTGGCTCTCTTTCAGTTCTTGACAAGTGAAGCCTGACACTAGAACTGCCTTTTTATTTCAATGACATACATAGTAACATTCACTTTATTGTCCTTAAAATACAATTTGGAGGTCATTATTCTACCCACACATACATTTAGAAATAAATTAAAAACTAACAGTAATATAAAAGGGAAGAAAAAGGTACATCATTTGAGTGTGACTATCCTAGGTGACAGTGAAGTAAGCAGATGCTTACACCTTCCTACAATGAATAAATGCAAACTTCAAGGAAGGCGGGAGACCAGAAGCATGCGAAAGTGAACAAGCAGGGATACTAGCGGACATTAAAACAAAATCTAGTGATACAGTAACTTAGTGCATATGGTAACACTTACTGGTATCTAATAAGTGAAAGAACGGAATAGCCTTAATTGAAATAAAGATATTATGCAAGAAAATGTACAGATTGTCCAGACAGGGACAATTAGACAATAAATTCTTGCAGACGAGCTGTAGTCATAAGTGAATGTCTACCGAGACATTCTAAATTCGTACAGGGTGTAGACTTTTTTTTTTTTTTTTAATTCATGATAGAGAGTACATGCCTGTGCGTGCGCAAGAGGGAAAAAGAGAGAAGCACCCTTGACAGCGTCTTGTCACGCTGCCGTCCCCTTCTCTCTGCCCTCCAGCTTGTCATGGTTTGGGGCATGTACAAGCCCAGTGTATTTTTAAGCCGGTTTGGGGATCCAAACCTATGATTGACCCTGTGGCTTCCAGCATGGTGATCCAGTACACGACAAACTGCGCCGGGCTGGATCCAGTCATTTCTCCTCGTGACGAACGGTGCAGGTATCGTCAGGTGTTCAGCACGCTTGACTCCCACGTACTAAAAGCCAGCTCACCCCACTCCCCTCCCTTAATCATCGTGGCAACCTCAAGCCCTATCAGACATAGTCACCCTTTTCAGAGCAAATATTTTGTAACATCTCCTCTGTTTTTTTGAGATGACTCACACAGAACAAATTCTTTCTAAAAAATCTTTTTTTTTTTTTTTTTTTAAGGTTTTTGCCATAGGACGTGTGTACTTGCCAGAGAGACAGACAGAGACGGTGAGAGGGAGAGTGAGAGTCGCCCCCTAGAGGGGATGGCCACGCTGCAGTCCCTTCTCCCATTCTCCTCTTGGGATTTTGGGCAAGCATGCACACACACCCAGTGTGAATTTCAAACCAGTGGATCCGGGATGCGAGCCACGGTTGTCCATGTGGGAGTCCAGTGCCTTAACCACTGTGCCACCTACTCCCCCCCCAAAAAAACCAAATCGTTTTAATACCATAACTGTACAATGGAGAAGCGACAGGTAATTTGTAGTGAAGAGAAAATGACTCTCAGTATGTAAAAGCTCAGGCATACTACAAGTCCACAAAATAGATAGCTATGCTTATTACTTAAGAGCACGTTAGGATTGAAAAGTCTATGAGGGCTATTCTTGAGCAGAAATACAGGAGAACAGAAGATTAGAAGTATGAGTGACCTTCGAATAAAATCCAGTGCGAGCGTAAGTCATGACAGACTGCAGTGTATCTGCATAGCGATGAGAAGAGCGAAACTATTCACTGAGGTAAGGGTGATAGGACAGGACAAATGGCAGGTCATCTCGGAGGAAACAGAGAATTCTATTGTCCCCGACGCGCTGTCGATCCTACACTTCCAGCAGGACCTTAGAGTCGTGCAGGGTACAGACGACATCTTTGTGGCGCAGCACTGACCTACACGCAGAGCACCTGCTGTCCCTGGCTGCGTGCCCTCAGTGCCACTGCTCGTTCTCAATTACTGGGACACCAAAAGAACAGAACCACAGAGCTGGTCAAGATCTAGCATCCCGCGATTAGCCTGACTGTTACCTCCACAGGAGTCCCGTAGAATAGGTCGATCCTGTTTTCCACACCCCCAGTGTTTCACATACAAGGCGTCTGGCCGCGTTCATTTTGAGCATGTATCCGACTTGGAATCGCCTGCTCTCCGCATTAGAATGTAAGCTCCCTGGGGGCCGCGTCGGGTCTGCCAGCTGCGCCCTGCTTGCCGCTGGGCCTAGCTGGTGCGTGGTACAGTGATATGTTGGGTGTCTTCTGTTAAATAAAGTAAGCTGAACTGTCTCTATTTCAGCAGTTAAGTGTATCGCTTCTTGTTCTTTAAGCTTAATTTGAGACTATTGAATAAAAATACCTAAACGATGAACTGTTTTGCTCTCTTTTTTTTAAAGTGTCGTTACAGGGCATGTGCACTCTCTGAGAGAGAGGGAGGGAAAGTGAGAAACCACTCCCCAGGGAAGTGCAGTCCCTCCTCTATTCTCCTCTTGGGATTTATGGGCACGCATACCTGCACCCTGTGTGTTTTCCTAACCACCACATTCGGGAATCAAACTGCGCAGTCCGCCATGTGAGACCTAGCTTCTTCCACTTCCATGTCACTGGCTGGCCCTGTTTTGCTGCCTTGATTTGCTCTATTCCTAGGTATCCCGAAACGTAATCAGTTGGAGATACTGCTTTGCTCAAGGGGAGAAGAGATCATGTGTTTGGCCCCTTCCGGTTTATTGTTCCAGAGTTTCAGGGCTCAAGAGCAGCAATGTTAAAGTGCAGCGCCAGGGCAGGCAGAGCAGTGGCGATGGAGAAGCCCAGATTGCTTGGCATATCTTTGGTCCAGAGTCGTAAGAGGGAAGGGCTGGCAGTTGCTAACACATCTTTCTTCATCTGGTCCCGGGGATGGGAATCGGGCCAGGCTGGGGCACAACAGTTACGCAGGTACATGGTTGTCAGCAGAATTACGCTGACAGTCACACCTCCTACAAAAGCCTTTCTCCTCTCCTTTTTTAATCACAAAGCTTTGGATGGACAGCAAGATATATTGATAAGACGAAGGTAAAACCACCATTTGGTTGGATCTCAATATAAGTAAAACAAGGTATAGCAAACCTCCTGACATTCGGATAGCACCCGAAAATGCTGTCAAACCAAATGTGAGCAAATATACAGGCTTTTTTATACAGGTTTTTTTTTTTTTTTTAATCTTTTCATTTAATTTGACCAGAGAAGGACAGAGTGAGAGAGAGAGCAAGTGAGTGAGAGAGGGAAAGTGAGAAAGCAAGCCACCAGGTCTGGGACTTGAACCATGGTCAGCCATGTGGGAGTCCAGTGCCCTTCACCACCACACCACCTGCCAGCCCCTATACAGGTTTTTTATACAGGTTTTTTCCTTTTTAAATGATTATTTCCAGAGGGCACATGTGCCTGCCAGAGGGACAGAGTGAGAGCAGAGAGGGAGAAAGCACCCTCTAATGGGGCATGGTCACACTGCAGTCCCTCCTTCATCTCCATCCTGTCTGGATTTGGGGCCTGCACACACACGCACCCAGATGTTTCTCAGGCTGCCGGGTCTGGGACTTGAACTGGGTGGTTGGTCATGTGGGATCTGGCTTCCTTCAGTAAAGCCCGCCATCATCTGTTTCTGGGGTGGACTCCCCAGGGCAGGATTTGGTGCAAGCAAACCGAGATGGCCACCCTTTTGTAGTCCCACCTTAGCTACTGTACAGAGAACTGCCAGGAAAGCAGTGCTGCCCAGGGCAGGGGTGTGGTTAGGCCATGGAGGCTGTGTTCCAGGCCATGGCTCCTAGAGGGTGGGGGTAACAGGCAGGTCTCACTAAGAAGGTGATGAACAGAACAGGTGAATTGTAGCTGATAGCGGTGTGTGTCCCTGGAGTGACATGTGCCGCAGTGGCTGTGGGTTCGAGGACGAGCTTCAGAATTTGAGTGAGAAGGCATATCAGAATTGTCAAGGAACTGCTTAAGTCCTGAGAGCGAAAAATTTAAAAGACCACCCCCGACCTCATTCTTTGTTTCTCCTTTCCATTCCTGTATGGACCCGCCTGGAATCCTTTCCGCAACTCAGCCTTCCCTGATGGTCTGCGTGCGCTGGGGTCTTTTTCCTCTTACACACTTCTCCATGAGCGAGTTTATTTGTTCTCAGATGGCAGCTCTCACACCCTTCTGACCCCTCGATCTACCTGTACCTCCACTGAGGGCTCAGATAACTTGTGCGAGGGGGCATAGCTAATGAGTAACAGAACCAAGGGGTGTGAGCCCAGAGTCTGCTCCAGGGCCCACAGGTAAGTGTACTGTGTGACCTCTCCATGGGAATCGTCTCTACCGAAGGGGAAGACTATCACCGCCCCACCCCTCCTCCATTAATTCCTGCACACTCATCAACGACTTTTCTTCTTTTTAAAAAATAATTATTTATTAAATTTAATTAATTAATTAATTTTTACTTTGACCAGAGAGAGAGAGAGAAAGTGAGAAAGCAAGCTATTAGGTCTGGGACGCCTCGAACCACAGTCAGCCATGTGGGAGTCCAGCACCTTAACCACCATGCCACCTGCCAGCCCCAATCAAAGACCTTTCTGGGGCACAGTGGGTAGTGTACTGGAGAGTGCTGCTGGGAGCCATGTGACCCGCCAAGGGTTTGGATTCCCAGCCAGGGCAACCTCAGATAAACTGGGTGCTCATGCATGCACCCAGCATCGTGAACTGGAGGGCTGAGGAGAGGGGCGAGCGGAATGACAGATCCTCCCGTGAGGGTGCTTCTCTTCCTTGTTTCTCTTATGGAGGTGCCCATTCTATCTATAGCGGGGAAAGAAAAAAAAAAATAGCCAACTATGACAGGCAAAAAAAAAAAAAAAAAAAGACTTTCTGGGCCAGCAAGTGGTATGGTGCTATTGCACTAGATCCCACGTGGCCGACTCCAGGGTTTGAGTTCCGAGATCTGGAGGCTTGGAAAACATGCCTGGCATGTGTGTGTGTGTGCCCAAGATCCTGAGAGGAAAATGAAAGAGAAGGGATTGCAATGTGGCCATCTCCCCTGGGGGGGTGGTGATTTCTCATTTTCCATCTCTCTTTCTCTCTCACTGGTGAGTGCTTGCACCCTATAGGAAAATAATAAAATAAAATAAAATAAAAAGCATTCACTGTGAAAAACCCACGAATACCCCTGGCCTTGGACATCTTTAAGCTCTTTGTCTTTATCATCCTCACTCTATTCCAGACATCCGCATCCATTATCTACTCCTTCTCCAAACTGTCATCAGTCAGAATTGCTTTGGAATGACTTTCTGAAATCTCCCTCTTCTATTTCTACCTCTGACTGCAGCCTGTCCTTTTAGCTCCGTGTGTGTGTGTTTTAGAGAGATTTTTGCTACAAGGTGCATGCACTTGCCAGAGACAAAGTGAGAAATCACCCCCCAAGAGGGACGACCACACTGCAGTCCCTTCTCCTTCATTCTCCTCCTGGGATCTTGGGCATGCACGCACACGCCCAGTGTGAGTTTGAAGCCACTGGGTCTGGGACTCAAATCGCGGTCGGCCATGAGGGAGTCCAGCGACGTAACCGTGATGCCATCTGCTGGTCCTGCTCCCTGCACTCTGTACACCTACTTTCTTCTCTCACATTCAGTCCCTTCCTGTCTTGACTCCCGCACGTTTAGTCTGAGCCTATTGCTCCATCTCTCGCCACCTGAATACTTTCCATCACCTCGAACCTGTGACCTTCAGTCTCATCCACTTGGCACAACCTGACAGTGGCCCAATCAAATTCTGTTCCTCTCCACTGGGCGTTTTTGAAACTGCAGAGCTGTTTGGAAAAGTGCCCTCTCAAATTCTTCGCCTTCTTGGCAAGGCCCTCCTGTAACCTCACACGTCGGCCTTCTCCCATCCCAAGTCAGCTTTTTTAAACCTGTATGGTCTCCTCGAGTCCCTCCCTCACCCATTCTTGGGCTTGTCGTATACTTAAAAAACAAACAAAATAACTGGGAAGAGGCTTTTCTGGCGCTTGCCCTTAAGCCTACAAACCTGTCAGTGTGTGGCCGTCTTGGCATCCTTCCCGCCTTCCTTTGTCTGGATGGAAGGGGACTCTCCTCCCGGGTCTGAGGCTAATTCTTCCATTGTGCCCCCTTCCCCTGCCATAGGGACCTCACCCACGGAATCACCATTCTTCTTGGCTATATCTTTAGCTGGCTCTCACTGGCTCTTTCCACTCAGCATGGAGCTACAATAGTCTTATCTCCCCGATATAAAATACCTCCCTTGATCTTGTGTCTGCCTCGAAAATTTTATCATGACCTTACCTTTTCAGGTGACTTCTTTTTAAAAGAAGTCGACAGTCCCTGGACTGTTCTGTTCTTTTTTAACCAGCAGAAAACTGTCTTTTCTTACTAAGTCTCTGAAGTAAACTTGTCTAAGTCATCAATGTCCTTGTAGGAAAACTCCTGCCCATCATACTGACCACTTTCTCCTTCAGAATCTCTCCTCCATGTCCATGAATGACTCTCATTTTTTCTTTAACCTCTCTTAAATCAGTTTAGAACATAGGCTAGACTCCCCCTGAAGCAAACAGACAGGAGGGAGTGCAAGAGTTTGTTTGAGAAATGGTGCCAAGAATGGTAAGGGAGTAGGAGGTGAGGCAGGGAAAGGAAGGCAGAGGTACAGGTGTGCTACCGACTATGGCTCTGGGCCACTGGGCTCAGCTCCACTGAGAAACCTCTGGAAGACCATGGGCTATACACCCCCAGGTAGTCCACCTGAGGAATGAGCTAGGCCATCTGTCCACTTTCAGGGAGGAAAAAACCTTTCTCGAATCCTCAGGTTCACTGTCAGTGGGCTTGCAAATGTAACTAACAACGAGAAAGGGGAAAAAGGGCCTGTCAGTGGCATGGTGGTTAATGCAGCTGGATCCCACATGGCGACTGTATGGTTCGAGTCCCGGACACAGCAGTTTGAAAGACATGCAGGGTGTGTGTGTGTGTGTGTGTGTGTACCTAAAATCTCAAGAGGACAATGGAGAAGGAATTGTGGCATGACCGTTTTCTGTGGGAGGAACTTTCTCACTTTTTCTCTCTGTGTCTGCCTCCTATGAGTGCATATGCCTTCTTGCAAATCAAAAAATAATACTAAAACAAAATGTTTCAAAGGGGTTTATTCATATGCTATGAGAGTGCATGAAAGAAGTGACTCCCTAAACAGCCGAAGATGAAGATTTATATGCCTAACTGCATGGGGAGAGAAAGGAGGGCAAAAACTTGTCCTTCGATGGGAAGAACAAATAGTTTCTAAGGGAACAAATGGGAGAAGAGGCTGTGATGATCATTTATGTAGGTGTGAGCGTCTCCATTTCTTTCCCCATGGCCACACTGTGAAGCGCCCCCAGAAGGACCTATGGCAGCCTCACTCACACGAGCTTCTGCTTTCAGTGAGATAAGGGATGCTCTAAGAAGTGTTGGACCTCAAAGTGTCTTAGTTCAGTACAATCCTCGTACCAGCGCTGGGGTCCGAGTAGACACCCACGCCCCCACTCCCTACTCACTGCTTCTGCCATTGGCAAGCTCGCTCTTTCTGCTGGAGCGAAGACCTCAGGCAGAGAGTCTAGGTACAAATGTCGAGTGCCAAAGGGCATAGACTACTGTCAGGCTCCTTCTACTTGTTTGTTTAATTTGCTAGAGGGTGTGCGCACTCACTAGAGAGAAACAGAGAGAGTGAGAACGTTGGGGCCGGCAGGTGGCATGGTGGTTAAGGGCGCTGGACTCCCACATGGCTGACTATGACTCGAGTTCCAGACCTGGTGGCTTGCTTTCTCACTTCCTCTCTCCCTTTTTCTCTTGCTCTGTCCCTCTCCCTCTCTGGTCAATTTAAAATTAATTAATTAATTAAAAGTTAAACTAAAATGATTCTTAAAAAAAATTTTAAAAAGTAGCCCTGGTGTGTTGGCCATGCCACAGTCCCTTCTCCTCCACCTCCTCTCGGGACTTTGGGCATACACACACAGGCGCCTGACATTTTTTTTCAGGCCACTGAATCTGGGACTCAAACTACACAGTTGGTCATGTGGGATCCAACACCTTAACCACCACACCACAGGCTGGCCCTCTTGTTTTTCTACTTCTGCGCCTGCTTCTTTCATGCTGGTATTCTCCAGGGTCCTCTCCCCCCACCTCTGCTTCTCATGCTCTCCACTTTGGCTGCGTGACCTTAGCGACTCTCAGAGCTCCAGTTCCCTGAAACCTGGATGCCACTCACATCGCTGTCCCTTCCCCAATCTCCAGCAGTCTAGATGGAGAGATGTGGCCGCTGCCCCTTGACATCGGACCCTGGATGGTCTACTGCAAACTTAACATGATAAAAATCAGGATGATGGGGCCAGCAGGTGGCAGGGTGGTTAAGGTGCTGGAATCCCACATGGCCAACTGTGGTTTGAGTCCTGGACCTTGCCTTCTCACTTTCCCTTTCTCTCTCTTTGGTCAAATTAAAAGAAAAAAAAATAAAATAAATAATAATTTTTTAAAAATCAGGATTATAGTCCCTCAAATCCTATTTCTTTTCTGTGATTCCCTATCTTTTTTAAAAATAATTATTTATTATCATTACTTTTTAATTTTTGACCAGAGAGAGAGACAGAGAGGACAGAGAGAGAGAGAGAGCAAGCCGCCAGGTCTGGGATTTGAACCATGGTCGGCCATGTGGGAGTCCAGTGACTTTAACCACCATGCCACCTACTGGACCCTCCCTATCTTCTTTAAAAAATAATTTATTTAATTTTTATTCATTATTATTTTTTAATTTGACCAGAGAGAGAGACAGAGAGGAAAAGTGAGAAAGCTAGTTGCCATATCTGGGACTTGAACTACAGTCGGCCATGTGGGAGTCTAGTGCCCCAACCCCCATGCCACCTGCTGGCTCCTGTTATTCCTGATCTTACCTTCCTTTTCTAAAATTCCGTTCTTGTTTTTGCTAAGGATCTAAAACACTTATCCTACAACTTGGCCAGGCATTGGCTCACAACTTGTTTTAGGTGGTAGGGATATGGCAATGACCAAAATAAACGAGATTCTGGCTTTCATGAGCTGGGATTCTACAAATACATAAATGGGAAAGAAGAAAATTGTCAGTGATAACATCCATGCAGAGATGGGGGGCTATCATTACTCTTTATAAGACAGGGTCAGGAAAGACCTTACAGAAGAGAAGACACTGACATTCAGAACTAAATGACACAAAGGAGACACCCAGGCAAAGGTCATGTTTCTAGGGACAGATCATGTTACTCCCCAGCTGATAATCCTTCAGTGGCTTCCCAAAGTCCTCGGGATATGTCACATTCCCTAGCATGGCAGAGAAAGTGTTCCACCATCTGGCTGGTAGCCTTCCTCTCCAGCTTCTTCATGTTGGGTGCTGTCAACTCGCTGAGTGCTCACGACCACCTGTGGGACAGCTGCGAGGCTGGCTGAGTGGGGGACGGTCCTGTTCCTCACCCATCTCTGTTACTGTGCTAACGGGTGGCTCACTTTTAATTTATATGAGCTTGGTGTTGGGCAAAAGGGATAGAGGCTAACCGGTCTGGACAGGTGCTGTTCTAGGGAAGTAGAAAGTGAGCCACGCAGGTATCATAAAACTTTCTTTTTGCTACAACACAAAAGGAAATGAATCAGGTGACTCGATCATGACATTTTATTTAACCGAATATATCCACAAATACTCAGTTTAACGTGCGATTTGTAGCAAATGATTACTGAGCTATTTGACATTCTTTTTGTCTTGTATCCTAAGTCCTCAGAGTTTTTGTGGCACATTAGTAATGCAACTAGACCCACCCGGGAGAGGTCCTGGTTCCCGTCCTGGGACACACATATGCCCCCAGTCAGGGCTGGCTGAGAGTGGAGGTGGGTCGGGGTGAACCCCTGTGGGGAGCCTCTCTGATTCTCTCTCACGGAAGAAATAAATGAACTCTTGAACATGTCTCAAAATCCAGCGCGTGTATCTCTCACCTACATCACGTGTGAATCAGAACAGCCACATTTCAAAATGCGAGGGGCCCACATGGGGCCAGAGACCACCTGAAGCAGCCGGCCACCCCCAGGCCCCCCACCCCACCCCCTGGCCTATCTTCATTGCCGCCCCTGGTGCTCGGTGTCTTGGGCAGCTCCCACGCCACAGCCTTTGGAGGCCAGGCCCCAGGCTGGAGGCGCCCGGCAGGCGCAGGCGCCCCACGAGGGCCGGGCCTCCCCTGCCGGAACGCGTCCCTCCTCCGCCCGCCCGCGGCCCCCCTCGCTCGACCTCGGCGGCCCACCCCGGGATGCCGGCTGGAGGTCGCGGACGTGACTGGGAGGAGCCTGACCGCGCGGGTGCGCCCGGCCATGGCGGACGCCACGGTGTGCGCCTTCCTCACCAAGGTGCTGTGCGCCCACGGCGGCCGCATGCTCCTGCAGGACCTGCGCGGCCACGTGGAGCTGTCGGAGGCGAAGCTCCGGGCCGTGCTGCAGCGGGCCGGGCCCGAGCGCTTCCTGCTGCAGGAGGTGGACGTGGAGGGCGGCGGGGACGCCGAGGCGGAGGCGGCGGCGGGCGCGGGCCGTGGCGGCGGCGCCTTGGCCTGGAGGGTGGTGGCCGTGTCGTCCGCGCGCCTCTGCGCCCGCTACCAGCGCGGCGAGTGCCAGGCCTGCGACCAGCTGCACTTGTGCCGCCGCCACATGCTGGGCAAGTGCCCGCACCGGGACTGCTGGTGAGGCTGAGGCGGGGAGGCGCGGGCGGCGGGCCTGGCTTGTCGGCGGGAAATGCGGGCCGAGGGGAAGGAGAGGGGGGCCTGGCCGGGGCGGGGACAGGCCTGGAGAAGCGGCCCTGCAGTCCTCCCAGGGTGAGAGTGGAGAGAGGCGAGAGTGGAGAGAGGCGCAAGGCCCTCTCCGGGGGTGTCTTACCGCCCCCAGCAAAGAATTCACAACCCTGCCCCCCTCCCTGTGCAGTGGGTAAACAGGGACTGGGGCTGTTTTTTTTTTTTTTTTTTTTTTTTTTTTTTTTTTCTTAAAGGGCTCCTGTACTCGCTAGAGAGAGAGAGAGAGAGAGAAAGTAAGAAAGTGAGAAAGCACCTCTCCTTCCAGGGGGATGGCCTCATCGCGACCCCTTCTCCTCCACTCTCAGAATTGTGGGGGCGCCGGGTGGGCCGTGTGGGACCCATGCCTTAACCTCCACATCATGGACTGGCCTAGGACCGGGGCTTTGTGGCCACTTACTCTGACGGGCCCTGGGGGCATCTGAGCTCTTGTGAGTCCCAGGGATCCTGTAGCCGGGACTTCTTGCTCCTGCGTGACCACAGACTTTCACTGAAGCTGGCCTGTGTGCTCTCTAGGTTAAAGACCCCTGACCTAGCCTGAGCCCCGGAAACCCAGGGTGGTGGCTGTGACTGCTGGGGCCTGCAGTCTTCAGTATGCTGTGCCAAGCATCCTGGCCTCTTCCTGGGATTATTTAGACCCCAGCCCCCAAAGGGGAGCTGGATGTGGGGGTGCTTTCCCCCTTTTTTATTTAGTAAGATTCTTGCCATAGGGCACCTCCACTTAATAAAGACCATGACCGTGAGAGGGAAAGCAAGAAATCACCCTGGAGAAGGGGTGGCCATGCCATAATCCTTTTTCCTCCATTCTCCTCGTGGGATTTTGAGCATGGATGCACAAAATGCATCTGGCATGATATTTTGAGCTGCCAGGTCCGGGACTCACCGACCATGTGGGAGTCCAGTGCCAGCGACATAGCCATTACGCTAACTGCTGGTCCCTCTGGCATGATATTTTGAGCTGCCAGGTCCGGGACTCAACGACCATGTCAGTGCCTCAACCCCTATGTCACCTGCGGGGGGAGAGGGGTGTGCTTTTCTTTTAATGTTGGTGTCCCATGGAGAGTGGGCAGCTGTCGGTGAGAGTTTAATGGTGCCATCTCATCCTGTCAAGGCAGGGGATGGGAGTGGACCAGCAGATGGCATAATGGCTACCTCGCTGGACTCCTACGTATTTGATCACAGTTCAAGTCCTGGACCTGGTGGCTTAAAACTCACATTGGGCACGTGTGTGGGTGTGTGTGTGTGTGTGTGTGGTCCTGAGAGGAGAATGGGAGAGAAAAAATTGTAATGTGGCCATCCCCCCCAGGGGTGATTTCTCCCTTTCTGTCTCTCTGTCTCCCTCTGTCTCTCTGGTGAGCACACACACCCTATAGCAAAAATCTCTAGGGAAAAAAGTCCTGTTGGCTTTGAAGTCTCACTGAAAATGGGAATGACGCTGGGAGGGGAGTTGCTTCAACCCAACTCTCTTGCCTGTCATTGCTTATCAGGCCGTTGTAGCCATGAATTGACAGCAAGTTATTTAAACTCACTCGGGAGTTGAAAGCTGTCCTAGGCAAGGAATGGACAGACTGACCCTTCCCTCTGGGCTTCTAACCAGAGCTTGGTGTCCTCCTAGGTCCACCTGCACCCTTTCCCATGATACCCACACACCTGTCAACATCCAGGTGCTGAAAAACCGGGGAATCTTTGGCCTCAATGAAGCCCAGCTTCGGATCCTGCTTCTGCAGAATGACCCGTGCCTTTTACCAGAGGTGAGTCACCAAGGAGCTGCCTCACTTCTTCTCACTTGGTACAAGTATGGGAGGCTTCAAAAAGTTTGTGCAAAAAACTAGAATTAAAATATGAGCTTATTTTGGTGCAAAGAATTTTGAATTGGGCCAGTTCCATGCCGTGGCATTAAGGGAGCCAGATCCCACATGGCCAACTGCTTGGTTGGAATCTGGCCCTGGTGGCTTGAAAATTCTATGTGTATGTGGGCGTGCCCCAGGTGTCCACAGGATGGAGGAAGAGGAGTGCTCTGTGGCCACATCTCACCGCGGGTGCTTTCTCCCTTTCCCTTTTTGTCTCTCTGGCAATTTAAAAACAAAAACAAAAACAAAACAAAACTTGAAATCTGTGAATTGTTTTTTCATAACATGCATTTTTCATGAACTTTGAAAGACCCTTTGTGTTTTTCCTGACTTACCTTTTTCTTTCTTTAAATGTCAATTGTAATTACTTTGAGCAACATCATTTAGTTTCAAATGCTTAAAGAGTACCCATTATAGTTGCTATAATGGTGAAACTGTATGTTTGTATTTCATACATAGAGAGAGAGGTTTTTTTTGGAACAGAAATAGCAGGAAATCACCCCCCAGGGGGGATGGCCACGCCGCAATATTCTCCTCTCGGGATCTTGGGCACGCAATATTTAAGCCGCCAGGTGAGACTGACTACGTGGGAGTCCAGCGACATAGCCATTACGCTAAATAGCAGCAGGAATCTTAGGAGAGAATATTTGAGACTTTCAGAAATTTTTTTTTTCTTTTTTTTTTTTTTTTTAGAGTTTTTTTGTTATAGAGTACATGCGCTCGCCAGAGAAACAGAGAGAGACAGAGAGACAGAAAGCAAGAAATCTCCCTCCAGAGGGGATGGCCACGCCGCAATCCCTTCTCCTCCATTCTCCTCTCGGGATCTTGGGCATGCACACAAACGCACCTGGCGTGAGTTTAAGCCACTGGATCCAGGACTCGAACCACGGTCGGCTACATGGGAGTCCAGTGACATAGCCATTATGCCAACTGCTGGTCCCCCAAAAGCAGAAATTTCTAATCTAGCACAATGGTTCTCTCACAGACACACTCCTACTTCCAGAAGAGGGGTAGGAAGAAAGGAAGATTTGGGGAAAACAGAAGGAGTTTGTGATGGTGGCTCTGTTTTAACTCTCAGGTATTTCCGATCTAGAAGGGAAGAAAGTGTCAAGGCTGGAGGTGTGAGTGGGGGGCCCTTGGTACAGATGGCAGGGGCAGTCCTTGAGGCAGAATACCAGAAAGGCGGTCCTGGAGTCAGTTTTAGGAACCAGGAGGTTTCTTCTTGGCATCCCTCTGCTTTTTGCTATCCTGTACTTTGAAGGCAGGTGTGGTATGCACGGTTGTGAGCCAGGTGTATTCCGGCCATGGTGTCACCAGGAAATCTCACCTGCTGGAGCAGTGAGTGACAGGAAGGGTGAGGAGGAGCAGCGATGAGACAAGGTCCAGTCCTTCCTCTCAGGTGGAGGCCTTTTCATTCCATAGGACTTTCTTTGCTTTTGTTTGTTTTTAGTTTGCTGTAGAGCAAGTGCATTTGCTGGAGAAAAGAGAGCGAGCGAGCGAGCGAGAGCTCACTCCCCAGAAAAGACGGCCACACTGCAATCCCTTCTCCAGTCTCCTCTTTGGATTTGGGATGCACACACACCCGTTGTATTTTCAAGCTACTAGGTCCAGGAGTCGGCAGTGCAGTGGGCCATGTAGGGTCCAGAGCCTTAGCCACCATACCACCCGCTGGCCCAGAATCTTTTCTTTCTGGCTTCTACCTAGTGTTCTGGGCCCAGCCTCTTCTTGTTATATTAGACTATGCCCATGTTCTCTGAGCAGCCAGTAGATTGGCTTCACTTACCACGGGAGCCCACCTCTGACCCTGTCTGCTGGTATGTGTCATGTGGTTGCATTCCTGTGTATCATTAATGTGCTCCTCCAGCCCCTGAGTATACTGTAAACTGATCTGGAACCTAGGTTTGAATTTTAAAAACAACGTATTTATTTAATATTAAAAAATTATTATTTTTTTTAATTTGCTATCAGACATGTGTGCTCACCAGACGGGGGGTGGGGGTGAGAAAGCAAGCTGCCAGCCCTGGGACTCAAACTGCAGTTGGCCACATGGGAATCCAGCGCCTTAACCATCACATCACCTGCTGGCCCTCTAGGTTTGATTTTATAGCAAGAGTTTTACATCTGTACTAATGCATTGTTGGGGTGACAAACATCCCTGTTTGCCTGGGACCGAGGGGTTTCTTAGGATATCTGACTTTCTCAGTGAAACCTGGACAGTTGTATTTCCTGCCCCATCACATCAGGAGGCACGTGAGACCTTGTCATCATTCTGCGTGTGTGAAGTTGAGTGGTTTCAGGGTTAACAGCCTGCTCTTCCTGTCATATTTATTAATAATTCCTCATCAGCATGGTCTTGGTTGTCTGGGGCAGACCCCGTTTATGTTAAGTGTCCCAGTGAAAATATTAATAGTGCTCCCTAAAGAGTGCCCTTGTCTGAATCCTGAGCTATACGTTTATGCTTCCAGTCAGGTTGGCTTCCCTGGAAGCAGAGGATGAGGCAGGGTTTCAGGTGCGTGTGATTTACTGAGGTAGGAAAACCCAGTAAGGCAGAGAAGAGAGCCAGAGAAGGAAACGCTACAAGCAGGGTAAAGTCTAGTCTTGGCTCTGTTCATGGGGGACGGTGGAAGGAAAATGATACTGAAGAATCGTCCTAGCTTCCTAAGAAGGCCAGGGGCTGGTCTTTTGTGTTTCTGTAAGTCCCTCATTGGCTACAGGCTTTGGGGGAGGAGGGCAGGCCAATTGAGGGTCTCAGTTAACCCTGTGATTTGAGTCCCAGTCCAACGGCTTGAAAAGAAAAATGTGCTGGGACCAACAGTTAGCATAATGGCTACGTCGCTGGAATCCCATGTAGTCGACTGGAATTCGAGTCCCGGACCCGGTGGCTTAAACTCAATGCCGGGCACGTGTGCCCAAGATCCCGAGAAGAGAATGGAGGAGAAGGGATTACAGCGTGGCCATCCCCCCAGGGGGGTGATTTCTCGCTTCTGTCTCTCTCTGTCTTTCTGGCGAGCGCACGCAAAAACCTCTCCCCTCTCAAAAAAAAGAAAGAAAAAAAGAAAAATGTGCCGTGTGTGTGGAGAAGGAATTGCGAAGCCACCATGCCCCATTAGGTTTGCCTTCTCCCTCTCGCTCCCTCTTTCTCTCGCTAGCTAGTGTGTGAGTCCTCTGGCAATTAAAAAAATATATATAGAGAGAGTGGAAATGCATATTGTAAGTGTTGCTGCCTCGTCTCTGTACCAGGTTTGTTTGCTCTACAACAGAGGTGAAGCCCTCTACGGCTACTGCAACCTCAAGGATAAATGCAACAAGTTTCACGTGTGCAAGTCCTTTGTCAAAGGAGAGTGTAAACTTCAGACCTGCAAAAAGTCCCATCAGCTCATTCAGGCTACTGCCTTGACGTTGCTGCAGGACCAAGAACTGAATATCCCAAGTCTCGTTAATTTTCAGATCATCTCTACCTACAAGCATATGAAGCTGCACAAGATGCTTGAAAATACAGGTAGGAGTCTCCAAGACAGACACAGCATTACCAACAGCGTGGTGTTGAGATGCTTCACTGTAACGAAATAAGAATAGTGACTTGAGGGAACCAACAGTTAGCGTAATGGCTATGTCGTTGGACTCCTATGTAGTCGACTGCGGTTCGCGTCCCGGACCCGGTGGCTTAGAACTCATGCCGGGTGCGTGTGCATGCGTGCCCAAGATCCCGAGAGGAGAATGGGGGAGAAGGGATTGCGGCGTGGCCATCCCCCCTGGGGGGGTGATTTCTCGCTTTCTGTCTCTATGTCTCTGTCTGTCTGGCGAGCGCACGCGCCCTATAACAAAAACCTCTCAAAAAATAAAAATAAAAATAGAATAGTGACTTGAAAGTAAGTCTAGGAACAAAGCACTTCATTTATTAATTGTGGCTTTGTCCTTGGGAATACTTAGGACAGTCACCATTTTACGAGGCAGAGATGTGATTCTAACCAGCACTGCCAGCTAATGGAATCTGCCTGTGTTTGACAATGTGGCTCCCTAGTATGCTGGGGGTTGGGAGGTAGGTACAACGGTCTTAGCTCCTGGTTAGGAGGAAGAGGAGAGACGTGCTGGTGACTGGGAAGGTGAAAATAACATAAGATGGCTTTATTTTATTAAATTGTAATTATTTTTCTTTTTTAATTTTCACATTACAGAAAAATTTGGAAAATGGAGACTAGAAATAAAATGACATGCGATTCTACTAATTCTAATCCATAATGTTACCATTTATTATAAGCCCTTCAGTTCTGTTACTATACAAATATCAATCCAGTTGTACTCCAAGCACACATTAGATATGTTAAATTTTCACTTTGTAGGGCCAACAGATGGTGTGGTGCTAGAGGTGCTAGACACCCACAGGGCCAATCACAGTTTGATTCCCAGATCTAGCTGCTAGAGGGTCATACCAGGTGCATGTGTGTGCATGCCCAGAGTCCTGAGAGGAGAGTGGAAGAGGGGGGATTATGGTATGGCCATCTCCCCTGGGGGATGGTTTCTCACTGTCCCTCCCTCTGTCGCACTCTGGCAGGTACACACACCCAATAGCAAAAACCGAAAAAATAAAGTAAAATTCACTTTTGTCCTACATTATAACTGTCTTCTCATGTTGCTGCATAGTCTTTTGGTCAAGTATATATGCCAAGTATAGTTTGGTGTTCTTTTCATCATAATGCATTCAGGTTTTTTCTTCTATTAGTTTTGCGTGCAGCTCAAAATCTGGGGGGGGAAGCTTAGGAGAACTGCTGTTAGGAAAAGCAGACTACCAGAAGGTACAGTCTCAACACTCATAGTGTGGAGTTTCCTCCCGTTGGGATGTTAGCGGCAGACTGAGTGGGTTTGGAGGCAGAGAAAGCACGGCATGATACCAGTGTCACAGGCTGCCCTGGAAATCCTGAGTAGTGGTAGGGACCTTCCACTCTGTGCTGTGGATAGGGCCAGTCACTGTCTTCATCTGGCCTTGTTTAGTGAGCCTCTCTATAAAACAGTGACTATCTGTTTGACTTTATACACACACACACACACACTTCAAGATTTCATGGAAAAATGAAATTTAGTGGGTTTATTTTGGTGCCCCCAAATTGAAATCAATGCATAGTTCTGTTGTACCGCGTATTTAGACAGCTTATGTATATTGCATAAAATGACACACCTGTACATGGGACGCTCCATGAGACAGCAGGCATACACTGCTCAGGAAAAGTCCGTCCCTGTGGGGACTGCAGCTAGACCAGACCCTGTGGGAGAGCACTTCTCTCTCCCTCCACTCTGCACTCTGCCATATGCATGCACTCTACCATTACTACAAAAGAAAAAAAATAACTGCATGGATTTTAAATTTTCTTGCATCAAAATAAACTTGTACTTTTTTTTTTTTTTTTTTTTTGTAAGTTTTTGCCATAGGGCATGTGTACTCACTGGAGAGTCAGAGAGGGAAAGTGAGAAATCACTCCCCGGGGGGATGGCCATGCCACAATCTCTTTTCCTCTTGGGATTTTGGGAACACATGCATAGGTGCCCAGCATGATTTTCAAGCCTTCAGGTGCAGGACTTGAACTGCTGATGGCCATGTGGGAATCCAGCACCTTAACCACCATGTTACCTGCTGACCCAATAAACATGTACTTTAATTCCGTTTTTCCATGAGCTTTTTGAAGTCCCCTCCTGCCCTCCTGTGTGTGTGGTGTGTGTGTGTATGTGTGTGTGTATGTATGTATGTCTACATATAAAAAATCCAGAAGACAGGGACCAGCAGTTAGCGTAATGGCTATGTCGCTGGACTCCCACGTAGTCGACCGCGGTTCGAGTCCCGGACCCGGTGGCTTAAACTCACGCCGGGCGCGTGTGCGTGCGTGCCCAAGATCCCGAGAGGAGAGTGGAGGAGAAGGGATTGCGGCGTGGCCATCCCCCCTGGGGGGTGATTTCCTGCTTTCTGTCTCTCTGTCTCTGTCTGTCTGGCGAGCGCACGCGCCCTAAAAGCAAAAACCTCTCCAAAAAAAAAAAAAAAAAAAAAAAAAAAAAAAATCCAGAAGACATAAACTCCAAATCTGGGCTGTTGAGGATCTTGTCTGGTTAACTGGATTGATGCTCCCAACATAAGATGAAACTAAAGAGTGTTAAATGGGTATCTTTGGGAAGTTTATCCTTTTCTTCTTTTTAGATGATTCTGCTGCCTCTACTGAGCGTTCACAGGCCCTTGAGAAACAAGCAGTCAAGGTAGCTGGGGCTGCAGAGGCCAGTTCTCTGGTTTCCGTCCCTGCTCAGTCTGCCAAGAAGCCCTGCTCAGGTAAACCTTAAAGAGTGTCAGTGAAATAAGAAGAACCTTGTTCAGCTTGGAAGATCTGAGAACACAGCTTCTGTCGAGCTTTGGTTTGTAACCCTTCAGTCACTTAGGAATTGTGGCCACAATACCTACCTCACAGTGCGTTGTGAGAAGGAAAGAAGGTGGAAAAAGGAGAAAACGTCAATTCAGGAGGATAAAATTGGTAACAGGTGCTTGGGATGAGGTTGGATGTTGAGCAAGCAAAGAGAAGGAAAACGTGAATGGAGCTGGGGCCTGCCTGGGGCAAATCGTGCCTATAATTCTGAGTTCTCTCAGGCCAGGAGGATGGAGCTCTGCAGGGCGGCTTTTTGCTGGCTTCTGTGGTCCGGCCAGTGTATTTCTGTATGCCCACAAACACAGTTTATATTGTGGTATCATAGAGCATTACCCTTCGTATATGACGTTTTTAAAATTAACCTAATGTTGTCTTTGTTCACATTTATCATATGTAATCATTTTTCCCCCACAGGATCATTAGTATATATCATAGTTTACTTAACCAGTTCCCCCTTATTTGGAGGTATTTTAGTTCTTTCTAACTTAGAATATAGCTGTTCTCATAAAATCTACACAATTATGACATTTGAAAGCTATTCTTCTTAGCTTATGGGTGCTAAATGATACAACTTTTATTTTGCATTTAAAAATATGCATGTGAATGAATATTCTCTGCGTATATTTTATATGGCTTCATTTTGTCATGTTATATTATACGTAGCCCTTCTCTGTGCTGATGTGGGATGGCCTTTCACGAGTTCCTTAATTTTTGTGAAAGGTTGTCAACCATTCTGAGCCCAGGTCACAGCCAGCTTCGGTAGATCCATCCTCGGGCAGCACTAGAATATGTAATGCTTGGATTCTCCCCAGCAGTTTCTACCTCACTTTGTCTGCTCTTTATTCCTTAGTGAACTTCTACTGAAGTCCAGCCTGTAGTTCGAAGGGTGGGTAGTTCATCCGTTCCTCTAGGTTACATCTGTTCTTTCTATGGTCAGGAGGCCCGTCGGAACTGGTATGCCTCACTCATTTCAGGAAGTTCCGCTTTTTTCCTTCTCCCTTCCTCTCCGCCCCCACCCACCTAGCTGTCATCAAGTTGCATTTAAATGTTTTATTCTTTGATTTCATCAAGAGGTGCCACAAAGAAACAACTTTATGAAATCCTTTCCTGTGTTTGATGTAGGAGTATTT
This sequence comes from Tupaia tana, assembly GCA_026018925.1. Lineage (NCBI taxonomy): Eukaryota > Metazoa > Chordata > Mammalia > Scandentia > Tupaiidae > Tupaia > Tupaia tana. The sequence goes on from JAKSZU010000003.1 coordinate 16,181,873, forward strand.
CCAGATTCTGTAAAGGATTTTGGTTTGTTTTTTTTAAATGTAACTGTCCTGCAATAACATAATATTTGAGAAACAGGGAGAATGCAGCGAACATTCATAAGGCTAAAATTATTTAATTTAAAGAAATGTTTAGTCATCAAATGTTATCTTTTCTATTGGGAAAGAATGCAAAAATGTCTTTTTAAAAATGAGAAATGAATGTATTTTCTCCAAATGGACACTAAGAATCATGCAATTCATGTTCATCTTTTTACTTTGGTCATCAACCACAATACTTCTGAAAGCCTTTCTGTTATTTTGCTTTCTTTTTTCTAGTTCCAATTTCTTCTGGTGCTAATTTTTTTAAAAAAATATTTTTATACTTTATTATTATTTATGCATCTTACTATATGTATTTTTGTCGTAAGCTATCTTAAATCCTTAGTGGGAATAGCAGCAGGTATAAATGCGTGTCCTTTACATTGATTGTCTTGGTGGACTTTTGCATTATTGTGTTCTTTTTATATATCTTAGTATCGTGCTTTTATGTATGAAGTTATTGGCTTTCTGTAATCTTTATTGCAATATTTTATTTAATTCTATAATATCCCATTTGAATCTTAGTTCTGTTGGTTTTATTCATTCTGCAAAAATCTTACCTAGTCATATCTTTTTATTTCCATTTCATGATTCAGATGTTAGAGTACTGTCGGATTGTCGTTGGAGATAAGTTTCTTTGGTTTTATTGGAGCTTATAAGATAAAGCTGCATATTGACAGGCGTTGCAAATTCAACCTATCCTAAGTAGAATTATCAGTTTTTCTCCAGTCTTACTTTTCTTTTGTTTTCTTATTTTTTTGGAGAGGTTTTTGTTATAGGGTGCATGCACTTGCCAGAAAGACAGAGACAGAGAGACAGAAAGTGAGAAATCACCCCCAGGGGGGATGGCCATGCTGCAATCCCTTCTCCTTCATTCTCCTCTCAGGATCTTGGGCACACACACACTTGTGCCCAACATGAGTTTAAGCCACTAGGTCCGGGATTCATACCGTGGTCGACAACATGGGAGTTCAGCGACATAGCCATTACGCTAACTGCTGGTCCCATGTTTTCTTATTTTTGGTTGTCACTGCCATCCACCTAAGGACGAGCCAGAAACTGCAGTGTCTTTTACTCTTCTTTCTCCTTGTACCCTGTGTCAAATTGGTTATCCAGAGTTGAAGATTTTTTCCTTTTAAAAACTTCTCAAATGGCCCAGCCTCAGTGGTACAGTGATAGCACACTGAACCACAGTGCTAGAAGCCACGTGACTGACCAGGGGTTCGAATCCCCAGCCTGGTCAACCTGAAACATGCCAGGTGTATATGTGTTTGTGCCAAGAACCTGGTGAGCTGGAGGGCTGAGGAAGGGAGACCCTGTTGAGAATGTTACTCTCTCTTTTTCTCATGCATGTACACATGCACACTTTATCATGAATAAAATAAACTTTAAGAAAACCAAAAATCTCTCAAATGTTTATCCTTCGCTGTCCCTTTTTTCCATCCCCTGCACACTCCCTCGTTTCACACCCTCATCATCTCTTACATGTAGACCACAGATGCATTACTCAGTGGTTTTCAAGTTACAGGTTGTGGGAGTTTTTTGTAGGAGGTGCTGGGTTTTCTGTAAGAGGTGCTAGGTTTTCTGTAGGAGTTGCCCTGCCCCACTTCAATGATGGTCGCTTGATTTAATTTTTAGCATAATAGGCTTTTGTGGATTCTCTCAATCTCCTTACCACCCTGCCCGCCTCCTGCCTTCCATTTGGCTGCCGACTAACGCTTTGAAAGCAGACCTAGTCATTCTGTTTTTTCCCTACTGAAACCTTTATTGGTTCCTATCTTGTAGGGGCAGGGTCACGAACTCAGCTGTCTACAGGGACTGGAGTTAAATGGATGAAGTGGGTTGAATGCAGGGGAAATGGGGAAGGAAGTGCCGTGGCAAATCGTGCCATCTGAAAGGGACACCTGCCTCTTGTTTCCTTGTGGGAATGTGGCCCAGTTTTTAGAGAAGCCAGAAATCCAGATTTTTATGAGAAATTTTTTCATTTTTAAATACTGACTTTTAATTGAGTTTTAAAAATGCCAACCAGTATCATATTTGACCTACTTAGACTTTCTTTGGAATGTGCCATTGTGTCTTGTGACAGTTCGTGAATGTTGGTCCCCCTTTTCTAAGTGCTGTTCCTTCTTGCCTCTGCCCGCTTTAAGACCTGGCACAGGGAGTCTTCAGATGCCAGGTGAGCCTGTCCCTGAGAGGCAGTTCTGGCGATCTCACACTGCTGGCATGTCACCTTCCCCGCTACACTGTAGGGCACTGTGTTTTCATTCCCTGACTTTGAGCAATATTATTATTTTTCGTTGTAATTCTAGCACTTGGCAGTTAAGACATATTTTGTTGCCATAAAATGAAATAAACTCTGTACTTGAGTCTGCGTGAGTCAGTATCCTACTGGTATCATGTCCCACCCCCTTGTTCCCACTTACAGTGTTTTCTTTTTACTTGAGAGAATTTCGCTATAGGGCACATGTGCTTGCTAGAGAGACAGAGAGAGAAAGTGAGAAAAGATCCCCCAAGGGGAATGGACATGCCACCATCCCTTCTCCTCCATTCTTCTCTCAGGATCTTGGGCAGGCACACACATGTGCCCAGCATGAGTTTCAAGCCACCAGGTCTAGGACTCAAACTGTGGTCAGCCATGTGGGATCCAGCACCTTAACCATCATGCCACCTGCTGGCCCCACATTTTTTTCTTTTCTAATTTGCTATAGGGTGAGTGTGCTCATGGGGGGGTAGGAGTGAGAAATCACCCCCAGGAGGTATGGCCACACAATTTCTTCTCCTCTCAGGATTTTGGGCAAGCAGGCACACATGCTCAGTGGCATGCCTGGTCAGGGACTTGAACTATGTAGTTGGCCATGTGGAATCTAGCTGCCTGAACAACCACACTACTTGCTGGCTCCATATTTTTTAATATTTAAAATTCTTTTTCCCCCCTAAGGAATGTGTTATGTATGGTAAGCAGCTTTTTGGTGCTCCAGGTTGAAGATTTTCTGAGTCTAAAATTTACTCTTTAAGACATATGTTGGTCCAGTCATAGTAGTGCTCAGGTAATACCACCGCCTGGGGGGCTAGAGGACACAGGGGGGCCCACATTCCATTCCTGGGACATCCTGAACATACAGGGCAAGTTTTTGGGCCCCTGTAATGCTAAGTAATTGGGAGGCTTGGGTGGGAAGACGGAGACACAATGAGATCCTGCTGAAAATATCTTGAGGCAGCCTGTGGCCTGGTTGGTAAGGTGGCTGGATTCCCCATGGTGGCTGCTTGATTCGAGTCCCAGACCCAGTGGTTTGAAAAACAGGCCAAATGGGACCAGCAGTTAGTGTAATGGCTATGTTGCTGGACTCCCACGTAGTCAACCACGGTTCGCATCCTGGACCCGGTGGCTTAAAACTCATGCTGGGCACGTGTGCGTTCGTGCCCAAGATCCCGAGCGAATGGAGGAGAAGGGATTGCGGCGTGGCCATCCCCCCACAGGGGGTGATTTCTCGCTTTCTATCTCTGTCTCTCTCTGTCTGGCGAGCGCATGCGCCCTATAGCAAAAACCTCTCCAAAAAAAAAAAAAAAAAGGCCGGGCAAGTGCGCATGCATGCCCAAAATCCCAAGTGAGGGAGAGATGGAGAAGGGATTGTGACTTGACTATTCCCAATGGGGTGTGCTTTCTATCCTCCCCCTCTTTCTCTGACTCTCTCTGGCAAGTACACATGCCCTCTGGCAGATTAGGGGGGGACATGTCTTTCTCCCTACTGCATGAAGAAAGGAAAACAAAATCCTTAGGTTTATTTGATACGAATTCTTTCCATTAAGGAATTAAATCTCTTCACTTCTTGCTTGATTTCTTTCACTATTATTTGTTCTCATTTTTGTCTGGTCTTATATATCATTTATCACATTCTTTGGTATTTTATATCTGTATTGCTAGTTGATATGGGAATCTCTATCTTTAGAATACTGTTAATTTTTAAAATATTTATATTTGGTAAATTACCTATGTTCTAATAGTTTTAGATGGCCTATTTTTTTTAAGTATGAAGTCATAATTGCAAAAAAAAATTCTCTTACCTATTTCTATTTTGTTTAATGTTAAATACAAACAAAATGTGACAAAAAGATAATTTGTGCTATTTCATCATTAAATATGATGTTAATTGTTGGTTTTAAACACATGTTCTTTTTTTTTTTTTCTTTTTTTTGAGGTTTTTGCTATAGAGAGAAAGAAAGACAGAGAGAAACAGAGGGACAGAAAGTGAGAAATCACCCCCCAGGGGGGGATGGCCATGCCGCAATCTCTTCTCCTCTGTTCTCCTCTCAGGATCTTGGGCACGCATGCACACGCACCCGGCATGAGTCTAAGCCACCAGGTCTGGGACTCGAACTGCAGTTGACTACATGAGAGTCCAGTGACACAGCCATTACACTAACTGATGGTCCACACATGTTCTTTATTAAGATGAGAGAAATAGAATCTTTGTGAAAGCTAAAAGCTTGATAAAAAGAATTGGTATCTTTTGATATAGTTATATTTTTATCATTTAAATCACCGAATGTGATATATTAAGGTCTTCATAATATTAAAACACCTTTAAATTTCTAAGATAAACCGTACCGATTATGGTATATTCTTTAAATGTATTTTTCCAGCCACTTGGTACACATCTATACATAAATAAAGTTAATTTGTATTTTATGTGTGTATGTAGCAATTTCTTTTTATTTGTCATGGTGTATCGAAGTATAAATTTTATTCTAAGTCATGTTTAGAGTTATTATAAATTGATCTGTGATGTCATTTTTATTTTTAAAATAATATATTCTGTGTGCACACATGTGTATGTGGGGAAATATTTTGTGGATATATTTTTAGAGTTATTTATTTTTTTTAATTTTTGAGAGGTTTTTGCCATAGGGTATGTGCGTTTGCAGAAAAGACAGAGAGAGACAGAGAGACAGAAAGCGAGAGATCACCCCCCAGGGGGGATGGCCACGCCACAGTCCCTTCTACTCCACTCTCGGGATCTTGGGCACGCATGCACATGCACCTGGCGTGAGTTTAAGCCACTGGGTCCGTGACTCGAACTGCAGTTGGCTACATGGGAGTCCAGTGACATAGCTATTACACCAACTGCTGGTCCCTATTTTATTTTATTTTTTTAAGAGAGATTTTTGCTATAGGGCAAGTGTGTTTACCGGAAAGACGGAGACAGAGAGACAGAAAACAAAAAAATCACCTCCCAGGGGTATGGCCATGCCGCAATCCCTTCTCCTCTCAGCATCTTGAGCACACATGCATTTGTGCTGGTGTGAGTTTTAAGCCCCCAGGTCCAGTACTTGAACCGTGGTTGACTACGTGGGAGTGGGCAATGTAACTATTATGCCATATGCTGGTCCCTATTACTATTATTGTTATTATTATTTTTAACCTGCTATAGTCATCAGAGAGAGAGACTGAAAGTGAGAAAGCAAATCTCCCAGTTAGGACTTGAACCACAGTCAAGTGCTAGACTGGGAGTCCAGCATCCCAACCACCACTCTATTTGCTGGCCCCTTGTTTGTTTTGCTACAGGACACGTGCACTTGCTGGAGAGAGACAGAGAGGGAAAGTGAGAAATCAACACCAAGGTGGGGATGGCCATACCACAGTTCCTTCTCCTCCATTCTCCTCTTGGGATTTTGGGCATGCATACACACACACTGGGCATGTTTTTCAAGCTGTTGTGTCCAAGACTCAACCATGCATTCAGCCATGTGGGATCCAGTGCCTTAACCACCATGTCACCTGCTGACCCTTTTTAAAAAAATAAATATTTAATAAATTAATTTATTTTATTATCAGTAATCTTTTATTCTTTTAATTAATACTTTGTTTATTTTACGTTTTGTTTTATTTTATTAATATTATTTTATCATTTATTTTTTAATATAATTATTATTTTTAGTTTACTATTAGTTTTTAAACTTGACTTTTTTTTAAAGGAATTTTTAAAATTTATCTTTACTTATTTATTCATTCATTTCAATTTGAGCAGAGAGGGAGAGAGAGAAAGAGAAAGAGGGAAAGTAAGAAAACAACCCACAGGTCTGGGACTCGAACTGCTGTCGACCACATGGGAGTCCAGTGCCTCCAACCACCACGCCACTTGCCAGCCCCTTAACTTGATTTTCTAAAAACCACTTCCATGTATTGCTTTGATCAACACAGTGAAAACATTTTAAAATGACATGATATTGAAAAAACAGAACAAAGAATCTTGGGCAAGTAGGTGGTACAGAAAGCTGGCTCTCATTTACCATCTAATTTCAGAAACTAAGGCTTTTCTTACTTTTTTTTTTTTGGTCACAGTTGGATGCTAGAGAGACAGAGACAGAGAGGGAGAGTGAGAAAGCAAGCTATCAGGTCTGGGACTCGAACCATGGTTGGCCATGTGGGAGTCCAGCACCTTAACCACCACATCACCTGGTGATGCCTGTTTGTTTTTAAGACAGAGTCTTGGAGCCAGCAAGTGGCATAGTGGTTAAGGTGTTGCAGTCCCACATAGCTGTCCACAGTTCAAGTCTTGGACCTGGCAGTTTGCTTTCTCACTTCTTTTCTCTCCCTCTTTTTGGTGAGCTCCTGTACCCTGTAGCAAATTTAAAAAATGTTAATGATGGTAAATAAAATTAAATAGTTCTGGGACCAGCAGTTGGCATAATGGCTATGTTGCAGGACACCCATGTAGCCGACGTCAGTTCGAGTCCTGGACCTGGTGGCTTAAACTCACGCCCGGCACGTGTGCATGCGTACCCAAAATCCCAAGAGGAGAATGGAGGAGAAGGGATCGTGGTGTGGCCATTCCCCCTGGGGGGTAATTTCTCACTTTCTGTCTCTCTGTCTCTGTCTTTCTGTTGAGCACACGCACCCTACAGCAAAAATCTCTCTCCCCCCAAAAAAATTTTTAAATAGTTGTAAGAAAATAAAAGGGTCTTGGTATGTCAGGATTCTTCTGCCTCAGCCACCTGAGCTGCTGGAACTAAGAAGGCTGCCACTGAGCCCGGCTTTGAACCTGGGCCTCTCCTGTGGCCTCAGCCTGCCACTGCCCAGCTTCACTTGTGGCCTTAGCCGCCATGCAGCACTGTCTGGCAGGGTCTCCTTCTCTCTAGAGGGATCTTTTTATAAGGCAGCCGATTAAACTGTTCTGGGAGACTGTATGTCCCATTTTGCACGTACCAGATGTCGTGTGGGTTTTGTTTTTGTCTGGGTGTGCGACCCTGTGCTAGTTCTGTGTCCTGGTGTACTGCTCTCTGGGTCAGCATGACCTTGCAGAAGCAGTGCCGGGAATGTGGACCCCTGCTGAGCCGGGCCTGCAGAAGGCCAGCCTTGGTTCCTGGTCAGGCCTCAGCGACACCCGGTGGTGCTCAGGAGACCCTTGCTGACTGTGACCTGACACACTCCTGGTGTGAGTGGGTGCATGCCCAAAACCCCGAGAGAAGGGGTTTTAATTAGCCATCTCACTTGGGGGGTGATTTCTCACTTTCCCCCTCTCTCTATCTCTATCCAGCTAGCTCACGAGCCTGGTGGCAAAAATCTATAAAAAATCTGGTAAGATGAGTATTTGTTAAAACCTTGTTTTTAAGTAGTTATTTATTTAATATTATTTATTATTATTATTGTTTTTTGATTCACCAGAGAGAGACAAAGGGGGGGGGAGTGAAAAGCAAGCCTCCAGGTCCAGGACTAAACCCATGGTGGCCATGTGGGAGTCCAGTGCCTTAACCACCATGCTGCCTACTGTAGGCCCCTTGATTTTCTAAAAGCCATTTCCATGTGTTGCTTTGATTGACACAGTAAAAACATTTAAAAATGACATGATATTGAAAAACCAGAACAAAGAATTGAAAAACCAGAACAAAGAATCCTGGGTAAGTGGGTGGCACAGAAAGCCGGCTCTCATTTGCCATCTGATTTCAGAACCTAAGGCTTTTCTTAAAGGAAGTGAAAACACTTTCTTTACCAATACTAGCAAAATAAAACTGACTGCTAAACTTTGCGTCTTGGTTCACATTCAATTTTTCAAATGTTTTATGAAGATACTGATATAGTTAATCACTAATAGTAGAGGAAACCAATAAGTTAATGATTATTGTTTTGGTTTTTTTTTTTTTTTTTAGAGATTTTTGCTACATGGCACACGCACTCACCAGAGAGACAGACAAGTCTCACTTTTGGGTTTGAGGACTCAGACAGAAAGTGAGATATCACCCCCCAGGGAGATGGCCACACTGCAATCCTTTCTCCTCCATTCTCCTTTTGGGACTTTGGGCATGCATACACATGTGCCTGGTGTGAGTTTCAAGCTGCCGGATCCAGGACTCAAACCATAGTCCGCTCTGTGGGAGTCTAGAGTCTTTACCACTGTGCCACCTGCTGGCCACTTTGTTATTTTTTTAATCTCAAGGTTATTCATGTGACATGAGGATTTCTAACGTGGTTGAAGCTATAAATCAGAGATTTTGAGCTTATTTCTAAGGTATAATCTATGACTTGTTAAATACACTCTTTTTTGGTTTGTATGTGCTGGAACTGATAAAATTCTCTAAAATGGCAATGAAATCAACTAAAACAAAAACTTCAACATCAGGCTGGCCCGTAATATGACAGTTAAACATGGTACACGGGGAGCTGGATCCCACATGACTGACCACGGTTTGAGTCCTGGCCCTAGGAGCTTGGAAAACATGCTGGGTGCACGTGTGTGTAACTCAGGACCCTGACGAGAAGGAGACACGGAGGGAAAAGGATTGCAGTGTGACAGTGCCCTGATGGGAGGTGCTTTCACGTTCTCTCTCTGGTAAGTGCACTCATCGTCTGGCAAAGAACAAAACAGAAAACACTTGAACACCGAAAGTCAGATCCGAAATAGCCATGGTTAGGTATATATTGAAACAGAAGGACACCAGAGGTCACGGAGATGTCTGTGCCCCAGTGTTTGTTGCAGCTCCATTCTCAGTAGTCAAGATAAGGAAGCAACCCAAGTGTGTCCATCAACAGATGTCTGAATAAAGAAACTGGTGCACACACACTATGGAACACTTTGTAGTCATTAAAAAGGACAAAATTCACTCATCTGAGGCTAAATCAGTGGGCCTGGAAGACGTAATGTTAAGTGAAATAAGCCAGATGCAGGAAGAGAAATACCGTATGTCTCTCTCATATATGGAAATTGGAAAAAATGACCTTAAAAGTAGATGAAGAAAAACTACTAGTCTGTGAGAAAGGTGATGGGGCAGGAGGGTCTGGAATAGATGTAATTATGGAAATGAAATTGCAGATAAAAGGAACAATGTCTACTGTTACGAAATTTAGTGGGGAGAATGTGGTTAACTACAACTTCCTGTACAAAAGGCTTCAAATGGTGGAGATGATGGGGATACAAATTACACTGCTTTAATCACACAATGTATTCATCTAATGAAAAGTCACATTGTAACGATTGTCCTGTTCATAAAAAGCATTACTTTTTTTTTTTTGCGAGGTTTTTGCTATAGGATGTATGCACTTACCAGAAACACAGAGAGAGACAGAGGGACAGAAAGTGAGAAATGACCCCCCAGGGGGGACGGCCATGCCACAATCCCTTCTCCTCCATTCTTCTCTCGGGATCTTGGGCATGCACGCACATGCACCCAGTGTGAGTTTAAGCCACTGGGTCCGAGATTCGAACCGTGGTTGACTACGTGGGAGTCCAGCGACATAGCCATGACACCAACTGCTGGTCCCAAAAAGTATTCATTATAAAAGGGGCAAATATGAGATGCTACAAAGATTTTACTTTACAAAACAAATCAGGAGAAAAAGAATAATGAAGAAAGGGGAAAAATGGCCTAAGACAATTTAAAAAGAGGAAACAATTGCCTAAGACAATTTAAATACTAGAGGAAAACAAATTAGGATGAGAACTATTTCAAAGCATCTGGAAATGTAAGGATTACGATAACAATTGTTTTATGCGGAATCAAAGTTTAAAACCATATAATCAAATCTACGGTATAGCCAATCGGCAACGCTGAAGATTAATTGAAAAATCAAATTCAAGACGGAAGGATTGGGTAAGAGGATTATAATATTACCAACAAAATTATTGACTTAGTCAACAGAGGACAGAAATGCAACTGTGTACAAGGACTTTCTGAGGAAGTAACAGACGAGCGGCTTAATCAGGATTGTTATAGACGGGCATTTCTTGGAACTGGGAACCAACCAGCTGAGGCTGAAGTTCCAGGGTCTGTCAAATATTATCATTTAAAAGAAGAAAACTGAATAATTACTGTTATTTTTAAACATTGATAACAAATAATATTCTATGCAACAGAGAGAGAGTAGGGAACATTGAAAGCACTAACAAATGTAATTGTTTTGGACCTTGGAATCCAAGTAACAGAGGGACTGAGATCAGCATCTCTAAGATGTTTAAAATGAGCACTGTCACAAACGAGGGGGAGCAATGGTGATAAGGACGCAGCTTCTGCAGCTTCTGCTCACTGCAGCTTTACTGGGAGACAAGTACTGTGTGAGGTCCTTCCAGTACTTCCTGTAATTATCAGAACAGATGGATTAGATCGATACTGCCCTTAGACCTGGACAAGCGGCCTCCTGCTCCGGGCCTGTTCCAAGGGCTTTTTCTGCTGGTGATTTATACCCTTCAGGCCCCAGGGAAATGCTTCTCCCCATCTCATCCTAAGTCCTCAAACCCAAAAGTGAGTGCTGCTGAATACGCCGCTGGTCTGGGGTAGTACATCGCCAGCAGTAGAAACAGACCTGGTTTTGCCATAGGGCGGGCGCCACCACGCCCTAAACAGGCCTGGTTTTGGACCTTGCAGAGGATCACACCAGCGGAAATGTGTGGGCGAGCAGTAGCCAACTTGTCAGGTCATGCTTTTCAGACAGTGCAGACCCGATAGCTTCTTGCAGGGTGAGCTCTCTCCAGGGGTCTCCAGGCTCCATTTGGCCTCCTCTTTGTGTTCTACTCAGCAGTCTGAGGTACTCACAGAAGGAACAGGATTCGCCGTGAGACCACATGGGAGCCAGGAGCATTTGCACTGTGGAGCGATTCATGAGTCCTCAGTATTTAGGTAAGTAGTTTCCTGTGTAACGTGAGAGTTGGAATATTGATTTCTGTTAGCAATTACACATGTTGAAAGGGAATAAATATAGTTTTGTGTTCTATTTTTGTACAGCCTTGAGATTTTATTAAATTTAAAAAAGAGTAACTAGGCCAGCAAGTAGCATGGAAGTTAAGGCGCTGATCCCACATGGTTGCCTCCTGGGTTGAGCCCTGGACCTGGTGGCCTGAGAAACACAGCAGGTGCATGTTGGACGTGTCCAAAATCCCAAGAGGAGAAACGAGAAAAAAAACCGCTGCATTGCCATCACCCCTGGAGATGCTTTCGCACTCCCTCTCAGCCTCTCTCTGTGTTTGGCAAGTGCACACACCCTATAGCAAACAAATAAAAAGAAATATTACTTAAGTTCAGAAGTGGTTTTTTTTTGTTTGTTTGTTTTTGTTTTTGTTTTTTAAGGTTTTGCTCTAAGGGTCTGTGTGCTCTCCAGAGAGAGACAGAAAAAGAGGGAAAGTGAGAAATTACCCTCCAGCGGGATGACCACACTGCTGTCTATCCCTTCTCCACTGTCCTCGGGATTTGGGGCATGCATGCACACACACCGAGTGTGGTTTTCACGTCATCAGGTCCAGGACAAACCGTACAGTCAGTCATGTAGGATCCAACTCCCAACTAGCATACAAGCTGGCTGACCCGGAAGTATTACTTATTAGGGTGACTAGAAGTTGGAAACTTATCTGTTGATGATGATATGTATGATAATACCTTTGACTGGGCTAATATGCAGTATATTCATGCTGGGAGGATTCATTTTGTATTCTGTAAAGATGTACAGTGATAAAAAGTAAAGAATTAAGAAAAAAGATGAAGAGTAGTTAATGTTGAGTGAAACAAAATGTTATGTACAGTCTGATCCCAATTTTTTCACACCAATATTGTGTGTGAATTTCCATTTTTGAAGTGTCTGGAAGAGCCGATAGTCCAATGTTAACAATGCTTCTTTTGAGGTAGTGACATTACAGGTAGTTTTAATATTTATAATTTTGCTTCTCCGTAAATATATTCTGCCTTTTCTACAACGTGTAACAAAAATTAAAATTCTTTTTGGAAAAAAATGAGAAAGATGGCATGATTCCAAGTTAATTCTGAGAGTTTAATAGGTGCTATTCTTAATACTGATAAGGAAGTTTCCTTAGAAATTCTATCAGAAGTCAGGGACCAGCAGGTGGCATGGAGGTTAAAGTGTTGGATGCTCCCACATGGCTGACCATGGTTCGAGTCCTGGACCTGGTGGCTTGCTTTCTCACTTTCCCTCTCTCTCTCTCTCTCTCTGGTCAAATTAAAATAAATTAATGAATAAATAAAATTAGATAAATAATTCTTTAAAAAAGAGAAATTCTATCAGAAGCCAATTACATTTATGAACATACTAGCAAAATTCTTAAATAAAGTTTCATCAAAGAATTGAATAGTAATAATTACCATTGTATATTTAACTATATGTTAATAAGTATACTGGGTGACTTTTCTGATTACCTAATTTTTCATACAAACCATGAAGGAGATATTAACATTGCCTTTTTTTTTTTTTTTTTTTTTTTGGAGAAATTTTTTGCTATAGGGCACATGCACTCTCCAGAGAGGCAGAGAAAGACAGAGAAACAGAAAGTGAGAAATCACCCCCCATGGGGGTTGGCTGTGCCGCAATCCCTTCTCCTCCATTCTCCTCTTGGGATTTTGGGCACGCGTTGCCCACCTTGCATGAGTTTTAAGTCGCCGGGACTTGAACCATGGTCAACCATGTGGGAGTCCAGCAACGTAACCTATGCCACCTGCTGGTCCCAGCACTGCTATTATTAGGGGAGGAAAGTAAGACTTGGAATGACTATGCTTAAGGCCAACTAGTGGCATGGTGGTTAAGGCAGCTAGATCCCACAAGGCAGTCTGTGCAGTTCAAGTCCCAGACCCACTTGAAAAACACTGGGAGTATATGTGGAAGTGACCAGAAGCCCAAAAGGAGGAAGAAATGGAGGAGAAAGGGTTGTAGCATGACCATTCCCTGTGGGAGGTATTCTTCTGGACAGCGCTGATCTAGAAGTTTCTTCAATTTCCCTTTAAAATGATGGAGGAGGGCCAGATGGTGGCACAGCAGTAAGGCACCTGGACCTGTGTGGGAGGCCTTCCAGCACACTCTGGGCATGCGCACGTGGGCCAGGGATCCAGGCCTGACAGGCTGGGGACTGACCATGGCGTAAAGACTGTGCTACAGATGCCTGTCTCTCTCTCTCATTGACAATCTCCTCCTCTCTCTTTTTATCTCCTCTCTTGTGAAAGAAAGAAACAGACCTAAACTAATTAACTAACTAACTAAATGAGTAGATGGTAGACGTGCTCCACACAGAGTTGTTTGTGGGCAGATAATTTGATCATGCAGCTACTCACAGTTTTCATCCAGAGCCTACAAAATTCAATTTTGTATAATATTGAATAAAATTCAATATTCAAGCATATTTTATTCTTTGGAGACTGTCATTTCCTAAAGGGCAGACATTGTGTTCTTCCTCTATTTCTGTCAAGCGCCTTAGTTCCCTAAATTTAATAAACATTGGTGGTGCCAAGGACGATGGCTTATCGAACTCTGGAAGGCCAAGCGAATGTCATGTCTGAAGTGACCTTTTATGTTTTTCAAGCCAACTCTGGTTGGTGTTCTGCAGTAGAGAGCAGGGAAATGCAGCATTTCTTGACACACCTTGCAGAGTAATAGGATCGGCGGATGCCACGGTACCTGCCTTCGGGCTCTGGTACCAAAGAACTGTGACCAAACTCATGCTTCGTCGCTTCTGGGGAACTGAATGGCAATGAGGTGATGGGAGAGACCAGTCTGGAGCTGTTTCTCTACTTCCATGTATTCACTCAAGAAACATTCATTTCACCACACATATGACCTGCCAGGCATTGTGCTGGTCACTGGGGAAATGAAGAATGAAAACAGTAAGGTCCCTGCCCTTGAAGAACTTACAGTCTGGTGGGGAAGCAGACCCATGAAGATTTAATTTCATGTGGGCGATGCAGTGACAGAGGTATTGCAGAGACTGTGAGAGCACAGAGGAGGAGCAATGAGCCCGGCCTTGGGAAATCAGAGGGGGCTTCCTGGAGGAGTGATGCCCACAACTACAAGAGGCTTAAAAATAGCAATCTCTATCTTAGGAAGGGTGTCCATCAAGGGATCTGGGCAAGGAAGAAGTTTTCTAGAGAATCAGGGCAGTTAGGACCGATCATGTTAGTGTGGGGTTGGCTTTATTTATTCATGTGATTGATCCAAATTCATGACAAGATGGGAGAGCAAGGGACTGAACTAGGCTCTCATCCTTGTTCTCATTCTGAGTTTGAGTGTGTCCAGGATTTTAGAATGTAGTCATATGTGAGTTGGAGTTAATGTAATGCCAGAGGACGAGGGTGTTTTCTGAAAATAGCTTTCGCCAACTGTTGCTGGGATTCTAATGTGGATTTTTGGCACGCCTCAGAACTGCCTGTGGGTTTGAGGCTATAGTGAGAAATGACCATGGAGCATGTGGGCAGAGGATGGAGCCAGTTGATCTGTGGCAGCTTGTGTGTTGGAGGGCGGAGGCTTGGGGGGGAGGAACTAAGAGGAACTGCAGCAGAACCTGACACAGGAGCATTTTAGTTTGCCATTTATCGCTAGCAACTTGGGCAAGAGAGACACACGTCTCCAGCCCAATCCATCCAGAACAAGGATCCTGGTTTTAAACATGGTGCCGTGGCCAGAGGCACTCTGGGACGTCTTGCCCTGCACTGGCTTCCTTCCCAGTGGGCAGAAAGTCCTCCCCAGGGACTGAGGCAAGCTGAGATATTTATTAGGTTGGTGGAAAAGTAATTGCGGTTTCACACTGTTGAAATTCGAAGTTTGATATTGCATACATTCTTGAATAAATGTGGTTATATTATACATCATTTGACAGTGTGTTTTGCACTTTATTTATTTTGCTAGTGACTTATTACTCGCTGCTTATTTTTGATGTATTTTAGTCTGTGGAAATGATGGAAGACAAAAGAAAATACAAGTGATTTTCTTATTCAAGTTCAAAATGGGCCGTAGAGCAGCGGAGACAACTCACAATGACAGCGCGTTGGCCAGGAACTGCTAGGGAACATACAGTGCAGGTGGTTCAAGAAGTTTCACAAAGGAGATGAGAGCCTTGAAGATGAGGAGTGCGGTGGCTGACCGTCGGAAGTTGACAATGACCAACTGAGAGCAATCATCAAAGCTGGTCCCCCTCCAGCCACATGAGAAGATGCTGGAGAACTCAGCATCCCTTCCGTGGTCTTCGGCACTTGAAGCAAGTTGGAAAGATGAAAAGACTCAAGAAGTGGGTGCCTCATGGTCTGGCCAAAAATTCAAAACAATCGTTTGGAAGTGTCATCTTCTCTTACTCTATGCAATGACAACAAACTATTTCTCAATCAGAGTGTCACACGCGAGGAAAACTGGATTTTATACGACAACTGGTGATGACCAGCTCAGTGGTTGGACCAAGAAGAAGCTCCAAAGCATTTGGCGAAGTCATACTCGCACCAAAAAGCACTTCACGGCCACTGGCGGGCCCTGTCTGGTCTTCTACGGCTTTCTGAATCCCAGAGAAACCATTACATCTGAGAAGTGTGCTCCCAAATTGGTGAGATGCACCAAAACTGCAAAACACCTGGTCAGCACTGGTCAGCAAAAGGGGTGCCCTTCTTCTCCATGATGCCGACTGCGCGTGGCACAACCAAGGCTTCAAAAGTTTAGCAAATCATGGGCTGGCAGGCGGTGTGGTGATTAAAGGTGCTGAACTCTCACATGGCTGACTGTAGTTCAAGTCCTGGAACCGGCGGTTTGCTTTCTCATTTTCTTTCTCTCTCCTCTTTCTGTCCCTCCTCTGTGGGCAAAGTAAAGTAAATAAGTAAAGTTAAATAAAATAATTATTTTAAAAAGTTGAGCAAATCAGGCTACAAAGTTTTGCCTCATCTGCCATATTCACTAGACCTCTCGCCAATCGACTACTGCTTCTTCAAGTGTCTCAACAACTTTTTGCAGGGAAAATGCTTCCACAGCCAGCAGGATGCAGAAGCTGCTTTGCAAGAGTTTGTCCAATCCCGAAACACAGGTTGTTACACTACAGGAACAAACACTGATTGCTCGTCAGCAAAAACGTGTTGATTGTAATCGTTTCTATCTTGATTAATAAAGATGTATTTGAGCCTAGTTATAATGATTTAAAATTCATGGTCCAAAATCACATTTGCTTTTGCACCAAACTAATAGTTCAGGTATGGCAGGTCTGAACTCTTTGGCACGGGCCAACTCATGGCAGGCCTCGATCTGACCTTATTCCACTGATTTGCTCTTTTGTCTCTGAATTCTAAACAGCTTTTTCTCCAGTTAAGCAAGTACCCTGTCCTATGCCACGTTCTGTTCATGTCTACCATTGTGCCTTTGCTTTTCTCTGTAATATCTCTTATAGTTAAGGAAAAAAGTTTACTTCTTCTATGAGTAAGAGAGACAGTGTTTTTCAATCCACCAGGTCCAGGCCTTGAACCATAGAGTTGACCATGTGGGATCCAGCACCTTAACCACCATGCCACCTTCAGGGCCCCATCAATTGTTTTATATCATTTCATAAACCATTTTATATTTAGTTTTCTCAAAATACCACTTAACGTTATAACCCAAAGACCTTCTACATTTTTTAAGTTTATTTACTCATTTTTTTTCCACGAGAGAGCAAAGGAGACAAGGATCCTCAATTGGATCCTCATATTGTGATCCACGCCCCCCCCCCCCCCCCCCCCGGTACCCAGTTCTCAGCTGGTTCTGATCATGGACACAGAGGCGTGCGCTCAGGGAGGGCCCATGGTGCAACCCCAGCCCTTTGTCATGAGGGTCCAGTTGTGCTGGTCCTAAACCACCATCTGTCCCCAGTTGTCTTTTGTTCTTTTCTAGCCCATGGCTCAGTTGATTTAGCACCTGGAATATGTCTCACCATTTTTTTTTTTTTTTTTTTTTTTTTTTTAGGTTTTTGCCACTGGGTGTGTGCACTTGCTGGAGAGAGACAGCAAGAGGGCAAGTGAGAAATCACCCCTTGCGGGGTGGTCATGTCACAATCCCTTCTTCACTCTCCTTCTGGGACTTTGGGCATGCATGCACACATACCCGGCATGATTTTCAAGCCATGCTGGTAACTCAAATTGCACTCGGCCCGTGTGGGAGTTCAGCGCCTTCACCACCACGCCAGCTGATGGCCTTTACCTCACCCATTTTCTAGTTTCCCACAAACCCACAAAGCTTTTATTTAAAAACATGTTACATACAAGAGTAGTGGGGCCGGCAGATGGCATGGTGGTTAATGTGACTGGACTCCCACATGGCCAACTGCAGTTCGAGTCCCAGACCTGGTAGTTTGTTTTCTCACTTTTCTTCTCTTTCTCTTTCTGTTCAACTTCAAATAAATAAATAAATAAATAAATAAATAAATAAAAATAATGACCATGAGTAATAAAAAAGGTAGTATGTGCTGGTATTTAAAATGAAAATGATAGCATTCATATAAATGTCATATTATTGGAATCAGATGTATTATATGGAGTAAAGGTGAACATTCCTCTTCATACCTTGACTCCCCAACTCCTCCAAATTCTCTTTCTTTCCCCAGTTGTAACTAATATTTACACTTATACTTTAAAAAAAAGATTTATCGCCTATCACACTTTTTCTCATTAGTGACATTACGTTAAACAGTATCTTACTGCCCTCCACCTTCAGGTAATGTGTTCATCTTTTGTGGAAGAGGAGAGGAAGTGCAGCAGTAGACAGACACGTACGTGGACAAGTCATTTCAAGGAAGTTTGAAGTCAGCTTAATGGCACTAGGGAGTCTTTGCACCAAATGGTGCAGTAACACTGGACAGCACCCCAAAATTTAACTTTAATTCTTCTCTTGCAAAGCATTGGGTTGTCAGAAAAGTCATGACGCATTTTTGCATAGAAAAATACAAAAAAGTCATGACTTTTCTGACAACCCAGTATATAAAAGTTGACCTAAATGGATCATAGACCTAAACATAAGAGCTAAATCACTAAGTTTCTAAAAGAAAACACAGGAGAAAATGGCAACTTGGATTAGGTAAATATGTCTTAGGATACAAAAGCATGAGACAAATAAGAAAAAAAAAAAGAACTGGATTTTATCAAAGTTAAAAACCTTTGCTCTTTGGGACCAGCAGTTAGTGTAATGGCTATGTTGCTGGACTCCCATGTAGTCGACCGCGGTTCGCATCCTGGACCCGGTGGCTTAAAACACGCTGGGCTCGTGTGCGTGTGTGCCCAAGATCCCGAGAGGAGAATGGAGGAGAAGGGATTGCGGCATGGCCATCCCCACCGGGGGTGATTTCTCGCTTTCTATCTCTCTGTCTCTCTCTGTCTGGCGAGCACACACGCCCTATAGCAAAAACCTCTCAAAAAACAAACAAACAAACAAACAAACAAAAAACCTTGGCTCTTTGAAATAATACCATTAAGAAAATGTAAAGACAGTCTAGAGACTAGAAGAGAATATTGGCAAAACACACATCTGAGTAGGGAGTTGTATCCAGAATATATATAAAGTTATTCACAACTTGGTGGGGGACGGTAGGTGGCGTGAAGGTTAAGGTGCCAGATCCCACATGGCCTCACAGTTTGAGTCCTGGACCTGGCAGCTTTAAACTCATGATGGGCCCGGTGCATGCATGTTCAAAATCCTGAGAGGATACTGGAGGAGAACGGATTGTGGCATGGTCATCTCTCCTGGAGAATGATTTCTTACTTTTTCTGTCTCTCTGTCGCTCTCTGGCAAGCACACGTGCCCTACAGCAAAAACTTCAAAAAAAGAAAAAAAAGGTAACTTACAACTTGGTAGTAAAGAGACATCCCAATTATAAAATGGGTAAAAGATCTGAATAAACACTTCACAAATGAAGACATACCAAAGGCAAATAAGCACATGAAAAAGTGCTTAACATCATTAGTCATTAAGAAAATGCAAATTAATATCACGATGGGACATCATTACACACCTACCAGAATGATTCACATTAAAAAGACTAACAAAACCAAGAACTGACAAGGATGTAGAACATCTGGAACTTTTATACATTGCTGGAGAGAATGTAAAATAAATCCCATTTTGGAAGACAGTCTTGCATTTCTTATAATGTTAAATATACATCTATTACATGACCCAGGAATTCCACTCCTAGGTATTTACTCAAGAGAATTGAAAACATGTTCACACAAAGACCTAGAAACAAAAGTTTTTAGTAGTTTACTGATAATAGCCAAAAAACAAACTAACAAAACAACACCCCCAAACGTCCATCAGTTGGGTTAATGGATAAATTGTGGCATGTCTATTCAATGGGATACTACTGGCAATAGAAAGGACCAAAGTATCAGAGGCCAGTAGGTGACCGGCAACTGGATCCCGCATGGCCAGCTGTGTGGTTTGAGTCCCAGACCTGATGGCTTGAACATCTTGCAAGAAGAGAATGGAGGAGAAGGAATTGCAGCATGTCCATCCTCCGTGAAGGGAGTACTTTCTCACCTTTTCTCTCTCTCTCCCAGCTGAGTGCATATATCCTACAGGAAACTAAGAGAGAGAGAGAAACCAAGCACAAAAAACTAGATACTATATGATTCCATTTATATGAAATTCTGGAAAATGCAAAGCTCTGGAAACAAGTGTGATCAGCAACTAGGAATCAGGGATGGGGCAGAGTGCAAACTGGCACAAGGGAACTTTTTAGGGCAAAGGAAATGTTCTATAGTTCTTTCTTTAATTGCCAGAGGTTGTCTGTGCTTGCCAGAGAAAGACAGAGAGAGTGGGAGGGAGAAAGCACCTCGCAATGGGGCATGGTCATGCTGGAATCCCTTCTTCATTTCTATATCACTTGGGATTTTAGGCACATATGCACACGTGTCTTGTGTGTTCATCAAGCCACTGGGGACATGAGGGATTGGGCTTCTTTTTTTTTTTAAGATTTATTTATTTAATTCCATCTTTTATTATTATTTTTTAAATTTTACCGGAAAAAACAAAAACCAAAAATCAGAGAAAGAGAGAAAACAAGCCGCCAGTTCAGGGACTCAAACCACAGTCAGCCATGTGGGAATCTAATGCCTTTAACCATCATGCCACCTGCTGGCCTTGGGGTTGGGCTTCTCTTAACCATTGGGATATGGAGTTGGGCCAATGTTCCATATCTTGAATGCGGTAGTGATTATAAGATTTCATAGATTTGTCAAAACTCATTGAACATTTTAAAAAAGTGACTGTTATGTGCTTGAATTACATTACTGAATTTACCTGGCCGGATTAAACCTGATTTTAAAAAAAAGAAAGGATGGACCAGTGGATGGTGTAATGATTACGTCGCTGGACTCCTACTTAGTCAACCACGGTTTGAGTCCTGGACCCAATGACTTAAAATTCACCCCAGGAGCGTGCGTGCGTGTGCCCAAAATCCTGAGAGGAGAATGGAGGAGAAGGGACTGTGGCATGGCCAACAAGGAGAAGGGATTGTGGCATAGCCAACCCCTGGGGTGGGGGGTGATTTCTCACTTTCTCTCCCTCTGTCTCTCTGGTGATAGTGCATGTGCCCTATGGCAAAAAATCTCTCTAAGAAAAAGGAAAAATGAAAAAGAAGGAGCTTAAGTATTTTGAAGTGGACTTTCTGGGCAAAATGGTAAGTCAATTAAAAATCTTAGAGGCCAAATTGTCCCCCTGTGAAAGTTGTTGGAATCAAAATGGAATTGTGTTGACTTGTGTTAAATCTTGACAAGCCAGGGAATGCCAGGAAGGGGGCAGTTCTCCTACACATACGCCTGATGATGAGAAGCTTCACAAGGACCCAGCCAGAGCCACAACATTGCACAAAGGCCACTGTCACAGGACATCTGCCCGGAGACTGGCTGTCTAACCTTGAATTGACATCCCCCTGCTATTTACTGATCCTGGTAGCCTAGGATACTTATCCTCAAGCAACTTACATAACATCTCATTTTTCTTTCAAAAACCCTTGTCTTTCCTCATCTCTCTGAATAGAGCTATAGTTTATTGTAGCCAGGGTATTGCATGAGGCCGTGCTTATTCTTGAATACATCTCATCTTTATTTTCGAGCGTTCGCTCTCGTCCAGTTATTTAGAGGTAGGTACTCCAAAATGGCTATACCAATTTATACGCTCACCGGTAAAATTTGAGGTTGCCTGTTTCCCTATACGTTTGCACATATGGATATAATCAGAGTTTTAGCAGCTTTGCCTATTTGATAGTGAGAAATGTTACGGTCCCGATACTTGCTGATGCATGCAGTACGCATGCTCTCTCCAAATCATCTCATGCATTGCGTACAGAGCAGTCCTTCTTATGTCGCTGTGATGTCCTTACTCACTGCCCATTGCCTCTGAAATCAAGCCCGGACCCTTTAGCCAGATAGCTAAGTCCTCCTTGCTCTTCTCCTGCCACTGCTGCTGCTGCTGCTTTATTTTTTTCCTCTGTGTGTTACCTCTCTAAGTCTCCGTCTTACCACTCTGAGTAGAAAGGCTGATGGGTAAGCTTCTAGCTCCGTGGTTCTTGCTCCTGACTGCACATCAGAATCCTGGGAGTTGTTCAAGACATGATCGATGAAGTCATGTCTGCAGATAAATTTAATTTTAATTGGTCTCAGGTGTTTTATTTTGATTTTGCTTGTTTTGTTTTTTGGAGCCCAGGTAATTTTGATTTTTAAATTCGCCAGCAGGCACATGCACTTGCCAGAGGAAGACAGAGGGGAGAGAGGAAGCACCTCCAGTGGGGTGTGGCCATGTTGTGATCCCATCTCCATTTCTATCCTATTGGAATTTGGGGCACACATGCATAGGAGCCTGGGGTGTTTTCAAGCCACCAGGGCCAGGATTCTAACCACGTGGTTGGCGATGTGCGATTGGTTACTGTAACCAGTAGGCCATGGGGCCGGTCCTGGGGTCCAGGTGATTTCATGTTACAGCTGGCGTCGGGATCTACTGCTGTAGCTCACCTGGCGCACTAGCCAGAAAGAACTTGTGCCTTCCTGCCTTTACGTCTTTGCTCACACCACTCCCTCCTCCAGGAATACCTGTCCTGTGCTTCCTGGCTGTCTAAAACCTCCTCAGCCTTTAAGGACCTCCGAAGGCCCAGCTCACATGCAACTCCACAGTGAAATTTCGCTTGAGTCCTCCTATCAGTTATAGCTTCTCCTTTCAGCATTTTGTAACTTCCTTCTGACATTGATCATGTTTTGCCTTGTAATACAGTTTTTTTTTTTTTTTAAAGGTTTTTGTCATAGAGATTGTGTGTTCACTGGAGAGAGACAGAGAGGGAAAGTGAGAAATCACCCCCCAGGGGGATGAACTTTATGGACACTTACTGTATTTTTGTATAATTCTTTTAATATATCAAACCTATCATCAGATAATAAAGTTTGAAGTTTGCAATTAGGGTTAAGCATTTTGCACAAGTCCAGAAACTTCTGTGTGACAGAGTCTATTAAGGATTGAGCCCCAGCTGCAGTGGTGTATGTATGCTGCTAAGACTCTGTGTTCTGCAGGTGAGGACCGCACGGGAGGCTCAGGTTTGATTCCCAGCACAACCAAAAGACCAGAGCATGGTGGAGTGTGCCTTTATCCCAGCTGGGAGACAGAGGCAGAAGGATTGGGACATGAGACCCTGTTTAAAAAAGAAAGAAGCAATTGACATCAGACTCAGCTGCTCTGATTCCTAGTCCTGGCTCTCGGCAGCAGCCCCTGCCGCCTTCCCGCTGTCCTCTGACTGTTCGGATTGTCAGTCTTTCCTTCCCATCCTTACCCAGGCCCCCTCCTAAGAACTGAGGGACCCAGTTGAGAGTACAAATGGGGGCTAACACCAAAATATCAGCGAGTTATATGTCAAGGAAGCCAACTAGTCATTAAAAGTTTTTTTTTTTTTCCTCCTCCTTTGACAAATATCCCTCTGTAATGACCTGGTAGGCCGGGTTCAAAGACAGAATTCTGATTCCTTGGAGTTGTGTGGAGGAGTATGGCAGCCAGGTTGCCGTATGAGTTTGGGTCTTGCCTGAGTTTCTCTTTCCACTCTTGGTTTTTTGCTTCCCTCTGCAGGATTCACGTGCACATCTGTAGACACTTCCCTGCATGTCTAAGTTTTAGCGCTCCACTGCAAACCACGGTCCCCTGCCATCCCTGGGACCAGACACATGAGATGGTGGTCTACCTTTGGGGAACACCCTTGGAAGGAAAGAGACCAGTAGGCCCTGGAAGTGAGCCTGGAGGTTGACTGTGCAGGGAATCCGGGGTCCTGGGCACTGGCGCACGGGGAGAGATGGGCTCCTGGTAGGCTATTGATATTTCTTTGGCTTCATGGACTCCTTGCCCCGTGAGGAGCACTGTAGTTGCAGGAGGCCCAGAGTGGGGCTTCTAAAGCTGGAGTCTACCTTGTGTGGGTGGAAGGGTGGTTCTGAGCCCATCTCTCTCCATCCCCAAGCCAGACTTTAAGCCTGTTGAGGACACAGGCTAATTCTCTTCCTTTCCAGAGGCTGTGTGGTTTAGCTGCAAAACAGATGAAAATTCCAATGAGGGCTGGTGGAATTGAGTCTTATGGAAATAACTAACCTCTCTGGCTTCCTTCTTTATCTATACAGTGAACATTGGATGAGATAATTTTTAAAATCTATGATTTTATCCTCTTGTATGACGCCTCATAGAACAGGTCATAATGGTGCTCAGACGTGTTTGCTAGGTTTGTTGCATACTTTGGTACAAAAGCTCAAAGGCTTTGCTTAGTCCCCTTCTCAGACACAAGTGTGTATAGGATGTGTGTTGGACACATGAACACACACACACACACACACACACACACACACACCACCTTGTACCACTCATTCCCTCTGGGTCTGCAGTCACACCATCGATAAGTTGCACTGTTAAGAGTCCTAGGAGAGGGAACCAGCAGTTAGCGTAATGGCTATGTCGCTGGACTCCCACGTAGTCGACCGCGGTTCGCGTTCCGGACCCAGTGGCTTAAAACTCACGTCGGGCGCGTGTGCTTGCGTGCCCAAGATCCTGAGAGGAGAATGGAAGAGAAGGCACTGCGGCGTGACCATCCCCCGAGGGGGGTGATTTCTCGCTTTCTGTCTCTATGTCTCTCTCTGTCTGTGTGGCGAGCGCACGCGCCCTATAGCAAGAAAACCTCTCAAAAAAAAAAAAAAAAAAAAAAAAGAGTCCTAGGAGACATTTTCCTAGACACCAAGGCAGAATGATTTAAATCCTAAGACGTAACATTTGGTTTTGTGCTTTCAGACCTGGAACACTAAGGGACCCCCGAGGACCTCACTTTCCTTAGAGAGTTGGTGCCCATGAATTATTTCTATTATCGCAAAGTTGCAGTTTTTATTTTTATTTCTGATGTTGATCCCTTCTAAATGGTGGGCAAATATTTCATTGTCTGGAGTTGGTTAAGAATGGAGAGGAGGGGCAAGCAGGTGGCGAATTGGTTAAGGAGCTGGACTCCCATGCAGTGGACCATGGTTAGAGTTCCAGACCCAGCGGCTTGAAACTCACACCAGGCACATGTGTGTACGTGCCCAAAATCCCAAGAGGAGAATGAAGGAGAAGGGATTGCTGTGGGCCATTCCCCATGGGGGTGATTTCTGTCTCTGTCTCTCTAGGGAGTGCACATGCCCTATAGCAAAAATCTCTTAAAAAAAAAAAAAAAAAAAGGACGAGAGTAGACTCCTTTTACTTAAACCCTGGTGTCTAGTAGGTGGGAGCTTGTGAGAGGCTGAGGCCGTTCCTGAAAGGTTGAACCTCTCTACTGGGGCAGTGGATGCCTTTGTTCAAGTCCATAGATGTAGAACGAGGGTTCACTGGGGCGAGGGGACGCCTAAACTGAATGGCACCATCTTCAAACTTCATATTAATTTACGAGGGAGGCACAGCATAAATTCATAAAATGTTAACACACACAGGACAAGACAGTCCCAGAGTCACCTCAAGGCAGTGGTCTGTGGTCAGTAAGGCATTGATACGATGAGTTCTGAGAATGAAGAAAGGCAGTGAAGTGGTCCCAGGTCTGGGGACAGGACCCAGGGACGAGACACACCTGTATAAGCTGTGTCCCTGCTTACTTACCTGAGGCATAAGCTGAGACAAGGTGTGCAAAGCCTTGTTTGAGAGGGTCGGGTGGTGAGGAACAACTGCTAAGAACAGGGACTGTTTATGATGGAGAGTGGCAGGATAAAGTACTAAAAAGAAAAAAAAAAATGAGGAAGGTGGGCCAACCGGTGGTGGGGGGTGAAGGTGTGTGGCTGAATGCACGGCTTGAGTCCAACCCAGGCAACTTAAGAAACATGCCGGGTGTGTGTGCATGTCTGCCCGGAATCCTGAGAGAACAGAGAAGAGATGGTGGTATGGCTGCTGCCCCTGGGGGTGCCTCATCTCTCTCTCTCTCTCTTCCTCTCTCTCTCGGAGCCCACGAGCACACCCACACACACTTCTGAGGGAAGGAATTAAGACAAAAAAAAAAATAGGAATATCACTGAAAGCTATCTTTAACCTTTACCCCAATCATTCTCCTTGAAACTGACAGGTAGGTACTTACAGAGGGCGCCCCACTCTTGGTCTGAAGAGGAACTATGATTGATTTTCCAATCATCTTAACCACGGGCAAGCAGCCCGGTGGGTCAGAGCTGCAAGGCTGGGCGGCCCTCCTCGGGCTGGGTCTGGCAGTCTGGTCTGTAGATGACTCCCGCTTCCCACTGTTCACCGCAGGTACATGGACATGGAGTAGGGTCCCCTACACATCCTTGGGACCCGGCCTGTGCCAGCACTGCAGGAGGCAACCACATTCGCGTTCCAAGACCTTTAACCACGGGGTCTCCAGGGTTAGACGACTGGCACCCAGGACGCACTTGACGGTGCCGAGTTCCATCTTCATGTCCCCCATGTCCCCAGGGCACTCTGACCCCAAAGCGCGTTCCCCTCCATCTTCATGAGCACCGCTGTCCCTTATAAGGGCCTGGCCCCGCGGGGTGTCTCCGGCGGCTCAGCTGAGCAGTTGCTTTGCGAAGCCCTACTGTGTGCAGGTCCCGCGGGCCTCCGCGGCCCAGAGCTTCCAAGGGCCGGGGCGGGGCAGCGCTCCTGAAGGAGAAGGGATGGGTAGAGCGGCGCGCGCTTCCTCGCCCCTTTTCTGCACGCGGGCTCTCGGGGAGGGCGCCCGAGTCTTGGCGGCTTTGTCCCCGCCGCAGCCCCGAAGGCTGGCCTGGGACCCGGGCGCTCCGCACACCTGCCGCCGCGCACCCAGCGGGCCGGAGAGGCGCGGAGGCCGAACGCTGCGGGCCCGCCAGGATTCCGGCTCGGACCCCTCCGCACCCGCCTCCCCGGCTCCGCGGGAACGCGCGGGGCCACGGGGCCGACGCGAGCGGGCGCGAGGTGCGGGGTCGGGGCGGCGCCGGCCGCCCGCCGGGCCCAGGCCGCCCGCGTCTCCCGCTTCTCCCGCGCCCCTCCCGGGAGGCGGGTCCTGGGGGAGGGCTGGGCCCCGTCGCCGTCGCCGCGCCCGAGCCCCGCGCCCGCCGCTGGGCCGCCCCGCAGGCAGGCGCCGGGCCGGCCGGGAGGTGGTGCTCGCCTCCCCGCGCCCGGGCCCGCGCGTCGCCGGTCGGCGGCTGTGAGGCTCCGAAGGGGGCGGAGCGGCGAGGCCGGCGTGCGGCTGGCGGCCCCCGTCCGCCGTTCCGGCCCCGGCCCGCCCCCGCCTCGCCGGCCTCCCTCCGCGCCGGTGCGCGGCGCCCGGTCCCAGCTGCAGCCGCAGCGGCCGCCCCTCCGGGCCTGAGCGCGCCGAGCCGCGAGGCCGGGCCGGGGCGCCGGCCGGGAGTGCCGGGGGCGCGGCGCCGACGCCGAGGCGCGGCCATGGAGGGGAAGCCCCGCGCCGGGGTCGCGCTGGTCCCGGGGCCGAGCGGCCGTGGGCCTTCCGCCCGCCGCCGCCGCCGCCGCCCGGGGCTGCTGCTCCCCGGCCTCTGGCTGCTGCTGCTGGCCCGGCCGGCCTCGTGCGTCCCAGGTAAGCCCCGCCGAGACCCTCGGGACGCGGCCGCGACCCTGCCTGCCTTTATTGCAGCTCTTTTCAAGACCCGGGCTTTCCCCGCCCATGCTCTTTTATTCTCCGCGGCTTCCTCGCCCTCCTTCCTGAGGATGCTTTTCCATTCTTCTTGGGCCCAGTGTAGACGGGCACGGAGGAAACAACCGGAGAAAGCGAGCGGATTCTGGCCGGTCGTGCTAGAGGTCCGCAGAGCTGTCCTCCGTTAGCTGGTGCCCGTGGAGCCCGAGGCGGGTCTGGCGGCTGCATCTCCGAATGTGCCGAATTTTTCCTGCAAAATGCAGGCGCTGGGGCTGCGTCTGTGCGTGGCTGTATGAATGTGTCATATCGAACGCTGTGGATTACTTTATTGTCGGGGCGAAGGGGAACCTTCGGCGTGTGTGCTTCAGAGCAGGATTGCATTACCGCGAGCAGCCCGGCGTCCCCCAGATGCAGGCAGACTGGCGGTGTCCCCAGTGCACCAGGACACAAAGAACAGTCAAAGAAAAGCTCTTGGAAAGCGCCCTGGCCATGGATCTTTCCAGGGACATAGAGGCAGACATTACTTCTGCAAAGGCATTATTAGTACAATGGAGTGTGAAAATATTTTGATTCTGAAGTGTCAGGGCATAAAAGGAGGAAGGGTTGTTTTCATAAAGAAATGCAGTTTAGTGACTTCATTAGCATAGAACTAAGAGGCATGATTTATGGAGAAGCGTGTGGTGGGTGGGTTTTGTTGAGAAAATGATTTAATTCGTATTGCTTTTCTGAAATGTTTATTTGTCCTTTTTGAGCATACACACGGGATGGTCTGGAAGCCATCTGAGCTGACACACTGCAAACCAGTGATTGCCCCAGCACACTCACTCGGTGACTTTGAGGGTGGAAAAGGAGAGGTGGAGTGGGCAGCCCCGGGTGGAGTCGGCTGCACGCTGAACAAAACACAGAAAACTGAAATCTCCTCAGAATCCTCCCTGCTCCTGCGAGCTGGGCCAAAGCACTGCCAAGTGGCTTTGGAAGGAATTGGAACACATTGGAAGGGATCCCTCGGACCTCACAGGCGGAATTAGAAACAGTGCAGTAAGCATGCCCGTCCAGCGGACGCTCAGAAGACTCAGAGGTCATAGAACGGGCCACTCCACTTAGTAAAGGGGCAACTAAGGCAGAGAAATGACTTGCTGAAGGTCACGGTCATCACTTTACGTCCCCCTTAGTGCTCTCGACCAGGAGGAATATACACACTTGAAGCCTCTACCAAGAATTCTCATGGCTGGTGCAACCTGCCTCAGGGAGCCGCACCAGATCAGGGTGGACAGAGGGGGCGTCCTCTACACACTAGAGCTAGCTTAACGACTTCCGCCAGCCTAGCCCCTGGGTCTCAGTCCCTCCTGCAGTTCCAGCCCTGGGTGTGCTCTGGGCTGTCTGTGGGAGGAGGTGATCAGAAGACTGCTCTTGGCTTTCGTCATCAAAGAAAGCCCATGTGATACTCATGGCATCACCTGTCATGGGACACACCCGACTAATAGTTTCCATTCACTCCTGGCTACCAGGTCTGCATTTCATATATGCGACCCAGTCCCGGGTTGAGTTAGGCATTGTTATCCCATTTCACAGATGCGGAGACCAAGGCTGCAGTTTAGGCTATTTGGTCCCAGGCGCTCTGAGACACTTTGCCTCCGTCCTTGCCGATTCCCCATAGCGAATGTGGCCACCTGGATGTACCGTAGAGGGTGTGGAGAATGCAAGTACGAGGGGACTTCAGATAATTTGTGGAAACATGGAATGAAAGTATGAGCTATTTTGGGTGCAGAACATTTTGCAATCCATGCATAGTAATTTTTTTCAAGAATTATTTAATTTTACTTTATTTTTATTTTAATTTGACCAGAGAGGAAGAGAGAGAGAGCGAGAGCAAGCGAGAGAGAGAGAGAGAGAGAGAAAGCGAGAAAGCAAGCCACCAGTTTCGGGACTCGAATTGCACTTGAAGTACTGTGGGAATCCAGTGCCCTTAACCACCATGCCACCTGCCGGTCCCAGTAATTTTTTTTAATAGCACATTTTTTTTTAAGAATTACTATTTAAAAAAAAATTATTTCACTTTATTTATTTATTCATTTTAATTTGACCAGAGAAGGACAGAATGAGTGAGAGAGAGAGGGAAAGTGAGAAAGTAAGCTGCCAGATCCGAGACTCCAACCGTGGTTGGCTATGTGGGAGTCCAGTGCCTTTAACCACCACGCCACCTGCTGGCCCCCAATATCACATTTTCTATTAACTTTTTGAAGACCTCTCTCTTATTTAATAAACATATTGGGTCATTGGGAAAGTTGTGACACCTTTTTGCATAGAAAAAACATGGAAAAAATATGGTATGACTTTCTCGATGACCTAATAAATAATGGAGCAGCTTGAACTCTTCTTCTATAACTTTCTCTTCCTTAGAAGTCCTTTTCTTTCCCCCACTACCCCCCCAAGACAAATATTCAGCCTGGAGACATGAAATTTATTGTATTTCTATTCTGGAGCTGACATCGTGGAAGTAGAGACTTCATCCTTTCGTTTGTGTGTCAGGAGCCTCTGGTTTGCACAGAGGTTTCCAGATGGGGTCATAGACTAGGAACTGAGACATATGGCTCCGTCCTTGCAGATCCACTTGAAACTCACAGCAGTGTGTGAGCAAGTGCGGACCCTGGCACGGTCTGTGGGCAGGAGAGGCCGCGGGTGCTCTCCCAGTCAGGAGCGCCTCAGAGCTGACCCACTTGAAGGCTGTGAGGAATGATCGTGGTGGGCAGTGGCCGCCTCGTGTAGTGAGGCTGCTGTGGGGCGGTTGGGCATGGTCAGGCGTCCCTCCCGATCCTGGGAGAAGTGACATTTCAGTTGTGTGCCCACAGTTCTCTGTGCTTCCAGGACCCCCCTGCTCCTAGTCTTGAGTTGTATTTTCATCAGCAGAATGGGGAACGGGGAAGCCTTACTAGGCACTGCTGCGGTGGTTGGTTCTTTCTCTAAAGAGTAAGCTGTGTTAGAAAGTGGCATGGGCTGGGAACCAGCAGTTAGTGCAATGGCTATGTGGCTGGACTCCCATGTAGTCGACCGCAGTTCGCGTCCTGGACCCTGTGGCTTAAAACTCACGCCGGGTGTGTGTGCGTGCGTGCCCAAGATCCCGAGAGGAGAATGGAGGAGAAGGGATTGCGGCGTGGCCATCCCTGGGGGGTGATTTCTCGCTTTCTGTCTCTATGTCTCTCTCTGTCTGTCTGGTGAGCGCACGCGCCCTATAGCGAAAACCTCTTAAAAAAAAAAAAAAAAAAGAAAGTGGCATGGGGGGGCAGATGGTAATGTGGTGGTTAAACATGATGCTGCATGCGGGAAGGTTCTGAATTCACATCCGGAGGCCTCCCCAAGTGCTCTGGGCTGTGCATGCTGTGGTCTGCTGGTTGAAGCTGGGGGAGGGGAGGATCATGGTGTTAGGATCCTTTGGGAGTGCTTGTTTGCTTGCTCTCTCTCTTGCACATAGAAGAAAGAATTATTTTAAAAAAAGAGAGAAGAGGCATGCTTTTAAAATGAAATGTTTTAAGTTAACTGGACAATTGTTACAAGGTGATTTTTTTAAGCATAGGAATACAATATATAACAATTAGTCAGGATAATTGGGGTCCCCACCATCTCAACCATCTGTAACATACACAGTAACTTGTTGTTAACTACATTCTTCCTGCTGTATTTTTTTTTTTTTTAAGAATTCTTTTATTCCTTGTCATTATTTTGAAGTTGACCAAAGAGAAAGAAGGAAAGTGAGAAAGCAAGCTTCCAGGTCTGGGCCTCAAACTGCAGTCCAGCCATCTTAACCACCACACCACCTTCTAACACTAGCCATTGCGTCTGTCCATCTGCAGTTTCGTTTCTGTTACCCTTCTTCTCCCCACCCCATCCTTCCCAGTGTCCAGGAGTCTCAGTGTCTCTCAACTTCTGTGAAGTGAAAATGGCATCTCGTAATCCTGGTTTGGGTTTCCCGTGTGACGCAGCAGTCCCTTCTCTGGCTGAAAACGGTCTCCTCTTTCTGCAGCTTTCTCCTGTCTTGTAAACTTTTGTTCAATTGAGCCTACCCTCTGGCTGGTCTCCTACTCCAGTGTTTAAGTTTCTATGGTGTATGGATTTCTCGTCTGTGGCTATTTCATTCAGCATTTCGAGTGTGCTTTCCAAAAGATACCGTTTTCAGTTTGGCCTTGACTCTTACCTGTTGTGGAAACAACTCGTAATACTTTGAATTCACTTTTGAATGCAGTGCTTCTAGATCAGCCAGCCACAATAGAAAAACAGAGAACTGCCCATGGCTTCACCTTATTCAGAGATAAATCTTTTTTTTTTTTTTTTTTTTTTTAATAACTTGCCAGAGTACATGTGCACTTGCCAGCGAGAGACAGAGAGAGAGAGAGATAAAGAGAAAACACTCCCTGAAGGGCATAGTCCTGCTACAATGCATTCTTTTCCATTTCTCCATCCTGTCAGGATTTTGGATATGTATGCACACATGCCTGGCATCTATCAATCTATGCACTATTTTATTTTCTGGCATCTTTTTGAGCCTCCAGGGCCAGGACTTGAACCACTCAGTTGGCCATGTAGAATCCAGCTCCCTTAACTACCGGGCCATGGGGCTAACCCTAAGTCTTTTTTAAAAACAATATTTAATGTGAAATTGACAGCTTTGCAGAGAATTTGGAAATTACTGAAAGGTGCAGAAAACAGCCAAAATCCCGTAGCCCATGGGGAACATTGTAAATGGCTTTGCCTTCTTTTTAATTTTTGTTAACATAAAAACAATTATGCATATAATTACATGTATTGCTCTTTTTCATTCAGTATTTAACCACTTTCCTATTTATTAAATATTATTTGAAACACAATTTTCTCTCTTTAGTAATTTAATTTTTTTAGTTCCAGCTTCTTTGCCTGGTATAAATAATGCTGTGATGAATAGCTATGTAGTAAGACATTATCTATATTTCTTTCTATGTGTATGTGTTTTTAGTACACATTTCTAGAAGAATGTGATTAAACCTAAGGCTCAGGAGGCTAGATGTCTGCTTGTTTTGTTGGAGTCCTGGGCATCTATTAATAGTAGTTGTTCGGGACCAGCAGTTGGTGTAATGGCTATGTCGCCGGACTCCCACGTAGTCGACCGCGGTTCGAGTCCCAGACCCGGTGGCTTAAACTCACGCCGGGCACGTGTGCGTGCGTGCCCAAGATCCCGAGAGGAGAATGGAGGAGAAGGGATTGCGGCGTGGCCATCCCCCCTGGGGGGTGATTTCCTGCTTTCTGTCTCTCTGTCTCTCTCTGTCTGTCTGGCGAGCGCACGCGCCCTATAGCAAAAACCTCTCCAAAGAAAAAAAAATAGTAGTTGTTTAATGGTTGTTGAGTGAATCAAATTTTTGGAAGTTGTAATGCTGAAATAAACTCTCAAAGTTTATTTGCAGTTGCCTTCTGTCATCTCTTGCATTGAATATTACTTCATGATCACTTGCATTGAATATTATTTAAAAATGTATTTGCTGTAGGGTGCATGCACTCTCACTAGAGACGGAGGGAGGGAGGAAGGGAGGGGAGAAGGGAAGGAGAGAGAGAAAGAGAGAGAGAGAAGGAAACAGAAACACCCCCTGGGGGGGATGACCACTCTGCAGTCCCTTGTCCATTCTCCTCTTGGAGTCTAGGGCACACACACACACACACACACACACTCACACTCACACACTCCCAGTGTGCTTTTCAGGCTGCCGGGTCTAGGACTCAAACTGCATAGTTGGCCAAGTGGGATCCAGTTGCCTTAAGCACCTTGCCACTTGGCTGGCCCGTATTTTTATTTTTAATTAATGACTTTTTTTTTTTTAAGTTATTTCTTTAGTGAGAGATTGAGAGAGAGAGAGAGAGAGAGAGAGAGAGAAATAGGCAAGGCCCCCTCAACCCTCACACTATGATGCACCTCCAGGCTTACCCAGCTGGGGTCTTGGGGACATGCACAGATGGGGCCTGGATATGAACCCAGGACCACACTGTCTGA
This sequence comes from Tupaia tana, assembly GCA_026018925.1. Classification (NCBI taxonomy): domain Eukaryota; kingdom Metazoa; phylum Chordata; class Mammalia; order Scandentia; family Tupaiidae; genus Tupaia; species Tupaia tana. The sequence goes on from JAKSZU010000003.1 coordinate 16,215,263, forward strand.
GTCCAGTTGCATTTCCACTGCACCACTGCCTGGCCCAAATTTTTAAAATTACTTTTAAAGGCCTTGTTTAATACATTGTTTTAATTGGCACTTTTAAAATTACTTGAGAGTTGACTATTCTGTATTGTGTGAACTTTCTCTATTTTTGTTCATTTATCTGTGTGGTATATAGTATATTTATTTAAAAGTTTTCGTATAGTATATGTTATAAGGATAACAACCATTTTTCCTGCTAGTGGTTGCATTCCTCCTTCTAATGGATTTTCTTTTAAATGTTACATAATTTTAAAATTCTGAAGTTTTTGGTTATTTTGATTAGCAAAATCTTTCGCTTTATTTTTGTATTTTTAAAATTGTGTTTATGCTTATGACAGGTTAGTTTTTCTTTTCCCGAGATTTTTCAGGATTTTGGACACACACACACACCCCCGGTGGGAGTTTCAAGCCTCAGGGTGGGACTTGAACTGCGGTCAGCCATGTGGGAGTCCAGCACCTTAACCACTATGCCACCACTGGCCCCAGGTTATGTTTTTATCTTGCTTACTGTGCTCTTTTATTGTTGGCCATTTGAGGTGAATATTGGTTATACTTTGTGAGTGGGTTGGTATCCTATAAACAAGACTAGATGAATGTTTCAGAAGTGTGCTCCCTAGACCTCCTGCATCAAGTCCATCTGGAGATGGGGGTGATCACTAGAATTCAGATTTCTGGGCACACCCGTAATTTATAATTGGCATCTTTGGTGGAGATGCCAGGGAATCTTCACCTTAACAAGTTCAAAGCTCACTTTTAACCACTGATCTAGATACCGTACACCTAGTAATTAAAGATGAGTACAATTATGGAGATACACTATTTAATATCTTGCAGCTGCCTTTTCACTGTCAGAACAGGTAGCTTAAAATTATTATGTTGAGACTGTTTTTTGTCGTATGTAGTCTTGCTTGCTTTTCCTTGGGCTGGGAGCTAAAGGGCACCAAGGACTGTGTCTGAAATTCTCACTCCTGGTTATTTGGGAACAGCTGTGTAGTGCTTGTCAGGAAATGCCTCCCTTAATCCTGAAAACAGAGCCCAGCCCGGGAGTTGTTTGAAGTCACCAGGGACCTGAGAGCCACAGGTCACAGAGGCGGCTAATTGCTGTCGTGATCACTACACTGGAAGGTTTTCCCAGACAGGAAGATGCTGCTCTGAGTGATCTAATGCGTTTCCAAGTTGTGGCCACCCACCTTTCGTCTGGAGCTCCCGCGATGGGTTTTCTTTCCCGGGACCACGTTAGAGCACCCTGCTGTGTGTGCTTACCTGGTGTTTCCCGTGACTTCCTTGTGACTGTGGGCCAGTGATCTTGTCCGGGGTTTCCTTATCACTGGAGGGAAGAGTTGTAGGGAGGAGTTAATGAGACTGGCTCTGAGTTCTCTTTCAGCTCTTATATTTCAAGTCCACATCTGGGGGCTTTCGGCATGCACTTAGCCTAGGCAGCGACTGCCCGTTCTGTCGGGTGTTGGCGAGGGTCATTTCTCTTTGCCTCGTGGATGTGCAGGACCAGCAACCTGCTGAAGGCAGCTCCGCTTACCACTGTGTTCACTTCTTTACCCCCACCCCTTTCTTTCCTCCTGCTTCCCCACACCCGGAGCCCGTGCCTGGGTTCTCCTGTCTCCCTCTTCTCCCCTTTCCCCACCTCCTTTGATAATGCTCGTGGGGGTGGTGTAGGCTTCAGGCGCTGCATCTCCACATAGGTAAACCTCTAGTCTTGCCTCCCACAGTGTGGTCTGCACACCACAGCGTTAGCACTGCCTGGTAGCTTGTTGGAAGGTGCCGAATCTCAAATCCCAGAATGTGCATTTAACCTTCACACACACACCCGACATTTGACAAGTATTGGGGTAGGAGGCGATGCCTCCGGTCCCAGCCTCGTGGGAGGAAGTAGTGTTGGAACACCAAAGCCGGAGTCGGCCCGACTAACCTGGAGCTAATCCAGATCTTCTGAGACCTTGAGATGCACCTACCTTCGGGACCAAATCTGCATGAGTCGTGTAGAAGAGCCCTATTCCATTTGCCCGGGAACTGCAGAATAGAGTAGATCTCTAGACCTGCCCTGATTCATAAGCTTCCAGTCATTGTGGGCACTGCGTGGTTGTTAAAATACCCACAGACTGTCATACCAGTTGATGAACAGCTGATATACTCACGCACCACCCCCCAGTGCTCCAGGCCTCTCTACCTCCCTCAGGACTCTTCTCTCTGGGCCCCCTCCCTTAGCTTCCCCAAGGTCCAGCAGCTGAAGGGTTAATGCTTAGCACAGAGGCCTCAGGGGCTCTGCCTTAGGCTATTTTTTTTTCTTTTCCTTTTTTTAAGAATTTCTGAACTGTTTACAATATATTTATTTATTTATTTATTTATTTTTTAGAAACAGAGTCTCGCCAAGTTGCCCAGGCTGGCCTTGAACTCATGATCCCCCTTGACTCATTCTCTTGAGTAGCTGGGATTACAGGCACACAGCACTGTTGCTTTAGTCGCTCTGATCAAAAGCCGGCCTAACAGGTGCCTGGTGATGCCCCATCGTTGTTTTCCTAATGATTAGTCATGCCGAACGTTTTTTCCTGAACCTGTGCCATTCCTGTGTCTTCTTTAGCGATATGTCTGTTCTAAATTGAGAACAGCTCCCCTTCTGATTGGTCAGTGCTTTTGCTCTACCTGCTGGTAACTCTGTAAAGTGTTACCCACTGGTTCATTCACTTATTCAACCATCCCACACCTGGCGCTTTTAAAAAAAGTTTGTTAAATGGCGTCTTTGGTGCTAGCTGCAGTCCCAGACCTGGAAGACGTCTCTGAGGGAGAGGATGTAAAATTTGAAGGGAAGATGACTAAGGACAGAGGCCCAGGAGACTAATGTTAAGGAGAGGTGGGGAGAAGGAGGAGCCCACAGATGAAACTGACAAGATCATCGTTCGGAGACCATGTTGTGAAAGCCAGGAGAGAGGCCGGGCTTTTACATAGGCGAGTAACCCCCGATGTCGGGTGCTCTTACACCACATCGCCTCTTCGAGGGTGGGGTGTGGGCCACCTGATCAGAAGAACCACCAGTTGTTGAAAATCTAGGTTCACGGTTACCCTGGATCCACTGAAGTGGGTGATTGCCAGAGGATTTGTATTTTTAAAGTGTTCAACATGCTCTTTAAGTTCTTCTTATACCCGGCGAGGTTTGCACCACTCCCTGCAACTTCCTGGTGGCAGGGGATTGTGGGAAGGCTTCCAAACATGTGATAGACCCGGTCATGTTTAGGGTAACTAGATAATTCACCAGTGGGGAAGTTCATGTGGGCAGGCAGGACCCCCACAGAAGGAGGGGAGAAGTAATATTGAGAGGAGGCAGAGGGACTGAGTGAAGGGTGGGAGTGAAGTTTAAGGTGATGGGAGATTTGCAGAGATTCCAGGACACGGGCCACACTGTTAGGTCCTGTAGCATTTGACACCCAGCGTAGCCAGGAACTGTGAGTCAGGGTTGGGGCATTGCGGGGCAGGTGTGAGAAGCCAAGGGCAGTTGAGGGAGCTGACAAGACACCGTCTGGGTGGTGCGCTGTGGGGTCGAGGCTGAGTGAGGAAGGAAGTGGACTGTGGGCAGAGCAGTGGGCAGAGGGCTGGGAGTAAGGGGACCCGGATGAGATCACAGAGCAGGTGTATCAGAGGGAGGTGGGGAGAAGGTGGGGGCCGTGTGCAAGGTTTCAGAAGTGGACCAACTTGGGTTTTGGTCTTGGGTAATGAATCAGGGTAGGGGTAGCTGTGGAGCCCCTTGTCCAGTAGAGTGTAGACGAAGGCTTTCAGATAAGTCATCTCTGGATGTGGCCAGGAGCAAGGCAGAAAGGACTGAGCTGGGCACCAGCGCCTCGGTGAATGAAGCGAAGCGACCAGCGTCCAAGCGTGATGGGGAGGAGGTGTCTCCGGGGTCTGTCCCCTTTACTCTACTGTCCACTCCTGCTGTCCTTGTTCAAGTTCTCCTACTCTTCTCCCGGTCGCTGTCCTGGCCTCCGCTCCTGAGCTCGCTCCATCCAGTTCACCCTCCACCTTCGGCTGGAGGGAATGGCCAGAAGCAAATTCGGTCACGTCACCTCCTTCTTAGAAGTCCGCATGGCTCCTGTGGCTCTCATCACACTCCAAGTCTGAGAGCCAAAGCCTGTGTGCCTCAGCTTCCGGGTTTAAGGGACGGTGGAAGTAGGGATCTAGGATGTGAGAAAACGGATGCAGTGGGTGTAGAACGTTCAAAATGTTGGTGCTGAAAGGGGCCCCCAAGATCTTTCTGGCAAGAGAGGTGAAGTGGTGTGACCCGAAGCCTGAGTTTTCCCTCTCCTTGATGTCCAGAAGCAGAGAGGGGACTGGTTTTGAGTAGGGCTCAGCCTCTCAGAGGGCCGACTTCTGTTGCATTGATGGTTTGGGGGGCTGCTGTGTTTGTTCAAGGAGTGACGTGAGGCAGCAAGCAGGCGAGGACCTGGAGAGGAATCAGCCAATGTGGGGTTGGGCCTGGGGAGACAGAAATGCTGGAGAGGGAGGCAGCAGGTGGTGAAGTGTCTCTGGGGGTTGGGAGGGATGGCATCAGGGCAAGAGGGGAGGGTTCATTTCAGAGAACAGGAGAACAGGAGAAACAGGCAGCTAGTTCTGGGGACGGAGATGCACTGAGGAGCCGGTGGCTCTTTGCAGAGGGCGGGAGGTGAGATGGAAGGTGGGCAGGGCACTCATGAAGCTGGAGAAAATGCACCTGGTTTCCAGAGGAGATCAGGCAAAGGCCAGTGAAAGAACTGCCAGGCGGTGGCAGGGACCCAGTGGAATTTGGGAGGCCCAGCCTGGGAGCTGGCTGGGCATTCTCTCTGCTTGACTCCAGATGGCCCAGAGGCTTGGTGGAGAGCGAGCAGGTGACTATGGGCCTGGATTGTCAAGTTTAGGGACACTAGAAGCTCTTTGCTTCTGGGAGCTGGCAGGTGGATCATGGCCCCAAAACTCTTCTCGCTTCTTTCTTTGTTCTCTTGTCTCTTGTCTGGGCCTGCAGCGGGAGCCTGTCATTGTCATCGCTCACTGTTTTGGGTACTCGGCTAGCTCTGGAGCCGGGAAGTCTGACGGCTGCTGTAAGACACTGGAGAAGGGCCTCTGGGAGCTTTTAAGGGGGAGCCTCACATACAAGAAAACAAAGGACCCACAGAGTCTGCCTTGAGGGAAACTCGGGCAAAGCCTGAATAGGTATGAGCGGGTGGGCAGCCATTGGGTCTCTGCCTCATGCAGAATGTCAGGTCCCGCCCCAGACCCTGCTCTGAATATATCTTTTAGAAGCATCTGCAGGCCCAGTCGTGGCGGCTCAGTGGTGGCGGCTCAGTGGTAGCAGCGCTCTGCAGTGCTGGAGACCACATGGGAGATCGGTGTTCAGTTCCTGGCTCGACCTGTACACGCCGGTGCATGTGTGTGTCTGTGATCCTGACTCACCAAGACAGGTGGGGAGGTCAAGGTGTGGGACCCTGTTTAGGGCACTTGACTTCCTCTTTCTCTGTCTCTCTCTCTCTCTCTGACTTTGTCTCTATAAAATAGATAAAAGCATCTCCAGGGGATCTGTGTACATACCAAGGTGTGGGAAGCTCTGGTCTGTGGAGCATTTCACATATTTCTGTTCTTCCCTCATTAGTGGGGAGTCCATAACTCATAAAAATCCAGCTGAAACTTCAGGTTGCCTGGGAAAACTGAGGGTGGGGGCAGCAGCCAGGTCAGAGCCGAGCTGGTGTCTGGCTGGCTGTGCTGCTCCTTGGCATTTCCCGGCAGAAGCAGGGACGCTCACAGCCTTCGTCCAGTCCTGCTTTCCCTGAGCCGATCTCAGCAGGGGGAGAGGCTGACCAGCCGATCAGAGGCACCTGGAGAGATGAGGCAGGCTGGCGCCGAGGCTGAGCTGGGCTAGAAGCCCCCTCTGTCCATCCAAAGGTGAATGGGTGCACAGAATGTGGTACAGCTGTAGGAGGACTCAGCCTTGGAATGGAAGGACATTCTGACCTATGCTGCCACACTGACGGCCCTCGAAGGCATTATTCCGAGTTCTGACAGGACAGGTGCTGGCTGATTCCAGTGAGATCAGGTCTTTTGAGCAGTCAGGACCACAGAAGCAGAGAGGAGTTAGCAGGGCTGGGGTCGTGGGAGCAGGATGTAGTTGTGTCGTGGGCACAGGTTCAGTTTTGCAGGGGGAAGAGTTCAGACTGGCTGCGTAATAACACAAATATACTCAGTTCTGCTGAACTGTACACTTAGAAACTACCGAGGTGGTAATGTTTTTTAAACATTTATTTCTTTCATGAGAAAGAGAGAGAGAGAGAGAGAGAGAGAGAGAGAGAGAGGAACCTCCCAAAGGGTCCTCATGCCATGATCCACCCCGGTCTCCGCAGGCCCAGAATGTGGGTGTGTGTGTATGTGTGCCTGGTGTGCTCACAGGGGTCCTGAGGAGTGAACCCAGGACCGTTTATGTGGGTGTGTAACCACTGCATTACTGTCTGGCATCAGTAAATTTACGTTATATGTTTTTTTTTAACCACATTATATTAGAAACGGCAACTGTGACATGACAGACCCGGGAACTAGCAGTGGAGTGGCCGGAGCAGCCTTGGTCAGAGCTGGAGCCTCGGTTCCGTGGGCAGAGCAGGAGCTGCTGCAGGTGTCTGCCTTGGGCACTGGTGGGCTGAGGCAGGTTCAGGTGGGGACCTGGCATCTGCACAGGCTCGATCTGGGTGGGTATAGGACCTGGGGGGCAGCCAGTGGCTGGGGGTAGGATGTGGTGACAGTCGTTGCCCTGGGCTCTGGGCCACCAGCAAATATCCCAGACTGCTTTATCAAGGCTCGTCCCAAAGCCCTTACACAGTTGAGGGGTGTTTCTCCTGGACTCCGTTTGCTGGAGCGTGGGATGGGGGACCGGGCTGGGGAGGGCGAGGGTAGGAAGGGGTTAGAGTTCTCAACTTTGGCCCAGATAGAGGCGGAAGAGAGTCTGAGGGATATGTAAAGTCAGTCTTCTTAGCCCTCGGGATTGGGCTTCTGAATATTTTTTATGCATTCTGAGGATTACAGTAGGCTTACTAGCGTTTTCCTGATTATAAAAACAATATGTATTCATTGCAGTCGTTTGTACTTTCTGTTCACTGCCTGGAACATTCTTGTCTCAGATATTATCTACATGGTTCACTCCCCTTCCTTCAGGTCTCTACTCAGATCTCATGATCAGAGAGGCCTCCCTAACCCTGTATTAAAAAATAGCAGCCACCCCCGTCATTCCTGTGCTCCTGCCTGCTTAGCTTCCCCCAGGACACTGGCCACTGACTTCTAGATCTCTCTCTGTGTGTCTGTCTGTTAGCTCGCTCTCTCCCACTGGACTGTAAGCGCCACCAGGACAGCTTGATCCGTTTGTTTGGTGTCGTGCGTCCTAACACAACACAGCACATCTGCCTTGGTGCCTGGTCTATGCAGGCGCCGTGCGGAGCCCTGAGGGCATGTCCGTGAGAGGAAGTTCAGTGCTGGGTGCTGGGATGACCGGAGCAGATGACAGCCTGGGCACAAGGCGCTGTGGCCTTCACTGGGTGCTTAGGGAGCCTCGTGAGAAGGGGCGGCGTCAGTCACGAGGACTGCCATGACCAATACCCCGCATGGAGTGGCTTACAGTCTTAGCTCTGGAGTCCTGGATCGAGGACAGCTTCATCCGCGGGCGCTGAGGAAGGATCTAGTCCAGGACTCCCGCCGAGCTTCTCGTGTCCTGGCTGGGGCAGCATGACTCCAGTCTTTACATGGTATCCTCCCTGTGTGCGTATCTGTGTTCAAATCCCACCCCTGCCTCTTTTTAAAATTCATTTATTTCCTGAAGGAGAAGAAGAGGCAGCCTCCACGGGATCTGCAAGCCTCAATCCTTCCCCAGCTTTGCAGCTAGCCAGGATCAGGGGTGTGCCTGTGCCCAGTGTGTTGAAGTAGATCGGGGATGCGAACCCAGGGCCTTCCCATGTGACCTCCAGCACCATACAGCAGCCCCTGTACTGCCCATGGCACTGTAGCTGGGCCCACGTCTCTTACAAGGACCCTAGTCTTTTTTGTTGGGAGAATTTTGCTATAGGCTGTATGTGCTCACCAGAGAGATAGAGAGAGGCAGAAAATGAGAAATCACCCCCTGGGGGTTGGCCATGTCACAATCCCTTCTCCTCCATTCTCTTCCCAGACTGTTGGGCACGCATTCACATGTGTCGGTGGTACAGACGACCCGGAGTCGGTCTTCTCTTCAGCACTTTATTTCCCCAGGTTATCTTTCCGAAGTTCCTCCCCTCCCCGCTTCCTCCCAGGGCCTTTTAAAGGGCCCTTAGCCAATCAGCGCATTGTCCACGTGTACGGAAGCCAATCCTCGAATGAGGATTGGTCGCATGTCGTGTTCCCGTGCTCTCCACGCTCTCCGCCGTTCCACTTCCTCAAAGTTGTTCACCCTCTGGGCAGACTTCGGGCTTCCGCTGGCGCCATCTTAGGGGCGCGCTCCAGAGGCGATGGGCGGGGGCGTGCCACACACATGTGCCTGGCATAAGTTTTAAGCTGCCGGGTCCAGGACTTGAAACATGGTTGGCCATGTGGGAGTCCAGAGACGTAACCACTATGCCATCTGCTGGTCCCAGGACACTACTCTTGATGGATTAGGAACCCACCCTATTTCAGTGCAACCTCAGCTTAACTGATTACATCTTCGGTGACGCTGTTTCAAATAAGATCATGTTCTGAGGTCTGGGAATTAGCACTTCAACATATGAACTGTGGGAGACACGATTCAATCCCTAACAGTGACTGTCCAACTAAGATCTGAAGGAGGCAGGAGGGTGAGCAGGCAAGTATTGGGGGACAGTGTTCCCAGCAGATGAAATAGCCTATAAAGGCCTGGAGCCAGGAGTGCTTCTGGTGTGGGGTGCCGAGGAGGTGAGGGGTGCCGAGGAGGTGAGGGGTGCCGAGGCTGAGACCATCGGGGTGTGGGTAGGAGGAGCTCCAGTGTGAGAGGAAGTGGGCGTTAGGGATGAGTGTGAGGGCTTTTGGTCAGAGGATGATGTGATGAGACTTAAAATATAAAAATTAGTTTGCACACTGGATGAATTTAGATGGTACAAAAAAAGAGATCAATTAGGAAGCAGAAATCACTCCAAATCTACCACTCAGAGATCCGTGCTGTGACATTCGGTGTCTCTCCTTTTAGACTTTTTTCACACATTTAAGCACACAGACACAAAGCATTAGTATCCGAGTCTTCGTGTTTGGCGACTTGCTGCTTTTCACTTCACACTTTATCTCAGACTCCTTCCGTTGTCAGGAAATATAGACCCATGGAATTTTATTTGGGCTGCGAGCGTTCTGTCCTTCATTCAGCCAGTCTTCTCTGTTGACGGATAACTGTTATTTTCAACTGTTGCTGTTATAAAAGACAGTGCGATGAGCATCACTGTACATACATTGCTACACACTTTTCTAATTATTTCCTTAGGATAAATTTCCTGAAATAGAATCGCTGGACTAAGCAGTAGGCACATATTGAATTTTGATAGATGTTGCCAAATTGCTCTCTAGAAAGGCTGGAGCAGTCTGAATTCTCTCTAGCGAGAGTAAGAGTGCCAGTTTTGCTTCTATTCTCCACAATACAGGCTATTACCAAGCTTTATTATCTGCCAAATACATAGCTAAAACGTTTCTCTTTTCAAGGTGCATTTCTTTCTCTAGTCCTCTCTTGCAGGAATCTCAGTTGACTTGGGAGAGATGAGAGTACCCAACCGTCACAGAGCACTTTTCCACGTGTGAACAGTGTGGGAGGTATGGGGTGTCTTCTTTGATCTGTACACCAACTCTGTAAGTCAGGTACTGCAGTTGTTCCCATTTTACAGAGAAGAAAAATAAAGCTTACAGAGATTCACTGCCTGGCTCAGGGTCATATGGCTCGTAAGAGACCTCCTAACCCTAAGGATGGGTTGGTGCACCTCCCTGCCCTGGTCTCCTCCATTCTGTGTTAAGAGAGTGACTCTGTGGTCTCCTCCAATGAAGGGCCCACTCCCAGGTTTTGCTTGCTTGGTGGAGTGAGCTCTGTGGACAGCTGTCAGTGGCCCCTGGCCAGTCCCCTGGCCTGACTGTGATGCCAACCCAGGCCTGGCACAGAGAAGGTGACCCCCAAACCCTGGTTAAGAGAATGTATGAGACAGGCTTTCAAAAGCTCCTGTATTGTGTGGAGGTGCCATTTTGTTGTATTTTGGCAAACATTTTAAAAAAGATTTATTTATGATTTTCTTTTATTTTTGGAGAGGTTTTTGCTATAGGGCACGTGCTCTCACCAAAAAGACAGAGAGAGACAGAAAGTGAGAAATCACCCCCCAAGGGGAATGGCCATGCTCCAATGCCTTCTGCTCCATTCTCCTCTCAGGATCTTGGGCATGCACGCACATGTGCCTGACATGTTTAAGCCACTGGGTCCAGGACTCGAACTGCGGTCAACTACATGGGAGTCCAGCAATGCAGCCATTTCGCCATCTGCTGGTCCCTATGATTATTATTTTTAAATTTGCTGAAGGGCATGTGCACTCACCAGAGAGAGAGAGAGAGAGAGAGAGAGAGAGAGAGAGAGAAAGCTATCAGATCTGGGACTCGAACTGCAGTTGACTATGTGGAAGTCCAGTGCCCCAACCACCATGCCACCTGCTGCCCCCAGGTTAAACATTTTAACAACAACAAAAAAATCTCAAAAGTTAAAATTCATATTATAAGCTGTATTCCATTTCCTCTAGCATAGAGGATAGTGTTTTTCTTAATATGGAGTGATATTTTCTGACCACATTTCTTCTTTTATCATGGCCTGGATCATCTCCGTGTGGTTTTGATAACATTTCCCCTTTGTTTTGATTGTATTATTTTTCTGTGGTTTGTTTCTGACAGCAAAGTGTGTGGTTGTAATGCATCTTCTTTGTTAATAAGTAAGCGTATGCCACTGGTTTGAAATCAATTTCTTGTTAACTTTGAAGTTTTGGTGGGAGGAAATCAATGCCTTAAAATCAGTACCTTGTTCGAAATGCAAACCAGTATAGCGAGCTGTCCTGCTTCCTCGTCTGTGTGTCCCTTGAGCCTGTTTAGTTCTTCATAAAACAGTGTATTAAGTAAGGTCTTGAGTTCTTGCCTGGATCTGATGTTAAAGTTTAACCTTCTAAACAATTGCCAGAAATCTGAGGCTTGCAATTTTTCCGTTTTTTTTTTATTACAATTTATATTGACTTTTACTCATTGACAACCTTAAATCCCTCTGCTCTCTCTTCCAGTTCAGTGTTCCGCTCCCATGAGAGGAAAACTAGATGCGCTTGTACCCTAGTGGTCAGATAAGCCAGTGATGCTACAGAAAGAATCCCCAAAGCTCAGTGGTCATCAGCCTGGGGCTTCTGACTCCCTCAGGCTGATCCTTCCCTTCACCCCTTCCCTGTACCCTTTGAATTTGTCTGGTTCTGGAATTTTGCATACCTGGATCCTATGTTTTATTTTCCATCCTTGTCTTGGGATTTCCAGTGCCAGAGTGCATGCCTGCAGGTAGACCAGATGTGCGGAGGTCCCATGCATGCACACCTGTGTGCGTAACTCAGCTGTCACTTGCCAGCACGTGCTGAGCAGCATGCCAAATGTTGGGGTGCTGAAGCAGGTGTGGCTGTCAGCTATGGCCCTCAGGGAATGTGGTCTTGAGGAGGACATTTCAGTTCACAAGTCACTAGCCAGCGGTGTGCTAAGTATTGTAACAGAGACCGCAGTGGTGTTACAGAGAGGCAGTAACTGGAGGTGGATGGAGGATCAAAGAACTGTCGGGGATATTCTGTTTAAAGATGAGATGTAGGGGCCAGCAAGTGGTGTGGTGGTTAAGGTGCTGGTTTCCCATGTGTCCGACCAAGGTTCGAATCCTGGACCCTGTGGCTTGAAAATCACATTGGGCATATGTGCAGAGAGAGGTAAGAGCAGGTTGGGTCCCATGAATAGTGGGACCCACGATAATGACTGTAGCTGTCGATCACAGAGGAAGGAATATAGCCGGAAGCTATGGGCTTCATGAAGGTGAAGCCCAGGTCTGTGTCATCACACTCTCCTTTGGTCCTGTGGAGGATGGTGGCCTCATGGCAGAGCAGACGGTAAGTACATCGTGGGGGCTGACCTCAGAGTGGCTCTTTCAGCTCGTGGTACCTCCTGTGCAGCTGCTATAATTGCTTCTGTTTCAGATTTCCCCTGGTAGCTCTCAGAAAGCATCATTTCCCTCATGAATTTGAAAAGACCCTGTCTGCACTGCCTCTGTGCAATTTACTTGACCTTCGATTGGGTGCCTGTTCTGCTTATGCAATGTACTCTGCAACTGCCAAACTTCAAGTCCCGAGACTGCTCCTGGGACAACTTAGAATGGGATTTTATCTTTATTTTTGCCTCCAAAAGCCAGCCCACTTTTTGACAGATCGAGGATGTGGGTATTAGCCATCACCTAGGTCTAAGCAAGGGGCAGATGGCTGTGCAGGCTGATGGCTAGCAAGGGGGCCATCTATCCAGAGAGCTACACGGAGAGGTTATGAGTAGAGAGAACAACTGCATCTTGTGTTTGTCCATCCCTGGACAATTACCTAGATTGTGTGGGTTTTGCGTGCTCTTGGAATTTCCCAGCACTCAATGTTCTTGGATGCTTTGCTTCATCATAGTTTGATCTCTTTGGAAAACCCAGAAGACATCACCGTTTCTTCCTAGCCCTCCCGTGCCTTAAAACACATTTCTTGAAAAAGCACATTCACTGTGGGAAGATCAACTTTGCTCCAGAGGCTCCAGCGAGGAGCTGGTATTGCACTGGGCTCAGCTGGGGAGTTAGGAAGCTTCAGCCCGCTGCGGGCATTGGGACATTTTAGCTTGTGTTTTTGACACAGAATTTGTGCTTTCTTCTCTGCCACAGAGAAGAGCTCTAGGGGACCAAGTCTGTTAATCCTGGACCTCTTTGGCCCACTGAGTTTTTGACCAGTTGAAGCTGGGCTAGCACTATAAATCCTGCTTTGATTCACCCTATCTTCAAGTAAATCTTTGACACAGACCAAATCTGCCCTCTGATCCTGAGAACTGATCTGATACAACACGTCCATGACATTTGGAATTGGAGATTGTTGGTCCTTAAGTGTAGTGTTCTGAGAAGGGTCAGATCTGATTCAGAGGCCCAGCGCTCTGTGGTCAGCACGAGTGAGCTGAGTTCACACCCTTAGATCCAGTAGTTCAGCTTGTAGGAATTTACCAAGTCACAACTCGTTGACAGTAAAATTTACATAAATTTATGAAGAGGTTTGTTCATGGATTCTCTAATTAAGAAAAACAATGCTTTGGATATACTGTAAATTTAAATGCAGTTTATTTATGACCAAATTTTGTGACATATTTTATGCATGAAATAATTGATAACCAACATTACGATTAAAAATTCTCTAAACCGGGACCAGCAAATGGCATAATGGTTGCATCATTGGACTCCCACATAACTGAAAGCAGTTCAAGTCCTGGACACGGCTGCTTAAAAACTCACGCCAGGCATGTGTGCATGTGTGCCCAGTCAAGATTCCAAGAAGAAAATGGAGGAAAAAGGAATGTGGTGTGGCCATCCCCCAGGGGATGATTTTTCGCTGTCTCTGTCTCTCCAGCAAGTGCATGTGCGCATGTACCCTATAGCAAAAATCTCTCCCTCTAAAAAAAAAAAAAAAAAGAAAAGAAAAGAAAAGAAAAGCTCTAAACCACTTGCCAGCAGGTGGTGTGTTGAAGGCACTGGGCTCCCCCATGGCCAACCATGGTTCAAGTCCCAAACCTTGGTGGCTTGTAAATCATGCCAGTTAGGTGTGTATGCATGCCCCAAATCCTCAAAATCCTGAGAGGAGGATGGAGAAGGGACTGTGGCATGGCCATCCCCCCCAGGGCATGATTTCTTACTTTCCCACTCTCTGTCTCATCTCTGGGGAGTGCATGTGCCCTATCACAAAAACCTTAAAGAGCTCTAACAAAGATTACATTTTTCCACTTATAAAATCTGGGTTCTGTTAATTGCATGCTGTTGATGAGAAATAAACATAAAGACTCTTTGTCCTGCAGTTGGACCTTTCCACCATTAACTTGGTTTTTCTAGTAGCAGGAGCCCTGTTAGAGCTGCCCTTTTGTTGCAGAATGCCCAGCACAACTCATTGCACGAGTAGGTGAACGAGTTCATGATAAATTATGCATCTCGTCATGATCTGTGGTGGATTTTTAGTTTTGACGTGTGGTTAATTGCCATGAGGGAATGAATGAATATACATCCAATTTTTATAGCAGTTTTGAGGTCATTTGGTTAAAATTTACATGTGAGAGGGCCAGTAGGTGGCATGGTGGTTAAGGTGCTGGACTCTCATATGGCCGACTGCGGTTCAATTCCGGGACCTGGCAGCTTGCTTTCTCACTTTGTCTCTCTTTGGCGAGTGTGTATTCCCTGTAGCAAATTAAAAACTAATAATAATGAAAAATAAAATGAAGTGAATAATTAAAAATGTTATGCTTGAGAACTCTCGGTCACAGTGCAGAAACAAGTCTGTATTTCTTTAATAGTACACCTACTTGGACACGAGCAGTTACTGAGCCATACCGGTTTGTTTGGGTCACCTTTGATTGTTGCTGAGTGATCTTTTTTTTCTTTTTCTAGAGAGAGATTTTTGGTATAGGGCACGTGGACTCTCCAGAGAGACAGAGAGAGAGAGACAGAAAGTGAGAAATCACCCTCCCAGGGGAGATGGCCATGCCATAGTGGCTTCTCCTCCAGTCTCCTCTTGGGATTTTGGGCACACATGCACGCACACATGCCCGGCATGAGTTTTAAGCCACTGGATCCAGGACTTGAACTGCAGTTGACTACATGGGAGTCCAGTGACATAACCATTACACCATCTGCTGGTCCAGCTTGTTGCTGAGTGAGCTTTCAGTGGTATCTGCTGTCCACGGGTTGCTGGGCAGAAACCTCTCTGGACGGGGTAGAGAAAGAGTGACTGATGTGGGGCAGTGGAGCAACAATGAACAGAGCCAGGGAGAGACAAATACAGTTCTAAACGACAGTCCCAGGCAAGGCTGTCTTCATCAGAAGGACATGAGAGGTTGTTAAATAGCTCCTGAATCTTAGAGTGTTACACTTGGGAAGTTATATAAATATTCATATATATGTCCGTTTCTACTTCTGTGGCCATGTCAAGATGCCCCAGGACCTTCTGCTTTCTGCCTCATATCATGTCTCTCCCCCTGCCCCGTTGTTCTGGTCTCCCGATTTTGAGAACTGTGTTGACCTGACCTATGCCTCTGTGTCTTTGCACATGCTGGTTCTTCTGCCAGGAATGCCCTTTTTCCATTTCATTTGCCTGATTCTACTCCTCACTCAAAAATCTCAGCCGAGGCATCACCTCCTCTAGGAAGCCTTCCAGAAATCCCAGAATTGATTAGATGCCTTTTGTCCGTATGCATCCCTTTTATAGCACTGACCACTGTGTCATAGTTGTTCCTGACTAGATCAGAAGCTTCTTGAAGGCAGAGATTTTGCCTTATTCACTCTGTGTCCCTGCCACCTAGCCCTGTGCCTGGCATATAGAAGAATACACCATGACTTCTCTGATGACCTAATAGTTGTTTCGTAATTTTGGATTTTCCATTTAAGTCATTGGTCCATTTTGAGATGATTTTTGTAACTGGTGACAGACGGGGGTTCAGTTTTATTCTTCTGTATGCACATACCAATTTTCTCTGCATCATTTTTTGGAAAGGCCATTCTTTTCCCCACTCTATGTTCTTGGCACCTTTGTTGAAAATCAGTCGTTTTCCATATTCTTTAAAATATTTATGAAAAGGTTGATTTACTTTGAGATTATTATTATGTTTATTCATTCATTCATTTCTTCTGTGCATGCAAGAGAGAGAAAAAGAAAAAGAGAAAGAGAGAAGCAGGCACCTTCAACAGAGTCCGCATGCTGCCACTGGCCCCCTCAGCCCCAGGCAGCCCAGCAGCTCATGGGCACATGTCCATACCCAGCATGCACTGGGAGACCTCTGGACGTGCACCCGAGACCCTCACATGTGTGACCAGCATTACTTAATGCTGAGCCCCCCACTGTGCCACTGCAGCTGGGTGTATTATTACTGTTACGTTAAGAGCATTCTTTCAGGCCATGTATGTGTATATGTTTAATTTTATTTATCTCTTCCAGTAGTGAGAGAGAGAGAGAGAGAGACAACACCCCCAACAGGGTCACTATGCTGTGACCCACCCCCAGCCTTTAGCCAGCCCCAGATCATGGGCAAGCATGTGCCAGGCATACTCAGGGAGGTTTTCAGACTTGAGCAGGAACCTTCTGATATGGGGTCACCTTACAGAGTGTCACATTTTACTGCTGTGCCCCTGTTGGGCCTCTATTTTCTTTCTTTCTTTCTTTTTTTTTTAAAGACGGGATCTCACTGTGTTGTGATCCCCCTGAGTCAGCCTCCTGAGTAAGCCAGTGCTGTCCTGGGGCGTAGTGAGAGGTGAGTCAGTGTTTGAATGAAGGATGGTGGAGTCGCTGAGGCCCCTGTAGAGGAGGGCTGGGCCGTGTGTGTGTGTGTGTGTGTGTGTGTGTGTGTGTGACCTCCCCTGAGTCTTGTTGCTCTCTGTGGCTCCACTGTCCTCTCGGGCAGCATGGCTCAACTGTTCTGTGACTTTCCTGTCTGCATCCTTCAGTCTCTGGTCTCCCTCCAGATGCTCCTCACATCTGCTCTTTTCTTCTCCCTGCCACCATCGAGGCCTGAGCAGCCCACACCTGTCTCACACTCCACACACCCCTAGTTCTGGCTGGGGTGGGGCGTGCGCCATGGCTGGGGCAGATGGTGAGGAAGCCACACCAGCTTATTCAGCATGACCCACGCTGCTTAGTTTGGCAGTTCAGGTCCCCTGTCATGCAACCCTCAGCCACTCAGCCACCCAGCGTCCCTTTGTGTCAGGTGGGAACACCTGGAACTCCCCACTCTGCACCTTGGCTAGGCCCATGGGCCCTCTGTGTTCTTTCTTTAGCATCCTTTTTTTCCTCTTCTTCCCGGAGGGGAGCACCTGCCCAGGTTTCCCAGTTTCCTGAATTCTGGCCATCTTCAGAGCAAAGTGCAGCCCTTATTTTGACCAGTAGAATGAAACTGTGTGAACACACCCTGCTTCACCTCTTCTGCACTTTCCGACTATTGCATTTATTTGCTCTTGCTAGGAGCTAAGGATTACTATTACTTTTTAAATAGCTGACTTCTTTTGCATACATCCCATCTCCCTGACTGGACTGTTAGCCTCTTGCTAGCATATTGTGCATAGATACCACTGCTGGTTATGGGTGGAGTGTTTCATTGATACGATGCCCCAGATAGTGTGACGCACTGTTTGTGAACCTCTGAGAAAGAAAAATCACAAGGAAAAAACAGTGGCATGAGACCGGCCATGTGTAGTGGCCAGTGATGCTCTGCAAGGCTGACCCACAGGGGCAGGTTCTGGATTTTTGTTGAAACCGCCCTGAACACACAGGCACAGGTGTAGCACGCTCCAGGTGGCTGAGTGTGGGGGTGGATGTGACTAGGCACGAAGACCATATGGGGGGTGGCTGTCTCTCTGTCACTCTCTGTCTGTTTCTTTGTCTCTGCTTCTTTTGCTTATAGAAAAAGTATACTTAAAAAAAAAAACACAACGGAATACTGACAATTAAACTGACATACCATTGACTGTAAGTGCACAGTGATTTCAGATATCTTAAAATATAGGGAAAAAAAGTTATAAAAAGAAACAGCAAACCCAAATTAAAAAATTAAAAAAAATACCACACAGTTATTATATTACAAAAAAGAAATGTGAAAAAAAAAGGAAGGGGCTGGACATTGGTGCAGTGATAAAACACAACCCTTTGCAAGGCAATTCCAGGAGAAGGTTTCAGGTTCGAGTCGGGAGCCCTCCCTACGTATGCCGGTGCATACTTGCCCATGATCTGGGACCGACTGAGGACGGGGGTGGATCACGGCATCAGGACTGTGTCGGGGGGCCATGCTCTTGTGCTCACGAGTACTCATGGAAGAAAGAAATACACTTAAAAAAATGTTGAAAAAGTCTTAGAATCACAGTCTTTGAATCCTTGTTTTATTTTATTATGTATTTCTATGGTATGGAAGATAAATGAGAAAGTTTATAGATGTTATGGGAAAGGGGCTTAAAATTTTATTTCTTAAAAATTTCTAATTAAATTCCTGTGGCATCTTTCCTTTGGAATGTGGATCACGTAACTTTCCCTTTGAGTTTAGCACATTTCCTGTAGTGTACGTTCTTTCGCAAGGTGGCTGTCTTCGTTGTATTTCACTCATGTTTTCTTTCATATTTTTGTTTTCAGGTTTTCTTTTGTGTTTTTTTTTTTGGGGGGGGGCAATATTTCATGTAGGAGGGATGACCATTGTTTGTTTTCATCTGTTCTTTAGAATTCCTTATTTATTTATTTATTTCAAGAGAGGTTTTTGCTCTAGAGTACATGCACTCTCCGGAGAGACAGAGAGACAGAAAGTGAGAAAACATCCCCTGGGGTCAGGGGGAATGGCAGTGCGGCAGTCCGTTCTCTTCCATTCTCCTCTCGGGGTTTTGGGCACACAGGCACATGTGCCCAGTGTGTTTCAAGCAGCTGTGTCCGGGGCTTGAACCCCAGTTGGCTATGTGGGAGTCTAGCGATGTAGCCATTATGCCGTCTGCTAGCCTGTGAATTCCTTATTTTTATATTTTTTAAAGAATTATTTATTTAATTTTATTTATTCATTGTTTATTTTAATTTGACCAGAAAGAGACACAGAGAGAGAGGGAAAACAAGAAAGGAAGCCACCAGGTCCAGCATTCGAACCATGGTCAGCCATGTGGGAGTGTCTAGCACCTTAACCACCAAACCATCTGCTGACCCTGAATTCCTTTTTTTTTTTTTTTTTCTTTTTTTTGAGAGGTTTTTGCTGTAGGGCGTGTGCACTCACCAGAAAGACAGAGAGAGACAGAGAGACAGAAAGCGAGAAATCACCCCCTGGGGCCATGCCGCAATCCCTTCTCCTCCATTCTCCTCTCAGAATCTTGGGCATGCATGCACATGTGCCTGGCGTGAGTCTGAGCCACTGGGTCCGGAACTCGAACTACGGTCAACTACATGGGATTCCAGAGACATAGCCATTACACTAACTGCTGGTCCCTGAATTCCTTATTTTTGATGATGTCTTTTTGGTATAATTATTGGGTCATCAGAAAAGTTGTGACTTTTTTTTTATGTTTTTCTATGCAAAAATGTGTCATAACTTTTCCAATGACCCAATATATTTTAAAGAAGAGACGAAGCTACTTTCAAAACAAGAGTGACTGTGAACAGAACTCTGAAGCAGGTTAAAGGGTCGCTGACCCATTGTCCTTGTGGAGTTCTATTCAGTCATGTCACCGTGCGTCTTGGTCTCCAGCTAAATATTCAGTCCAGATGTGTTTGCTGTCTGTTGTCCTCAGGGCCTCTCCTTGCCAGGCCTTCCTCACTTTTCCCTTCCTGACTGTTACTTACCGAGGTTTCTGCTCACCTGGGGGACTCTTATGTTGAAGGTCTTCTGTAACCTAGAACTCTTCAGGGTCTGAGGATCTTCTGGAGGTGACCACAGAGTAACAGAAGTGATAAGGGCAGTTGCTGGTGTGTCTAATGCCAAGTGCAAACTCAATGTGTGACATTTTTAGTCTCGTGTATAAATATTTTGCTAACGAGGGCCCATTAGGCGATTCTACAGCAGCTGGTTAGAGCCTCAGCCCCAGGGATTCGCATCAACAGTTTACAGCTCCTCCTGCTTGAGTGACCTTTATGGTCATTGCTGGATGTTTAGAGTCCTCAGTTATTCCTGGAACACCATTTGTCCTGATTTTTCCTAGCCGAGAAGACCAGGAATGGGAAAGGATGTTTGTTTTCATGAGCCCTTGAACCTATTTCCTTAAGAGTTCCTGATTATTAAAGTTCTCCTTTGTCTTTGCCTGATTTCTTGAATGCGTCTAATGTTGTGTAGACCCAGAACCCGGAATTCTTGTTTTTCTGGGTCATAATATTGCTAACTGCACTAAGAGCGGACTTCTGGAAGCTTGCCATGTGGTAGTCCAGCAGCTCTTGACCTTGTAGGCAATAGAATCACTGGGGAAGTTCAGAATTCCAGACTCTGTCCAGGCAGATCAAGTCCGAATCTCGGGGTGGGTCGCAGGTGCCCAGGAGCTCCAGGGGGGTTCTGACATGCCGCCAAGCCTGGTCTTTTCATGCGTTACCCCATTTAATCCATACAGTGGCTCTGGAAGCAGGTTTTTACTTTTTTTTTTTTCATTTTGTAGAAGGACTCCCCGAGGACAGGCTTGATTTACCCAGCATTAGAGGAATATTCCACCTCGTTCATCTGACTCACAAGCTGTTCTTTTAGTACATGTTAGTTCCGTGCTGGGGCCAGACGGTTTGAACAAAGCAGTTACGTTCCATGATACTTTTCTCGTGTGTGTGTGTGTGTGTATGTGTGTGTGTGTGTTGTAATATTTATAAAGGTAACACTTTAACATCTATTAATGAAATACTTTAAAAAAAATTATTACTTCAGAGAAAGAAGGGGCACCTCCAGCAGAGTCCCCGAGCTGTGATCGTCCCCTGCCTCGGTCAGCCAGGATTGTGGGTCTGCTTGCCTGACACATACAGGGAGGTCTTGGGATGTGAACCCGGGACCTTCCCATGTGAGTACAACATCACAGAGTGTCGTGCTGTTGCTGTGCCACTGGCTGGTCCCATAAAGTACTTTTAAATTCCTGGCTGTTATACAGATGCCTATATTATGTATTTTTCTCATGTAATTTGCTTATTGTGAGCCCAGATTGTCTCAGAATGATCCTCAGAATGCCTTGTTAAGTTTTGGGTGCTTTTTAAAAATCTGTGCTCCTTTAAAATCACTGGTTTTCTGGGGAAAGCAGGTGCTCTCCCATCACAGGTGGGCTTTTAGCCTCTGCCAGTGCAGTGGTTCACCTGGGAGTGGCTTGCAGAACTGCAGAGACAGGCCCGTCTCTAGGGCCAGGCTCGTGTGTACAATCCTGTCTGAGAAAATGCAGGGCACGGGTGTCAACTGAGCATTCAAGGAAATGCCCGGGAATGGAAGGGAGGGAGGAAGGGAAGCAGGGCCCGCAGGACAGAGGAGATGTTCCAGGTAGAGGAGATGTCTGCTGTTTGAAGGTGAGAGAGACTAAGACGCGGTGGAGGGAAGTGGTGGTGAGCCCCCTGAGCCCGCACGCAGCGAGCGATGCCTTGCTCGGGAGCCAGGTGTCTCAGAAGGGACAGTGTGTAGGTGGGGGTGCGAGAGGCGCACCTGACCTCGGGAATGAAGTGGAGATGGAGAGGGAGGTGAGTGTGGTGGAGAAGGGTGAGCTGAGGGCGGGGCGGCTGGGCCCTCTGTGAGGGCAGATGTGTCGGCAGAGTCGAGAGAGTGATGAGCGTGTGTGGCTTCTGGCCAGTAGACGGGAGTCCCTTGGCTGCGCTGAGGAAGGGACTCCCCAAGCCCTGGCGGAGACCCTGGATCAGCCTCTGGGGCTGGCTGCCTTTGCTTCCCACAGTGCCGGGAGCCACGTGGTTCCCTGTCCCATTTTAAGCACTCTAGCTTTGTGTGAGGGTTACCATTACTGTGGAAGGTAAATTTGGAAGTGATTATTCTTGTACCAAGTAGTCTTTAAATGACAAGCGTCCCCTGAGGCATTTAAATATAATTCAGATGCCAGAGGTGATTTCCAAGCAGCTTTTCAGGAATTCGGCTCATCACACAAATTAAGGTTCACAGAGGCTCAAAATTAAGGCCTATTTTCTTTTCTTGAAGATTAGTAAGGTTAGGAAACGATTAGAGTGGTCTTGCCCCCCCCCCCCCCTTTTTTTAATGATCAGAGGGCCTGTGTGGCTGCCAGAGTGACACACAGAGAGAACACGATTCTTTATTGATACATCGCTTTCATAGGGCGTCCTTGTAATCTGTCGTATGTGTATTGGCACTTCTAAAATAATTCTGAAGGTAATTTGAATTAGGTTGCTCAAGGCCATATGTATCCTTCTAGTTCACTCAAAGCCCCACCACTTCCCCTTTACTGCTTTTTTTTTTTTTAAAGAATTATTTTTAATTTAACTTTATTTATTTATTTCAATTTGACAAGAAAGAGTCAGAGAGAGAGAGAGAGAGAGAGAGAGAGAGAAGCAAGCCACCAAGTCCAGGACATGAACCGTGGTTGGCCAATGCCCTTAACCATCATGTCACCTGCTGCCCTCCCCTTCGCTGCTTTAGAGTAATGGGTCCCCGGGTCCTAGACACATGTGTTTGTTCCATGTTACGGTTTGCATGATGGTTTGTCTCCTGGAGGGTCACGTTTTTTAATTTGGTCCCAGCGTGATGGAGTTTGGGAGGTGAGGCGCAGTGGGCAGGGGCCGGGTCATGTCCCAGCAAGGACTGTTGGGCCATGATGGGGTCATGGCATCTGGGTGAGGCCTAGTGGGTGGTGGTTGGATCAGGAAGGCCACATTCTTATGAACAGATGAATGATGTCTCATGAGACCCCGTGAATCCTAGCTCTCGTGAGAAGGGGTTAGTCTTGGTGACGTTGTTATAAAAGACAGAGCTGCAGCTGTCCCTCTCTGTGTGTGCCTGTCATCCTCTCGGCCTCTGTGGGTCAGGTTCCAGCCACCAGAATCATGTGTCAATGAAGCTTTGCTCTCTTCGGTTCACCCTTCGCAGGTATTTCCGTAAGCCCTGCAGCAGCAGACCACGGTACTCCCTGTAGTCATCCTTCAGTCAGGACCTACCTTGTGCATGCACCCCGGAGGCTCTGCTCAGCGGTGTTGCTCATTCTGTCTGGAAAGTCTGCTGCTTTTGCAATCACGCTAACTGGTCTTGCCACCCCAGGAATGTATAAGCACTCCTTTCGTGTGTCTGTGGCCCCGAGCAGTCTGCTTGTTTCTGGGTAGAACCTTGGTAGGTAAATACTGAGTTGAAGAGCCTGGTGATGTGACCTTTATGGACTCAGAGTTGGCCCCTTGGTACTGGTTAAGATGCTAGTGGAGTCCGACAGGATGGCGGTAGCATCCTGCCTCTGTACCCTTAGCTGCGTGATGATAGAACTGGCTTTTGGTCTTCACAGAGGGAAGAGACTGTAGGACTTCTATTTACTTTTCAAAAGTTAAGTTTTACTCATATCTAATACATGGTTGACCCTGACATCTCTCTTGCTCTCTAGGACAGAGGGTCTCATGTCACATGGAGAATAAAGTGCCTGGAGGACAAACAGGAATCCCATGGCATGGAGGGCAACAGTGGGTTTGCTACCTGTTTGTTGTCTTTCCGTGACTTGGGTGGATGGAGGTGATCAGTGGTCTGCTGGGTGGATTTTCAAATCACATAATTAGGGCTGACCTCATGGTTCAGTGATGATGTGCTGCTTAAGAGAACCTGGATCTCAGGCTGGCAGAGAGCTTAGAAGTTAAGGTGGCTGGACCAGTAGGTGGTGTGGTGGTTAAGGTGCTGGAATTCCCACATGGCTGACTGAGGTTCAAGTCCTGGACCTGGTGGCTTGCTTTCTCACTCTCCCTCTCTCTCTCTCTCTGGCAAAACTCATGTGAAATAGTAAACAAATAAATAATTCTTAAAAGAAAAAAAAAGGAAGTTGGCTCCTGAACATTGAAATTTCTCCAGATGCTTGTTAGTATATGTAATATTTGCATTATTCTCAGGGAACCCCAAATGAGTTCGACTTTTGCCTTTGAATGTTTGCAGTTATGTTACTAATTATAAGGTTATTTGTTGTGTGTTTTCTTTATTCTTTTAAAATTTTGTTTTGTGTGTGGTTTATAAAATTTGTGATATAGAAATAGTAGGCTATGTGTATAGTTTTTAAAGTCTGCGGGACTTCCAAAAGTTCATGGAAAAATGGAATTACAGTTTTTTGGGTGCAAAATATTTTTGAAAACCATGCATAATATCTTTATAATATGTGTTCCCCATGAACTTTTTGAAGACCCCTCCTATACACCTGGAGGTGTGCTTGGGAATTTTTAAATTAATTTTAATGAGGTGTGTGACCCAGTCAGTTTGGAAACTGCTACCTGGACTGTGTGGTGGGGTCAGGTGTGTGCCCGTCATGGTGCCCCATCTCACTGACCTGTAGTCTTTGGGGGTTCTTAGCCTCTCTAGCTTCAGTTTTCTCGTTTGTAAATTGGGTTGTTGGGGAAATTAAATGATAGGGTGCCTGAAAGGTGCTTAGCGCAGAACTTGGCCTACAGTAGACAGTCAGTAAACTTCAACGACTGTGGCAGTTAATATGTTGACTTGTGTTGTTTTCTTTGGACGTTCATGGACTCTTTCATCTTGGGAAATTGCTTGACACAGGAGGACGCAAATTACACAAGAAATTCAACAGGATGAGCAGTGAGTCAGAGTTGAAAACAGCGAGATGGTTGTGGAAGGATGCGACCATGTCGAGAAATAAAATCCGGCCAAACACACTGCTGTGACTTTCCTGCACCAGTGGGCGGTGGAGGTGCCAGCAGTGACATGGGGACTCTTTGCCTGTCCCCATCAATCAGACTCTCCTCCCAGGCCACCCCAGCAGAGATGCAGTGCGCTTCGGTGCCTCTCATTGCAGTGGCGTCACTTACCTCCGGGCATTTGGACATGCCTGGGAGCATTTGTTGTTGGGGACAGTGAGTGGGTCAGGGATTCCAATGAACTGGGCACCTCTAGAACCTATTGGTAATGGTATAGAGTCTAGACGCCTCCATATAGGACTGCTGGTAGGCATTGCATTTTTGTATTTATGTATTTATTTTTGAGAGAGAGAGTTCTAGGGCATGTGCACACGCCAGAGAGACAGAGACAGACGGTGAGAAATCACCCCCAGGAGGGACAGCCTTGTTGCAGTCACTTCTCCTCCATTCTCCTCTCGGGACTTTGGGCATGCACAGACATGCACCTGGTGTGAGGTTTAAGCTGCTATGTTAGGACTCGAACCACAGTTGTGACTATGTAGGAGTCCAGCAACGTAACCATTAGGTCATCTGCTGGTCCCTATTTACGTATGTATTTTTAATTGAAGTTCTGTTTCAGAATCTCTTTGGTCGCTGGGAGACTTTTCTTCCAAGCAAAAGAAAGAGCAATTGTACCATGACAGTAGAGGGTTTAAAATTCTCACTGAAATGCCCTGTGTTTCTTATTTAAATAGCGTCAGTAATCAAGAGTCTTTTTCTTGTAAAGGCCAGTGATTCCTCTGGAGAAATCAACTGAGGCTTATATACCAGCAGAAAGCCAATTTTTAAAGAACACATTATAAGCAGTGATTAAAAGAAGAGAATAAAAAGCCTCACTCAGTATTCGAAACAATGAATACATTACTGTGGTCCGTGGGTATCCGTGGGGCATTGGTTCCAGCACCCTACAGATACCAAACTCGCAGACACACAGGTCCCTTATATAAGACAGCATAGTATTTGCAGGTAACCTGTACACTTTAAATCATCTCTAGGTTACTGGTAATACCCAATACGATGCACCTGCTATGCAGATGGGTGCTGTCCTGTATTGTGCGGAGTCATGGCAAGGAGAAACATCGGCCATATTCAGTACAGACACAACCATTGTAGGCCTGACCACGTGCTCCACAGCAACAATGTCACATTTTCTATTTGTGGTAGGTTGAATCTGTGGATGTGGGACCTGTGGATGAGAGCTATTGGTTTATTATTTGTTTATATTTTATTTATTTTGAAATTTTTGTTTTTATACACTTGTGGTATGTTAAACCAGCTATAGAGGGAAAGGAGAGGATGAGGGGCAGGTAAGAGTGCAGGGACTGGGGGAAGCAGGTAGAGGGACATTGGGTGGAAGGAGGGGAAAGTATCAGGGAGGGGGCTTATTGGGTCGTCAGAAAAGACATGACATATTTTTTCTGTGCAAAAATGCGTCATGACTTTTCCAACTATGCAGTAGTAATCTCAGAGAGAGAAAAATCAGCTTAAACATGTTATTGGCCAACCTTGTTTTTGACCTAGACTGTGGATGTATTTCACAATCACCACATAGCATATTAAAAAATAATCAGCTCTTTATAATCTTACTTAAAAAGTGAGACCTCTTGAACCAGCAGGTGGTGTGGAGGTGAAGGCACTGGATTTCACATTACCAGCTCCATGACTGGAGTCCCGGATCAGGTGACTTGAAACTCCTGCTGGGCATGTGCATATGCATGCCCCAAATCCCAAGAGGACTAGGGGAGGAAGAATTGCAGTGTGGCCATCTCCTTTGGTGATTTCTCACTTTCTCTCTGTCTCTGTCTCTCTGGTGAGGGCATATGCCCCATGGCAAAAATCTAAAATAAAACAAATTTTAAAAAATAAAATGAGACCACTTTTTAAAAGATGATCCTTTTTTTTTTTTTTTTTTTTTGTGGAGAGGTTTTTTGCTATAGGGCGTGTGCACTCGCCAGCAAGACAGAGAGAAACAGAGAGATAGAAAGCGAGAAATCACCCTTCGGGGCCATGTGGAAATCCCTTCTCCTCCATTCTCTTCTCGGGATCTTGGGCACACATGTACGCGCGCCCAGCATGAGTTTAAGCCACTGGGTCTGGGACTCGAACCGCTGTCGACTACATGGGAGTTCAGTTATATAGCCATTACGCTAACTGCTGGTCCCAACGTGATCTCTTTTTTGAGAGAGTTTTTTTTTTTTTTTTTTTTTTTTTTTTTTTTAACTAGAGAGTGTGTATGCTTGCTGGAGAGAGAGAGAGAGACAGAGAGACAGAAAGAGAGAAATCACTTCCTGGGGGAATGGCCACACCACAATCCCTTCTTTTCTATCTCCTCCTGAGATTTCAGGCACGCAAGCACATGCGCCTGGCGTGAGTTTTAAGCCGCTGGGTCTGGAACTCGAACTGTGGTTGACTACATAGGAGTCCAGTGACGTAACCATTATGCCATTTGCTGATCCTGTTAAAGAATGATCTTAATATGTTAGGGAAAACACATTAGGAACTTGGCATTAATTATTTAATTAATTTATTAATTAATTTATTTTTTGCTGTTTTTGCTATAGGGTACATGTGCTCATCAGAGAGAAAGAGAACATGAGAAACAGCCCTCTTTCCCCCTCCCCCCAGATACCACAGCCCTTTTTCCTCTAGTCTCCTCTCAGGATTTTGGGAACATACACACAGGCGCCTGGTGTGATTCTAAGCCACTGGTTACGGGATCCTGCTTGGCTGGCTTTGTGGATCCCAGTGTCTTACTCCACGCCACCTGCTGGCCCAGAGTCGGGTTTTAAAGTGGAGGGGGCCGAAAGTCAGTTACAGTCTTTGGGCAAAAAAGGCATGAATGACCTCATGCTTTATTTTATAATTTACAATTTCTTTTTTACATTTAGCTGTATCTCTTTGTGGGGTGTTTTATGGTTTTCAAAGCATGCATGCAGCGTATGATTATTGAATCAAGGACATTACCACATACATCATCTGCCTTCATGCTTTGAATTCATAAAATTGACAGATGAAATACAGATGCAGAAAGCCAAAAAGTCTCATCAATCTCAAAAGCAAGTAATCACCTCTGTGGCCCCGACGTGGTGTGGAACTGCCAAGTAGTTAGTGAGCCAAGGACGCCCACTGCCAAGAGGGTCTTGGCTTGAAAAGGACAGCTGAGGGCTGAGTGCTGCAGATGCTCCAGCCCAGCTCAGCCGGTCCCTGGACAGCAGCTGTCAGCGTGCACGGATTGGGCGTTAGCGGGGATGATTAACACCTTTCGAGAGGGCTGGGCACTGGCTGGAAAGTCAGGGTTGGGCTATTTTAGTTGTGGCTGATGCAAAGGCACCTGGGGCATGTGCAAAATGTGCATTCCTGGGCCCTGCCCCTCAGAGGGTCTGGCAGGAGGCCTGAAAATTCATAGTTTTCAATGACCTCAGATGATTCTGAGAATAAGACCCCTCTTCAGGAAAAATTGCACTGGTTGTAAGGAAAGTCAACTTCAGAAATGCAATCACTAGGGCTGGCAGATGGTGTGGTGGTAAAAGGTGCTAGATTCCCACGTGGCTGACTGCAGTTCAAGTCCCAGACCTGGTGGCTTGCTTTCTCACTTTCCCTTTCTCTCTCTCTCTCTCTGGTCAAATTAAAATAAGAAGCACAACAAATGGAAATAAATAAATAATTTTTTTTAAAAAAGAAATGCAATCAATCTCTTACCCAAATTCAGTTGGCATAAGGATGTCTAATTTGCACCTAGGAATTTTAGTATTTGAGCCCATGGAACTTCAAAAAGGTCATGGAAACATGAAATTAAAGTACAGATTTATTTTGGTGCAAAACATTTTGAAATCCATGAATAGTTTTGTTTTGTTTTCATAAAAGGCATTGTCCATGAACTATTCATAATTTGCTTTTTTTTTTTTTTTTTAAGTTTTCACTGTAGGACATGTGTACTTGCTGGAGAGAGACAAGAGAGTGGGAAAATGAGAAATCGCCTCCACCCCAGGAGAACGGTCATGCTGCATTCCCTTCCCCTTCATTCTCCTCTTAGAATTTCGGGCACACACACAGATGCACCAGGCTGCGGGGTCTGTGACTTGAACCGTGAAGTCAGCCCTATGGGTTCCAGTCTCTAGTCTGTTTAACCACCATGCCACGGGCTGGCCATGGCCTTTTTTTTTTTTTAACATGATAAAGTGTAACATAAAACTTATTACCATTTGAATCATTGTTAAGTGTACAATTCAGTGGCATTGACTGCAACATTTTCAACATTTCCTGATTTATATTTCTGGACTTCTGGCTCTCGTCATAGGGATTCCTGAAGCCTTGCGGGTGGGTCTCCTACTTCCCCTCCACACCTTCTTCTTGCACCAGGCTGGGCAGTTCAGCTGGGCACTAATTACCTTAGCACTGGAAGTGCCATAACCCTGGGGAAGGGTAGGTGCCTGGGACTTGGCTAGGATTAGCAGAGGATTTCGCAGGGTCATTATGTGGCAAGCATTAAGTAGGCTCTGTTTTAGAAGGGAAGGGGCTTCTCGCTTCTGTTTACACAGGTATTGTACTGTTTATTAACACTTCTCAGAGCGTGGGATAGGGAAGAAATGTTTTTCAGCTTGGTTTTTTTTTTTTTTTTTTTTGCTGTTTTCTAGAAACTAGTTGTAAGGCTTTGGAAGAAGGGGAAATTGAAACTGTTGAACCATTGTGTCCTGAGGTTACTTTAGTACTTCATTAATCAGTTCTTTGGAAAGGGACTAAAATAAATGTACTGCTTTAGAACTACTTTGACATTTCTATTTCCTCTTTTTACTTTCTTCGTACTGTCATAATTTCCAAGATCTACTCTAGTTTGTATTTCACTACCTTTTTGGAACTTGGAACTTCAGAGAGAGAAAGAGGGCTTTACTCTAATATGTTCTCAGAGTCAGTGATTTATCTGTAATCTTTTTAAAGAATAGTTCAGGGACCAGCAGTTAGCGTAATGGCTATGTCGCTGGACTCCCACGTAGTCGACCGCGGTTCGAGTCCCGGACCCGGCGGCTTAAACTCACGCCGGGCGCGTGTGCGTGCGTGCCCAAGATCCCGAGAGGAGAATGGAGGAGAAGGGATTGCGGCGTGGCCATCCCCCCCTGGGGGGTGATTTCCTGCTTTCTATCTCTCTGTCTCTCTCTGTCTGTCTGGCGAGCGCACGCGCCCTATAGCAAAAACCTCTCCAAAAAAAAAAAAAAAAAAAGAAAAGAATAGTTCAAACAAGCTCTTCGTATTGAATTCCTAGCCAGGCAACTTACAAAATGTTTAAAACATGTACAATTATATTATTGTTTCAGATACCAAATAATAATTATGCTTTCTGTAATTATATCATTGAGTGTTGAATTGTCTTTAATTAATATACAGGCTTAAAATAATCCAGCCCCAGAGTCAGCATGTAGCATGGTGGTTGAGCCGACTGGATCCCACATGGTCAACTGCACGGTTCGAGTCCGGGACCCAGTGGCTTGAGAAAAATGCTGAGCGCATGTACATGTTGGCCTAAAATCCCAAGAGGAGGATAGGGGAGAGGAGATTGACATGTGACCATCAACTTGAGGTGGGGGGGGGGGGGGGAGTGATTTCTCACTTTCTCTTTCTCATTTTTTCTCTGATAAGCACATACACCCTATAGAAAATAACACCTCCTGAAAGGACGGATGTGAGCAGTGCTCGCTCAGGGACGGCTTAACCGTTGGGTGAGAGGTTGAGGAGCTTTGTGATGGGCGATGCTGGATGTCCGCACCCCACTCCTGATAAATTTCAATACCATTCAAAGTTGGTCAGCCAGAAATTAGGCACCTCCTGCAGATGCAACTAGAAGTTCAAAGGACCACCAGGAACGTGTTCTTGCTGGAATCTAATAATTCTTACTTTTTAAAAAGTTTCTTTCTTTCTTCCATGGGTGAGAAGGACACAGACAGTACCCCCTACAGGGTCCTGATGCCATGATCCACCCTAGTTTGGCCAGCCCTGGTCCTACCTTCAGTTTTAAAGAATTGTGTTTGGTTTATCTGCACATTCAATCTGATTAGGTTCTTGGCAAATTAGTATTTACATTGGAGTCCTGAGGAACCGGGGCGTGGTGGCGCCCGCCCTATGGCAAAAACCTATGGAGGCTGGAGGAACCCTCAAATAAACCAAGTCATAGTTGTAGGTGCTTAGAGAGTTAATGCTGTGGATAATTGCTAATCAGTAGTCTCTTCATATCACTAGGCAGGCAGAAGAGGGGGTTTGGGAACAATTACCAGTGAGTGGGAAAAAATTAAGTAAGGATGAGAATGATTTGTGTTTTTGACTAAGTCGGATTGAGTAAGTATATGTAAATTGCATGCAGTTTGGTATGTGTCCTAGTCTTTGGGGGCTACTTGAACCACATACCTTACTCTGGGTACTATATACACCACAGAGGGTATTGCTCACGGTTCTGGAGGCTGTGAAGTCCAGGATCAAGGCACCCACAGCGAGGGCGTGTTCCTTGGAGACAGTGCCTTCTGTGGGTGCTCACATGGCAGAAAGGGCCGGGCAGCTCTCGGGGCCTTTTATGTCAGGACATTAATTCTCATTCATAAGGACAGAGTCCTAAGGGCCCTACCTGTTAGTACCATCACCTGGGGATTAAGTTTCCACATAGGAATTTTGGTGGGAAAACCACATTCAGACCACAGCAGTGTGATTGCTAAAGGTGGCCCTTTCTGACTGGCAGAACGTCCTTAAATGAAGGTACCTCTGATGGGTTTGGAAGTCCAACTCTTTTCCTGTCCCTTGCAGGATAGTGTCATTCAACCTCATTTATCATCTGTAGATAATCACCAGTTTGTGTCATTGGCCCGAATTGCTTTCTTGAGCGCTGAAAGCACATGCCCGTCCACCCCGTGTTGGCTTTCTGCCTTCCAGACCCCCCTGGCTGGCCACGTACCAGGCTCTTCACTTCTGCCAAGGTCTTTCCCCCTCCAGGCCTTTGCACACACCGTCCCCACTGCACAGACAGCTTTCCACTCTCTTTTCTCATCCGTTCCCGACCTCCCCATCTGTCATTCTCTGTCATAGCACCTTGGACACATCCTTCGCAGTCTTCTCAGTGTGGAATTACTGTTTCTTCTTCCCGACCGAAAGGCTCATGAGCAGGGGTATGTTGCTGCATGTCCTGCACTCAGATATGTGGTCTAAGTATTTGTGTGACTTAAGAATGAAGAACCCGTTAGGCTTTGGGCTGGACATGGGGGACAGTGATAGAGTGCTTCCTTCAAGTGGCTCACAGTCTAGCAGGGGAGACAGAGGAGTAAACCGAGAATACAACTCAAGCTTTATGAGAAAAGTGCAGATAGGGTTCTGGGAAGATGGGAAAGGGGGCCTGGGGTATGAAGGACTTAGGGAAATAGCCTTTGCAGAGGCACGGCGATCAGAGAGCTCCTAGGGCGGCTGGAGCATCAGCTGGGTGTGGGGGAGAGTGATCCCAGCAGGCCAAGCAGCAGCTAGAGATGGGGACTCATCCTTGTCTCCCCATCATCTGAGGGCTCTGGATTTTTACTGAAGCGCCTTAGGAACCACCTAAGGGAAGACCAACACCCCTTTTAAGAATGGGTCTGATGACATGGTAGGGTGACGTTTTATTTTATACTTCCTTTAGAGAAGGGGGATGAGCCTGAGATGTACAGACATATAGGATCAGATATGCCTGTTAGAAAACTCCATCCTGCAGCAGTCTATGTCACTAGAGTAGGACTCTGGATTTCTGAAGCGCCTTAGGAACCACCTAAGGGTTTTTCTGAAGAATGGGGATGACATGGTAGGGTGGTTTATTTTCTTCCTTTAGGTGAGCCTGAGATGTACAGACATATAGAGATCAGATATGCCTGTTAGAAAACTCCAGACGGGGCGGGTCCAGCAGTTGGAGTAATGGCTATGTCACTAGACTCTCATGTAGTCGATTGAGATTCTAGTCTTGGATCCGGTGGCTTAAACTCACTCTGGGTGCATGTGCGTGTCCAAGATCCCAGCATAATGATCACGTTGCTAGACTCCTATGTAGCCAACTTTAGTTCAAGTCCTGGACCCAGTGACTTAAACCATATGTGCATGCGTGTCCAAAATCCCAAGAGGAGAATGGAGGAGAAGGGATTGCGGCATGGCCATTCCCCTCGGGAGGTGATTTATTGCTTTTTGTCTCTGTCTCTCCAGTGAGCTCATGCGCCCTATAGCAAAAATCTCTCTCAAAAAAAGAAAAGAAAACCCTAGATGGATTGGAGGGACTGGAGGAGGTTGTGGAGTGTAGGGAGTCATGGCTCGTAAGAAGAGACCACAGTCCTGACTGATTCCCGTAGGTAGGAGCCCGCCTCGCTGATGAGGGCTGATCAGTCAAGCATTTCTCAGCACAACTTCCTTGGCCCTGGCTCCAAGGTTGAGATGCACGGGGTGGAGGTCACAGTTCTAGTGACGCTGTGTGCACAAGGTGGTGATTGTCCTGCTGGAGGTACTGCCTCTCTGTGTACCTGGGGCTTCAATACCACTCAGGAAGCATAATAGATGCCACTTAAAGGCATGTCCGTGGGTGCTCTGGGCTCCCTTGGTTCAGTAACCCCACTCAGAGTGAATGAGAAGCAGGTTATGGCCTGGCCTCTGAACTCCTCTGCCTCAGCACTCCAGTACCCTGGACAGCCTGTCCTCCAGACAGGCTCGGCAAGGGACAGTTCTGAGCAGGTTGCCAGAGGACCGACCCAAAGTAAGCAGTGGTGGTGGGGAGGAAGGGCTGTGAGCGCTGACAGCACCAGGGGGACCTGACTCAGAGCAAGCGTTAGTAATTGGCATGGGGGTGCAGGCGGGTGGGAGTTAGGGTTTTAGGGGCCTGTTAGACACTCAGCTAGAGCTGTCTAGTGGGCAGTTGAAACTGACTCCAAGTCACCTTGGACTTTTGTCCTCTTGCACCCCATCCACCTCACCAACTGCTCAGTCTCACCCTGGTGCGGTCTCTTGCTTCGAACTTCTGCCCTCTCCTGCACAACTATCCCAACCATGCTCCTTGCCCCGCTGCCCTGTGTCTGTGCCTACAACGGGGCCCTGTTTAACGCTTCCTTCCACCCTGCCAGGCTGATGTTTCTGCAGGGTAACTTCAATGAAAAGGCTTTGCTCAGAATACCCAGTGGCTCCCCTTTGTCTGCTGACGTTCTCACACTCCCAGCACTGTTCTAGTGTTCACCCAACCAACCGTTTGTGGTGCAAACACATCCCGCGTTGTCTAGACCTGGGCCTTTGTCTGTGCTGGGCTTCCAGCCAGAATAACCCCTGTCTCTTTTAAGCCTCCTGCTTCTTTGATATAAAGTAGAAGTTTAATTTAGAGCTGAATTAAGAATGGAGCCGGTAGCACAAGCTGTTTACTGTTTGTTGGAACAGAACCCACCCAGGGAGGCAGCGGTGTGTGCTGGCCGCTCAGTCGCAGGCTTGTGCAGTGGCGTGGAAGTTAACCGCAGCTGGCTCCTGGGTTTGGAGGGAAAGCGCCTCCTCATGCTTAGTCACGGGATGTCGTGCGCCATTCCAGCCTGAGTGTAATCGGAGACTGAAGATTATCTCGAAGCCAGCGGTGTCCTTTTCCCTGTTGTTATGGGACTGTGTTTTGAATTAAATTATTTCAGAAACAGATGGCCAACAGAGAATTTCTTTGCCTTTGTTCTTAGTGCATTGAGTAGTTTGTTTTGGTTACTCAAAGTGCTGACAGTCTTGCTTTCTAGGTTGGTAGATGTGGGTTGAATTTTATTTAGGGAAAGAATAAAATGGAATGAAACAGAACATCTTCCAGTAAATATGCTGCACCTTGCTTTGCATTGGAACATTTTAATAGCCTCCTGTCTTTAAATGAGAAAATCATGCCAGGAAATAGAGCCCCTGAATTCCGACATGAAGGCTCTGCTGGTGTTTTGACTGTAACAGTAGGAGTGTTTAACAAGCTTGTCGCAGTACCGTTATTTCGGTATTGTTTGGTTGCAGTCGCTGTTTTCTAAAGTGGCACTTGCATTCTCTTTGTGTTCCAGTGAAGTCACTAATTGTTATCTGTGCCCATCTCTAGGGGAGGAAATGGATGGAGTGACTAATGACAGGAGATTTCGTCAGGGGAGTCGAGGAAGTTGGAGATACAGCAGTGCCCAACTCTATTCTCTGTGGAATGTTCTGGAGACTTTGACTCCCTCTCTAAAGGGATTATGTTATACCAATACTGAAGAGCTATGTTCTTTCTTCTTCTTTTTTTTCTTTCTCTTCTTTTTAAAATTTTATTTATTTTTAATTTGACCAGAGAGGGACAAAGATAGAGAGGGAAAATGAGAAAGCAAGCTGCCAGGTTGAGGACTTGAACCACAGTTGGCCATGTGGGAGTCCAGCACCCTCAACCACCATGGCACCTGTCGGCCTCTTAATGTAGTTTCCTTTATCCATGATGGAGCATATGCATGTGCATGAGAGACAGACAGACAGACAGACACACACAGAAGGGCACCCTCCATGGCCTGAGCTGATCATGGCATGATACCCGTCCTCCAGTCCTCCGGCCTATGGGGTCTCGGGCACGTGCTTTTGTGCCTGGTGTGTTTTGGGCTGACTGGGCCAGGGATTTGAACCATGGTTGCCATGTGGATCCTGGCCTCTCTTGAGCAGGCATTACTGCTGTGTCATGGAGCAATGCTCTTTTTTTTTTTTTTTTTTTAAGTTTTTTTGTCATAAGGTGGGTGCACTTGCTGGAGGGAGGGAGACAGAGACAATGAGAGAGACAGTGAGAAATCAGCCTCCAGGTGGGATGGTCATGCCAGATTCCCTTCTCTACTCTCCTCCTGGGACTTTGGGCACTCACACATGTGCACCCAGTGTGATTCGCAAGCCTCCAGCTCTGGGACTTGAACTGTGGTTAGCCATGTGGAAGTCCAACACCTTAACCACCGTACCACTTGCCGTCCCAAGCTGTGTTCTTTATTAGCTGGGATTTTTTCCAGCTAATACAGTGGCCATTAGAAGCTACCCACTACTTATGTGGTGGCCAGTTGTCCCTTGGGGGTACCTCTTTCTCTTTGTGGGAAATTGCTTCTCATTTGAAGGTCAGAGGGCCACAAGGTTGAGGTATGGGGCAATGTGGCATGTGACTTAGGCTCAGCCAGTTGGGTACTCCCACCTGGGCCTGGAATCTTGGGGGAGTGAAGCAGTGTCTCTGAGGAGTGGAGAGCCATTGGCTGCTGTTCCAGGGCTAGACCCAGCAGTGATCTCACGGACTCTCCCTGTGTCAAGTCCCAGCTGGTTTCTCAGCTGCCAGCCCCTGTTGCTTGGAGCCTCTTTTGCACCTGAGCCTTCTGGTACATTCTGTAGGCCCTCTCATGGCCTTCCACTGAATCCCCCTCCTTCACCAGAGTTTTTTCTGTTGCAAACAACAGAGAACCTGGCTGCAAACCTTACAGCATATACACAGCGTCAGATTTCAGTTCTACTTGGAAAGTCAAACTTCAACATCCATTTTGCAGGGACTGATTTTCAGGGGCCCTGTATCGTATTAGCAGACAGGGGAACTGAGACCCAGGAATGTGACATGAGCAACACAAGGTCGGGAGGTCGTGAACCAAGGCCTGCACCCTGCCATTTCTAGCCATCTTCATTGCATCCCAATGTTTTCTCAAGTCAGGAACCAAAGAGGTGGCACATAGCAATTCAGACATCTTAGCATCTGTGACGTAGTAAAAGCCAAGAAACAAAGGATGGTATCAAAAAGAAGTCTTCACGTAGTCGTGAACTGAAAGCGCTGGGGATATGCAGTCAGGTGCTTCTCATTCACTCTCAGGCTGATACTCCTCTGTGTGGGGAGCATGTTAGGGATTGCTCTGTGTTTAAGCTCATGTCCACCTGCAGCCCGGGACACTGATGGGCGCAGCACAGGGCACGGTGAGACCTGCCTCCTGGGGTCAGGCTGTCGATCTGGGCAGAGCCGGCCTTGGCTGTCCATCTCTATGGGCAGCTGCCTCCTTCCATGCTCCTCCTGGGAGCAGAGTGTCTCATTCTCTGCCCTCTTGGTGTACCCTGTCACTTCCCCACCACCCCCTGCTCTTAGTGGATGTCTGGGACTCTTAATTGCCAGAGGACACGTGCACTCTCATCAGTGTGAGACAGAGAGAGGAGAGAGGGAGAAAGTACCCCCAGTGGGGTGTGGCCATGCTGCAGTCCCTTCTCTCCGTCTCTCCCCATCCTGCTGGGATTTGGGGCATGCACACACATGTGCCTGGTGTGATTTTCAAGCCACTGGGGCCCAGACTTCAACTGTGCAGTCTGTCACATAGGATCTGCCTCCCTTAGCCACTAGGCCATGGAGCCAGACCTGGACGTGTTTTATTAATAGGAGAAAATATGTGAAGAGAAACTCTCTGGTCAGAATTCCCAGGAAATCTGTGAGGCGTACGGTTCTCTGTAACAAGTCTCACTCTCCTCCATCAGCCCACTGTCCTCTAGAGCCCATTTCCTCCCTCTTCCTCAGCCCCTGGGTTCACCCTTGTCCTTTGCATCCTCCGTGTCTTCCTCTGCTCTGGATTGCTCCATCAGCATCGCTCTAGCCCAGCACTGTTGTTCTTTTTTATTTTAACGTTCATTTATTATTATTATTTTTCAATGAAGGGGGAAGAGCAAGAGAGAGCGTGCATGAGAGAGCAAATCTCTAACAGGTCTTCACAATGTAGTCTGTCCTCAGCCTCAGGCAGCCCCAGGTCATGGGCACCTGATGTGCACACAGAGTCTCGAGACGTGAGCCCAGGGCCTCCCCATGGCCTCGGCAGCACAGCACATTGTGTTTCTTGCTGTGCCACCACTTTTCGAAAAGGGACTCCTGTAATTGCATTTGAATTACTCGTGATGTCGGTTCAGAACGACAGCAGCAAACACACACACGGACGCAGGCACGCACCCTGATTGCTGAGCTTCATGCCAAGCTGTGTGAAAGAACTGAGGCCCCACAATGTGATTTCCAGGTATAAAAATTGACCAGATAAATAAATAAACCAAACAAAACCCAAGAAACCAAAGCAAAGAGAACAAACCCAAGACCATAAAAGCCCACTCCATTATCTTCACGGTGTCTTGCGCAAGTCGAAGACAGTTCCTAGACATGGTTAGGCATCTTCCTCCTGGTTTTTAATCCAGTGCATCATGATGACATGGGGGCCACGGCAGTTCCTGGGCTGTGACATTCACCATGGCCAAAACCTAACTGTGACGAGGTCGCATAGGCACCAGTACCACATGCCTCGCCATCCCAGTGAGGGAAGGTGCCGCAGCGCCGGCTTCTGAGCGTCAGACCAGGCTGCAGACTTGGGTCTGCCAGGAGCCACGCAGAAGCCCGGTCCCCCTCAGACTTCTGGACAGCGACTGCCTTTCTGCCTTTCTCTCACGTCATTCTTTTTAAAAAGTGTTTTATTTTTAAAAATTTATTTTACATGTGTTCCCTGAACATCATCACAGCATACAAAACGTCAGAGGCTGAGAAGCACCCATCCCACTCCAACCCCGTTCCCCTCTCGGTCGTCAAAGAGAACCTTTCTCTCTTTTGTGAGCTAAGGCTGTAGAGATGGAAAGGTGATCTCCAGGGCTTGAAATTAGGAGTCCCTGATGCCTTTTATGCTGGGAGAAACTCGCCTGGGCTTTCTAACCTCTTCCTGAATTAACTACAGAAGTAACTCCCCGTGGCATTGCAGCTGCTGTCTCTTCAGAGCTGCTTTCTCTCACCCGCGCTCGCATGAAAGAAAGGAAGAACGGAAGGAAAAACACATCTCTGCCTGGCGCACCTTCGTGCTCCATGTGACGTTTTTTTCCTGCATTTTTCTGGTCCGGAGAACGTTTGTGTCCTTCTGGCCATCTGCCCCGCACCCCTCCTCTGTCCTTAGAAGGCAGGGCTGATTCAGTTCTGGTTGCATCAGGTCCCTGGGATCATCAATTAGCACTACCTGTTGCTCTTCTTTGTTATTTATTTATTTATTTATTTATTTATCTATTTATTTATTTATTTATTGGAGAGGTTTTCGCTATAGGGTGCGTGCGCTTGCCAGACAGACAGAGAGAGACATAGAGACAGAAAGCGAGAAATCACCCCCCAGGGGGGATGGTCACGCCGCAATCCCTTCTCTTCTCGGGATCTTGGGCACGCACGTACACGCACCCGGCATGAGTTTTAAGCCACCGGGTCCGGGACGCGAACCGCGGTCGACTACGTGGGAGTCCAGCGATATAGCCATTACGCTAACTGCTGGTTCCCTGTTATTTTATCTCTTGCAGTCTTCTGGCTCACTTGCAGATAAGTGTCTGATTCATTCTTTTTATTTTTAATAAAAAAAATATTTTATTTAACTTTTAAAAAATTATTATTATTTTGCAGTTTTATCAGAGAGAGACAGAGAATGAGAGGGAAAGTGAAAAAGCAAGCCTCCAGGTCCGGGACTTGAACCATAGTTGACCATGTGGGAGTCCAGCACCTTTAACCACCACTCCACCTGCCAGCCCCTGTTTCTTTCTTTCTCTTCTCTCTCTGTTTTTTTTTTTTTTTTTTAAGAATTATTTAATTTAATTTTATTTATTTATTTTAATTTGACCAGAGAAGGACAGAGGGAGAGAGGGAGAGGGAAAGTGAGAAAGTAAGCTGCCAGGTCCGTGGCTCAAACCGTGGTCACCCATGTGGGAGTCTAGTGCCCCTAACCACCGTGCCACCTACTGGCCCCTGCCAGCCCCCATTTCTGATTAATTTTAAAGGGGATCTTGCTCCCTTGTCAGATCTTATATTTCAAAACAAAACATAGCAAAGTTTTAAAAACAGGACAGGTAAACTAATTTATTCTTAGGAAAACTTTCAAATTGTATGTTACAGAGTTTTACAGGATCATGGTTTGGTTACTTCTTAAACTTTTTTTTTTTTTTTTTTTGAGAGGTTTTCGCTATAGGGCGCGTGTGCTCGCCAGACAGACAGACAGAGACATAGAGACAGAAAGCGAGAAATCACCCCCCAGGGGGGATGGTCATGCCGCAATCCCTTCTCCATTCTCGGGATCTTGGGCACGCATGCACACATGCCCGGCATGAGTTTTAAGCCACTGGGTCCGGGATGGGAACTGCGGTCGACTACATGGGAGTCCAGCAACATAGCCATTACGCTAACTGCTGGTTCCCACTTCTTAAACTTTTGAACCTTTGTTATAGAGAAGAACAGCTGCTTTCTCCATGATGGTAGGTATTGTATTTTTACTCAAGCTCAGAATGTGACAATAAAAGCACTTAGACAAGGAATCAAAGAGCTAGGTTATACAGACAACGACACATGCATAAAGTCTTGCTGTGAGAGCTGGTAGTTGGCATGGTGCTTAAGGTGCCGGACTCCCACATGACCCACCGTGGTTCGTGTCTGACCGTGGTTCGTGTCCGGGACTTGGTGGCTTGCTTTCTCACTTTCTCTCTGGTGAGTGCATGTACCCTGTAGCAAATTGAAAAAGATAGTGATAAAAATGATAAGTTAAATAACTAATTCTTCCTTTTAAAAATGTTGCTATGATAATGATCTTAAAGCTCTATTTAAGACATGGTCTTCTTTTATTATTTACTCTTTCTAATGTCATATTATAGACCCAGCAGTGGTGGAACAGAGTGACACCGCTCGCGAGACTGGAATCTGCAAGGGGGTCCCGGATAGTTCTCAGGCCAGTCTGAATACTCTGGTCGCGGTTGTGCGTGTCCGTAAGCTAGGGAGCTGGGAGCTGGGGCAGGAGCATCGGCACCTGTCAGAACCTGGCGCTCTCAGCCTCCGCTCCTTTACTGAACTCCACTCAGAGTCCAGGGAGCAGAGAGTTTCCTGGTAAGGGATCTGATAAGGCATAGGACAGGCAGCAGCCTAGGGAAGGCACTGGCCCAGCTTCCAAGTGCCAGGGAAGGGGGTTCTGTTCCGGCTGAAGGACAGCAGGAGCAATCCAGGTGGAGCGCCAGGGCGGTGGAGAAGAATGTTGCTGAGGCCAGCGCATGGCAGGGAATGGTGAAAGCTAAGGCCGGAGGTGGGCTGGGGCTTACCTGCGGAGGCCTCCAGAGCTGTGCCTGGGAGCGCACCTGGGAAATGAACTCTTCGCAGGGCAGCCAGTGACGCCGTCTGGTTGTCCTGAACTTTTCTTAGGGGCGGCGCGGCGCTTATCCCGGGACAGAGAACACGTGGCGTTGGAGTCAGGGCAGCCCTGGATTTAGATGCCAGCTCCTCTCTGTCCCGGAGAGCCCGTGGTTGATCGATTTCCCTTCTCCGAGACACTCCTTCCTGCAATCAATGAGAGAGACTGGCCAGATCGCCTCCTCCGCCTCTTCC
The DNA here is from genome assembly GCA_026018925.1 of Tupaia tana. Taxonomy (NCBI): domain Eukaryota; kingdom Metazoa; phylum Chordata; class Mammalia; order Scandentia; family Tupaiidae; genus Tupaia; species Tupaia tana. The sequence goes on from JAKSZU010000003.1 coordinate 16,256,228, forward strand.
GTTTCCATGGTCTGGGACTCTGTGGGTGTGAGTGGACTTGTTAGAAAGGAAGAGCAGGTGTAGATGTGCCGGTGTGTGCGTGCGCACCCAAGCTCAGGTGAAGGTGGTGCTGGTTTGGACTCTTCGCAGATAGCGTACTGATGGCGGTTCCGGCAGCCTCTAGTTCCCAGCTCTGTTTAACTTCAAACTGTGAGCTGTGGATTTTCACAGATGCTTGTTGAATGAGTGCATTTTTGTGACTGAGACAGACGTTATCGGCGTGAGTTGCGCTGCCTTGTGGCTAACCCGGCTTTGATTCTCTTGGTAGATGCGCTTGCCCTGGAGCAGCAGGACCCGTCTCTCTACTCCGTGGAGCTCGGGCCGAAGGGAAGCACCGTGCCCAGCGCTGCACACGTGGCCTTACCTGAAACTGCGCCAGGGCCCCAGCCAAGCAGGGCTCTGCATGCCGTCTCCTCGCCATCTGCCACTCCTTTTGATACAACCTTTTTTAACCAAGGAAGACAGAATACGCGAAGTACAGCAGACCACAGCGTCTTTGTGGCAAATTATGTGTCGGTGGCAAGTAACGAGGTGGCCATCGAGGACGATGAAATGGATAACTTCTTGCCAGATACTCAGTGGACCACGCCCCAGGTGGTCTCTCCCCTGCAGTATCTCACAGTCAGCCCCCCGGGGCTGCCCAAGGAAACCTTAGAGCCTGTGCTCGCTCCATCACTGCCCATGGTCTCTCTCCGAGTTAGAGAAATGACGGCAGCCTGGCAACACACAATGCAACCACCGGTGACACATGTGGAGCCACCCAGTCATTTCCACGCCTTCCGGTCGGCTTTTCCCACCTCCGAGGGCACCCTCCCCACGCCCAGTAGGACCCTGGTGCTCTACCCTACCGGTACGTACAGTCAGCTGTCAAGCAGGGCGTTGCCGGAGATGGCGGCTCCTGTAACAGGGGACATAGCAACCCTCCTTCTTAGCTCCTCGTCCTCGGGACCTCAGCTTCTAGGCCATGGCATTACTCAGCAGCCATTCTCCCCCTCAGGAGAGATCTCTCAGCTTCCAGAGGAGTTTTCGGCCACAAGAACAGATGGTTACCCCAATGCCACCACGGCTTGGGGTGAGCGTGCGGAAGAAGCCTCCGCTCCGAGAACGTCCGCCCCTGCAGCCGGGGCGCGTACCGCCCTTGCCTTCTTCACGCATCCGGGTTTGTTTCCCACGACTCCTGAATTTGTGTCCTTGTCTGCTCTCTCAGCGGATGCTTCACGGAACCCTTTTCTTTCCAGCAACTCCGGCGAAACGTCTGCATTGCCTGGCAATTCAGGGGCCCCCCAGGATGGGGACGACACTCACGTCCCGAGCTTGGTGTCTTCATCCAGACCATACACGTGGTGCGTGTCCTGTTCTGTGGTGTCACCTCGGCCAGCTCCAGCCACGAGCCTCATGGAGAAGGACGTGGGCTCAGGGGATAGCGCTGAGACCCTGACCCCCGCCGTGTCGGAAGCCAGCAGCCCTTCTCCTCTGAGCAGCGTGGTGGCGGACTTCGCCGAGTTTGAGGAAGAGCCTCAAGAGTTCAATACGCTTTTCCCCTCCCGGCCCTTCCTCCCCCTCTCTTCGAGACCCCTGGGAAGCTCAGAAATGAGGGTGGGCATCTCGGCTGAGGTGGACGTGGGTGGTGTTGTGCCCACACAAGCTTCCCCCTCCCACGGCCACCTCTCTGTGCCAGAGTCACTCGGTCCAACTTTTGGCTCCTTCTCTGTCGCCGAAACTCAAGAGCTGCCACCCAGTGTCACCACGGTGGCTTTCTCGGTCCTTACCAGCATTTTGGACTCATCTTTCTCTGTCATAGCACAGGAAGACACGCCGTCACCGGTCATCCGAGACCTGGGCCTTTCTTCTTGCAGTTCGGCTCCGTGGGCACAGGCTTCGCCCTCTGGCCAGCGTCCTGCCAGTCTCTCTGAACACGAACCTGGAAGTAGTTTGGCTTTTGCATCCAGCTTTTTCTCAACCCCACCCCTGGGGCTCAGTCCCTTCCCTTGGTCTTCAGAAGTCCCCGCTTCTCCGTCTCTGACATCGGATCTGTCAGCCTCCCCGTCCCCGTCGGTCCCCAGCCGGGCCGAGACAGTCGCAGTGTCCAGCGTGGGCGGTCTGCAGTCCACTGAGCTTGCTGCTCCCGGTCCCTCCAGCTCTGCGTTTGCTCCGCCCTGGCCTGGCTCGGACCTTCCTGTGAGCACAGCCGCTCTTCCACCCGGCCCCTCGGAAGTGTCACCCCCTGCTCACGTCCCTTCTGAGTCTCTCACGTTTGCTGAAGCGGCGACGGTCTCGCCGGCCGGTTCTGAAGCTCATCTTACCTCAGCTTTCACTGAAACTACCTCTGACTTCGCATCTTCACCGCTCTCCCGTGAGCCCACGGTCACCGCGTGGGTGCCCGCCAGCTCTGAGCACAGCCTTGACCTCCCGACTGCCGGGACTCCCCTGACGTCATGGGTAACTGCTTTCTATGGGGCGACCCCTGTTCCCGCTGCGTCTTCGCTCTTCCCAACTCCGACGCCTCCTGGCGACCGTGTCAGCGCTGTAGGAGATGGCACCTCTGTCCTGCCCTCTTTCTCCGGCGTCGACCCTGCCAGCGCAGTACTGACCCCTGACGTGTTCTTGTCATCAGCGTCCTCACCTGTTTCCCAAGTGAGCCCCTCGCCTCTGCCCACAGAGACCGTCCTTGAGGGCCCAGCGTCCACACCCGCAGATATACCCTGGAACTCCTCCACTGTGCCAGGCACATCTGCTGGTGATGCTGTCGACCCTGCCTCGAGTGAAGCTGCCAGTCAGGACGCCCAGGAGAGCAGCGCCACCCCTCCCCCGCCATCCCTGCACCCTGTCACCACCTTGGCTCTCGAGGTGACCGCTGATGCCCCAGCACTGGCCACCGCCAGGCCACCCTACATGTGCGATGTCACAGCCCCTGAGGCCTACTTGGTCACAACTGGTAAGGGCCTGCTTTCTGCCCTCTCTGGGCTGGGTGACCTTTCTAAGGTGCTGCTGAGACTTGGGGGGGTCGTGGTTAGGAGTTAGGAGATGGACTCAGATGACGCCCAATGGCCCTCCTCTCTCTGTTGCCCACCTCCTGCGAGTTCCCTATGGTTACCTGGCCTCCCGAAGCCTCTTTTTCCCTAACTGTTAACAAGGACAGTGTGGCCCCCACCAGGTGATAAATATTTAGACACACAAATGGATAGGAGGTGCGTAGCCCAGGGCCTGTGGGAAGTGCCCACGGAATATCATGTGTCAGTCGCAATGTGAGCAAACGGGAGCTCCAGATGAGCCTTCAGAGACTCCGGATCTTTGTCCTTGGGACTCGTAACCCAGTAGAGGCAGAAGGGGCATGGCTGGAACAAAACCCTGCTATGTTTAAGTCCGGCAGTGAGAAGGGAAGTGTGTAGGAACAACACTTACAGTGTCTTATTAATGGACTGGGCTTGCTTTCCTTGGGAAAAAGGGTGCACTTGGCTTTCTCTCTCACTCTCTTCCCTTAAATTGGAATTGCCAGAGGGCACATGTGCTCACTAGAGAGAGACTTGGGGGGGGGAAGCCACACCCCCCTACCACCGTGGGGGACAGTCATGCCTCAGTCCCCTCTCTGTTTCTCTCTCTTGTCAGGACTTGGGACACACACACCTGTATGCCCAGTGAGGCCAGGATTTGAACTATTGGGGTGTTGGAAGAGTCAGGCTGTGTTGTTTCCTATGCAAACATGCGTCATGACTTTTCCGCCCACCCAGTACAGTTAGTCATGTCGGATCCGGCTCCTGAACCACTAGGCTGTGGGACTGGCCTGCACGTTGGCCTTTTATCTAGAGAGAGATTTTTGCTATTGGTCACATGTGCTCATCAGAGAGACAGAAAGACAGAAAGTGAGAAATCACCCCCCAGGGAATGGCCATACCACAGTCCCTTCTCCTTCAGTCTTCTCTTGGGATTTGGGACACACATGCACACACTCCCAGCATGAGTCCCAGGGCTGGGACTGGAACTGTGGTCGGCCATGTGGGAGCCCAGTGTCTTAACCACCATGCCACCTGCTGGTCCCACACTTTGCTCTTACAGGTTTCCTGAAATGGCACTTGGATCCTGAGACAAGGACAACAGGAGCCTAAATATCCACTGGATTTGGCCATTCACTGAAACTCCCCACAGCCTACACCTCTGTTGCCAGCCCGCCAGACAGCAGCTCCTTTGGCTGTGTTAGCCATGTTAAGCCAGAGCCCGTCTGGTGGGGGGCCCGAACTGGTGGACCTATTGCCGGTCACTGTGGCGCTGTGTAACTTGTGCGGGTCTCCAGGCTTTCTCCTGAGAAGTCACTTGGATGTGACGGAGTCTCGGAGCTGTTCGTATATGTGCACCCACACCGATCTTCAACGGCAGCCGGGCTCCATGTGCTGGCCTTGTTAGGGTGTGGGGCACAGAAATGGACAGTGGGCATGGCAGGAGAGGTAGAGCAGGAGCAGGGTGGGGTGGGCAAGGAAGGAGAGGGACAGGGAAAGGTGGACGTGAGGGAGGAGGAGAAGAGCACCCTCAGTCTTTTTCCTCTGTTTGAGGTGGCCATGGAGCTACCGGCTTCTGCTCCACCCCCCTCGGGAGGCGAGGAGGAGCGGCTGGAGCCTTTGTTCCCCCACCCTAAGGGAAGCGTTTGTTAATTCATGTGACAGATCATTATTGAGCAATTACTGGGCAGGAGGTGTCATAGAAGCTTTAAGGGATATACAGATAGCTAAGACGAGGTCCCATCCCTCCAGCCCCGAGCCTAATCAGGCAGGTGATGGGCCTCGCTTTCTTGGCAGCTTATTAAGGATGATTAAAGCAAGTTCTCTGAAAACCACTGCTTGGAATGCTCGAGGATGGGTTCAGAAGAGCGTGAAATCGGAGAGTCAGGTCACAGGAAGAGCAGAATGCTGTCGTCTAGAGCAGGGCTGGAAGTTAGACGGTGATGGGAGAAGCAGGCGGTTACACTAGGGAGTGAGGTTGTAACTCAGTTATGAACCTTAATCTGCAGGGGTATAGCGGGCAGGAGGGCGAGAAGAGTTTCTCCTAGATCTGTTACTTTTTCCCCTTTGTACATAGCTATCACAAAGTAGTTACAAAGTGGTCAGTTATAGGGAACTTAAAAGAAGTACTGAAAGGTTCTTTATCTCTGGAATTCTATGATACTTAAGTTACTCCTGCTACTGTATCTAAGAACCATTCTGTAAAAACTTGGAAACTGTTTTTGCAGTCTCTTCAACACGGTCCCGTATCAGCATGGATTTAACTTTCCTATGACATCCATGTAGTGGCAGTTGGGGCCTTTCCTTGGGTATCCACGTGTGTTACCAGCTGGGGGCATAAGACCCGCACCTCGCGAGTGTGCCCCTCAGCAGGCTGGTAAACGCACAGTCGTGCTAGGTTCCGCGCCGCCGCATCGAGGCGCTAGGGGAGATGAACGCCTTCTTGTATACTCGGTGATGCGGACCTTTGACCCAGAGGAATTGCTGGCTTGTCTCCAGTGTTCATTTAGATTTGACCTTGGTCTCTTTTCAGTAATTATCAGTCCGTGAGAGAGTGCAGAGAGGCGTGGAGGTGAGTCACTCCCCTTTTTTTTTTTTTTTTTTTGCTCACTCCCCTTTTCAAAGCAGCCTGATAGATGGCTCTCAGTGCCCACGCCCGGGTGGGGTCTGAGGAAGGTGCTGGGCCGTGCACGTCAGCCAGGGCTCCTCCTTGGCCTCTTGGCTTGGAGGAAATGGTAGACTGGGACAGGCATCTGTAAAGTATTTGCTGATGATCCCTTTTCCCCAGACTTTCGTCCTCAGAGCCCAGTGTTACGGTTTCATACGTTACTGAGATTAGCTGGGAAAGGAGGAGGCTCTGGCAGTGGGCGGGGTGCCCCTAACGTGGCCCGAGGGCAGGTCTATGGAGCGGTGCCTTCAGCTCGGTGGGTGGTTTGCAGGGTGCATGTCCTGCTCCTCCCCAGGGTTTTCTGTTCCTGACTTTCCACCTTGCCTATGCTTTCCCCAAGTTCAGCTTTTAGGATCCTCTTCCCTTCCCATCTTCTCTTCCCCGCAACACCTCCATTTCCTGCCACATTTCCTTCCTTAAGTAAGCTGTCGTTCCTCCTCTCCACTCTTCCCCTTTCTCCCTACTCCTTTCGTCTGCCTCTAAAACCCACAGCAAAGTCTGGTCTGCCTGGAGCCTGTCAGAGCGACTCCGCAGTGGACAGGGCGTGGGGTGTCTGATGGCCACATGGACTGAAGAAGTGCCTTCATCCACCACTTTTTTTTTAAAGAGGTTTTTGCTTTAGGAAGTGTGTGCTCTGGGAGAGACAGAGACAGTGAGAAGGAAAGTGAGAAATCAATTCCTAGGGAGATGGCCCTGCTGCAATCCCTTCTTCTCCATTCACCTCCTGGGATCTTGGGCATGCATGCATAAGCACCCAGCATGAATTTCAAGTCACCAAGTGTGGACTTGAACCACAGTTGGCCATGTGGGAGTCCTGTGATGTAACTGCTATGCCATCTGCTGGCCCATCTACCGCATTTTTAATATCTAGGTTACTGAGTCAGAGGAAAAAAACAGTTGATGTAACTTTCTTTAAAAAAGAATTATTTAATAATTTTATTTATTGCTCTTTTAATTTGACCAGAGAAAGACAGAGAGAGAGAGAGAGAAAGAGAAAGGGAAAATGAGAAAGCAAGCCACCAGGCCCAGGACTAGAACTGTGGTCAGCCATGTGGGAATCCAGCACCATAACCACCACACCACCTGCAGGCCTGTAACTTTGTTTTATAAAGAATGAAGAATACAGAGTGATTCTGCCTCCCATTTTTATTTTAAAATTTTTCTTCTTTATTCGTGATAGAGCATGTTTACGTGTGAATGAGAGACAAAGAGAGGAGGGAGAGAGAGAGAGAGATGAAGCTCCTCTACAGGGTCCGTGACAACATGGTCCTCTCCCTCCAGTCCTCCAGCTTGTTGGATCCTGGGGATCGTGGGTGTGCCCAGCACACTGCAGGCTGCCTGGGCCAGGGATTCGAATTTTGGTCACCATGTGGCTCCTGGCTTCTCTTGAGCAGCATGTTATCACTGCTTTGTGGGGCTGACCCTCTGTCTTCAGTTTTAAAAATTAAGATCAAGAGGGGCTAGCAGGTGACATGGTAGTTAAGGGTGCTGGACTCCCACATGGCTGACTGTGGTTCAAGTCCCGGACTTGGTGATTTGCTTTCTCACTTTCCCTCCCTTGCTCTTTCTCTCTCTGGTCAAAATAAGAAATAATAATAACCAATAAAATTAAATAAAATAATTCTTTAAAAAATTTAAGATCAGGAAATGGAGAAACTGAATAGTATCAAATGTGTTCTTACTCTGCACTGTGGAACGTTGATGGAAGAAGAAAGAATAAATCATAGACAGGGAAAAGAAGGGTGAGGTTACTAAATGTTGACTAATCCTGAGAAGAAGGCTTATTTAGTAACACAACATTTAAATGGAATTTTTTTTTTTAGAGAGAGAGACTTTTGCTATAGAGTGTTTGCGCTTGCCAGAGAGACAGAAAGTGAGAAATCACCCCCTGGGGGGGGGCACACCCCAATCCCTTCTCATCCATTCTCCTCTCAGGATTTTGGGCGCCCACACACACACACACACACACACACACAGGCCCAGTGTGAGTTGTAAGCTGTCAGATCCAGGACTCGAACCATGGTCGACTCTATGAAAGTCCAACAATGTAACCATTATGCCATCTGCTGATCCCAAGTGAAATTTTTTTTTTTTTTTGAGATATAGAGACAGACAGAGAGAGACAGAGAGACAGAAAGCAGGAAATCACCCCCCAGGGGGGATGGCCACAAATCATTCTCCTCTCGGGATCTTGGGCACGCACACACACGCGCGCCCGGCGTGAGAAGCCACCGGGTTCGAACCGCGGTCAACTACGTAGTCCAGCGACATAGCCATTACGCTAACTGCTGGTCCCTCAAGTGAAATTTTTTAGATATGACAGAAGTTAAACAGAACTAGACGTATGTTTAATATATTTTATGTAAAATTTTTTTAAAGAATTTATTTGACTTTATTTTCTTATTTATTTTAATTTGACCAGAGAGGGACAGAGTGAGAGAGGGAGAGCGAGAGGGAACATGTGAAAGCAAGCCGCTAGGTCTGCTGCCGTCCAGCGTCCTTAATCACCACGCCACCTGCCACCCCCCCCCCCCCATAAAATTTTAATACACATACTCTACCTGCTGCTTTGAAAAGTTGGTTAGGAGACCCTATTAATTAATTAATTGATAATTTGCTATTGGGTGCCTGTACTTGCCAGAGAGAAAGAAAGAGGGAGAGCGAGCTCCTGCCCCATGGACTGTGGCCACACCGCAATCCCTTCTCTTCCATCCTCCTTTTGGGATTTTGGCCACGAACACACACGTACTGGCATATTTTCAAGCTGCTGGGTCCGGGCCTTGAACTACATAGTCAGCAATGTGAGATCTGGCACTTGAACCACCATGCCATATGCTGGCCCAGGAGACCTTATTTTGGAGACAACAATGTCATCTTGTTTTGTCAAATAACATCCTGAGGCCTTTTAAAATCTTACTTCTGAGAGCTTTTAAAGCCTCATGTTCTGTCACTGGGGCACAGCCTAGAGAAAACTTGATATTTGTACAGAAGGAGATGAAAACGGGAAGTCCTCTGTGGCTGGCTGGGCACAGCTGCTGAGTCCTTCCCTCACCCACCAGGAGCAGAGAAGGTTTTTTTAGCATGTGGAGTGGATGTCCTGCACAGTTTACCTGGCACCGTCTCGTTCTCCCCTGCTTTTCTCATAGGTGGTTATAGCAGCAGTCAGATTGTTAGCTCTGTTCTGTGCTAGTCTGGGTCTTATTTTATTTTATTTCATTTTTTAGTTTTGCTATAGAGCGAATGTGTTTACTGGAGAGAGACACAAGGAGAGAGAGGGAAAGTGAGAAATGACTTTGTGTGTGCAGGGCAGGGCTGTCCACGCCACGATCCTCCGTCTCCTGTCTGGATTTTGGGCATGCATAGATGCGTACCAGGTCCTGGACTCGAACTGGACAGATGTCCGTGTGGGATCTAGTCGCCTTAACCTCCATGCCACTTGCTGACCTATCTGGGCTGTATTTTACTAGATGGTTTTTGGAGCTGCTGACACACTTTGGCACACCTAGGTCTGCCCTGGGGTCCAAAAGTGTGATACCTGCATTACTCACAATGACACTAACATTTGGTGGTGGCTTTCATTTCTAGTGCTGGCCAGGAGAGCTGTGCAGGAGTACATCATTACCTCCATCAAAGATGTGCTGAGGATGCACTTCAGCCGTGTGGTGGAGCTGAAGGTGAGTCCCTGCATTCCCAGATGTGACGTCTGACTCCACAGGGCCGACGTCAGAGCCCAGGATGGGGCAGGTCATGGTAGTAGGGCTCGTAGTCCTTCCTCTCTCCCCTCCCTCCCCTCCCTCCTCCTGGTTCGCTCCTCCTCTGGATTGTCACCGTAATGCCACTTTCCACTTTCAGGGAAGCCTTGCCTGCCCCAGACAAGGTCAGGTGGAGCCCATCATGGGTTGGAGAGGGGATGGGACATGTCAGCAGAATTGGAACAAAGGGGCTCTCATGCCAGAGGCAGCCGAGTGTGGGGTGACAAGCTTAATGATTTGCTTCCTTTGGTTTAAAGTTAGAAACTTGGATTGAAGACTAAGATGTTAGAGTGAGTACGTTGGCATCTTCCTGTACGCCAGTGGGTTCCAGGTCACTGGTACTGGACTCTTCTGGTGCCACCCGCCCTCGATGCATTCAGAAAGCCGTGCTCCTGCAGAGCCAAGGCATCCAAACCAGAGCCACGGGCCCCGGTGAGAAATGGCTCACCTGAATGGAGATTAGCTCTAAGTGCAGAATACACACCAGATCACAAAGACACAGCGAAACAAGGAATGCTAACCAGCTCATGAATAACTTTTTGTATGGATGTATGTTAGAATGACATTTTAGATATATTGGGTTAAGTAAAATATGCTTAAAATTAATTCCACCCATTTCTTTTTATAGTTTTTAATATAACTATAAGACATTTTTAAATTGCATCCATGGCTCCTGTTTATCTTGGATAGTACTACTCAATAAAATATTCACTTTCTATATGGCTTAAATAGAACAGACACCTTGATTTCTCCATGAGTCATTATGCAGTTTGTATTGCTGTCTCTTCTTCTTATTTCCTTCTTGCTTGCCATTGTAATTTTGTACAAAGGCTGGCAGAACATGGGACAGAGAGCTAAGACAGAGTTGTGATGATCTGTGAAGCACTATCCATTTATTTAAAACTTTCTGTTAACTTTCCCCCTTTATTCATGATATAACGTGTGCACTTGCACGAGGGCTGGGAGAAGAGAGAGAGAGAGGAGGAGAGAAAGAGAAAGGAAGAGACACACAGAGAGGAGCACCCTGAGTGAGGCCTGCACAGTGCGTCCTTTTCCCCTACATTTCTCCATTCCATTGGGATCCTGGACATGTGTGTGCACCTGCTATTTAAGCTGCCAGGGCTGGGACACGAACCCTGGCTGGCCATGTGGGCTCTGGCTTCCTCTGCCCAGCATTTAACTTCTGTGCTACAGGGCCATTTTCCCGTTTTTGTTTGTTTGTTTGTTTGTTTGTTTTTTTACATTGTTTACTTTATTATTTTTTAACACAATTTCCTTTCAGTTTGAATTGTCTTTTGTACTTTTTATTTCCCTAGGTGTATGAACTATTCACTGACTTCACTTTTCTGGTAACATCTGGTCCTTTTGTTTACACGGCAATATCAGTCATAAATGTTCTTGTAAATAGTAAACTGGTGCGGGACCAAACTCCTTTAATCCTGTCCGTGAAACCTTCTTTCCACGTGCCCGAGTCCAGGTTTCAAGTTCAAACAGGTGAGACAACTGAGCATCCTTGTTTTGATTTGTAAATACAATTTTGATTCTCAAAACATTTTTTTTTAAATTAGGAAAGAATCATTTAAAAATATACGACTTATATTTTAGGAACTCTATGGAAAATTCAAGCATATACAAACATATACAGAATAGTTTAATGACCTTCTGTCTTGGTCTGTTTTCTGCTATTATAACAGAATACCTCAGACTGAGTAATGAACAATGAATGTTTATTTGTCGTGGTTCTGGAGGCCAGGAAGTCCAAGTGCACGGTGCCAGGAAGGACCTTTGTGCTGTCATCCCGTGAGGGAAGACAGAAGGGCAGCGAGTGCGTGAGACAGGGAGAAAGGCGGAAGCTTATCCTGTATCGGGAGCTCATCCCTCATGCCAGAAGCTTGCTAAGGAACTTGCTCCTGCAGTGAGGGCGTTCATTCATGAGGGCGGGGCCCTTGCGATCCAGTCACCTCTTAGAGACCCTGCCTCTTGACACCATTAAGCTGGCAATGAAATTTCAACATGCATTTTGGGGGAAACATTCAAAGAATAGCTCCCCTCTGAACACACGTACCCTATCATACCACTTTGACGGTTGTGATTATCTGTGAAGCTCCTAGCCAGTTCTGTCACCTCTGTACTCCCATCTCCTTCCCCTCCTCTCACATTATTTTGAAGTAAATCTCGGGCATCTCATCATCTCACCCCTAAATATGCCTATGCCTCTGAGAGAGAACTACTGTTAAAAATATATATGTACACGTGTGCATATACATGTATACACACACATGCACATACATATATACAGAGCCACCATAGCATCACACTTCCTGAAATTAACAATAATTTCATAATATGGATAGCTCTTTATTATAAACAGTATAGCTCTTTATTATAAACAGTTTCAAACATATAGAGAAACAGAGAGAATAACACTTTTAAGGAAACATGCCTATCACCAAGCTTAAAAATTGATGAACACTTTACTGATTTTTTCTCATCTGTCCCTCGTGAACATTTTTGATGGTGCTATTGCCAGAGAGTGCTTATGTTCCCCAGAGAGAGGAGGAGAAAACACCCCCCAGTGTAGTATGGTCATGCCACAATCCCTCCTCCGTTTCTCCATTCAGTCGGGATTTGGGGTATGTACATGTACGCACCTGGTGTGTTTCTCAAGCCACTGGGACTGAGACTCAAACCATGGTTGGCCATGTGGGATCTGGCTTCCCTTAACCACTAGCCCAAATTGTTTTAAAGTAACGTTAGATGTCTTGTCATTATACCTGCAAATACTTAAGAAGTCACCTCTAATGTATTTGCTTATATTTGAAGTGTTTCAGTGAGTTGTGTCTTCTGATGCCCAAATTGTTATCCTAGATTATTTCCTTTTTTTTTAAATTTTGCTATAGGGCACTCGCTGGAGAAAGACAGAGAGGGACAGAGAGAAGGAAAGTGAGAGATTGCTCTCCAGGGAGTTTTCAGCACTACAGTTCCTTCTCCTCCATTCTCCTCTTGGGATTTTGGCACGTGCACATGCACTCAGCATGTTTTTCAAACCACTGGGTCCAGGACTTGAACTGTGAAGTTGACCGTGTAGGATCCGGCTGCTTTAACCCTCACACCACCTGCTGGCCTTTTTTATTTATTTATTTATTTTTCATTTTAAAATTATACCGGTCACCTTCGCGGTGCATACATTTACCTGGGGCAAAGTTGGCTTTCTCCATTTCCATAAGATGATGCACAGAATAATAATACATCATGGTACTTAATCCCATGCTAGGGATGAATTAAGATTTAGATGTATTTTTTTTCCTCTCTTCATTCCTTACTACTCAAGAGGCACCTAGCTCATTGCTACCCTCCTTTTCAGTGCTTCAGTTTGTGCCCCCGAGTGTGGATACTGGCTTCTGCAACTTCACCCAGCGCATCGAGAAAGGCCTGATGACAGCTCTCTTTGAAGCGAGAAAACACCACCAGGGGACGTATAACCTCACAGTGCAGGTGAGAACAGCACTGCATGCAGAGCTGAGTGCTCCGTCCTTTCGAGGGAGGTCGCCTCACAACGTGTCATTTAAGGCATGCTTGACTCTTACTCTCCCGTGGAGGAAAGCCAGTTCATGCAGGGCAGGGCTGATCTCTTCCGGTGGCACAGAGTCTACACGGCAGGAATGGGCCAGGCATCTTCGAAGATGTGGGCATCTGATTACTGGGGAACTCGGATCTGGTGAGCTGAAGAGAGATGACCATCTGCAGGAAATGAAAGAATGGTCTAACTAGGAATGGTATCCACCTACATACCCCATGTGGGGATGCCTAAATATACTGGGGCTTCATGTCATGGGCTGCCCTGGGGGTGCTTCCCTCTGCACACAGACAAGGTAGCGCCTCATCAGAGAACTGACTGTACATATTGAATGGAAGCTGATGCTTTTATAGTTCTTTGATTTTAGCCCCCTCTGTATTCTTTGTTCTGTTTTCTGAAATAGATGTTAAGTGGATCCTGGATTCATTTAACACTCCTGGATCCACTGCCCATGTTTCTTATTTTTCCTTATATTTTCCATGTCTTCTAAAAAATTCTCTATTTTGGGACCAGCTGTTGGCATAATGGCTGTGTCGCTGGACTCCCATGTAGTCTACCACAGTTTGAGTCCCAGACACTGTGGCTTAAACTCATTCTGAGCACATGTGCGTGCGTCCCTGGGATCCTGAGAGGAGAATGGAGGAGGAGGGATTGCGGCGTGGCCATCCCCCTGGGGGGTGATTTCACCTTCTGTCTCTCCCTGTCTTTCTGGCGAGCGTACACACCCTATAGCAAAAACCCTCTCCAAAAAAATAAATAAATAAATAAAATAAGAATTCTCTATTTTTACAGGTTTTTCTAAACTTTTTCCTCCAAGCCATTTAGCTTTCAGCTGGGTCCATTATGTTATTAGATGTCTCTGCTGAATTTCTTTAATGATGATTTTCCCCCCACTGTTCTCTGTTGCTTTTTCATTGCCACCCTGCCAGTGATGATGCAGGGTCATTTTGAACAGTGATGTGGTATTACCTTGAAAATCTCCGAGGACATGAGTTACATTTTTTTTGTTTTATTGGAGAGGTTTTTGCTATAGGGCGCGTGTGCTCACCAGACAGACAGAGACAGACAGAGAGATAGAAATCGAGAAATGACCCCCCAGGGGGGATGGCCACGCCACAATCCCTTCTCCTCCATTTTCCTCCTGGGATCTTGGGCACGCATGCACACGCGCCTGGCGTGAGTTTAAGCCACCGGGTCTGGGACGCGAACCACGGTAGACTACGTGGGAGTCCAGCGACATAGCCATTACTCTAACTGCTGGTCCCGACGTGAGTTACATTTTCTTAAAAAATTGGAAAAAAAGGAAAAAAAAGGGACCAGCAGATTGGCCTAATGGTTACATTGCTGGACTCCCACATGGCCAGCCACAGTTCGAGTTCTGGACCCAGAGGCTTGGAGGAGAAGGGATTGTGGAGTGGACATACCCCCAAGGGGTGATTTCTTCTCTCTCTCTCTTTTTAATAATTACTTTATTTAACTTTATTTATTAAATTTGACCAAAGAGGTACAGAGAGAGAGAGAGAAAGGGGGTGGGGGAGAGAGAGAGAGAGAGAGAGCGCGCAAGCTACCAGGTCAGGAACTCAAACTATGGCTGGCCATGTGGGAGTCCAGCTCCTTAACCACCATGCTACCTGCTGGCCCCCTGGGGGTGATTTCTTGCTTTCTGTCTCTCTGTCTCTCTCTGTCTCTCTGGCAAGCGAGTGCATGTGCCCTCTAGCAAAAATCTCTCTCAAAAAAAAAAAAAAAGAAAGAAAAAGAAAGAGAGAAAGAAAGAAAGAAAGAAAGAAAAAGAAAATAATGGTCCTCTGTTTCCCCAGTTACCTCTGCCTTCCCTGTGGCCATAGGTCGCTCTGTGCATTGCTGTTGGTCCTTTGCCGTTTGGCTGTGGGAGTTTTATAAATGTGTGGAGGCCATTGGCTGGTGTTTGGGAAAGAGAAACCAGGTGGAGATCTTGGTAGCTTGTCCTTCAGCTGTGCAGTGTTTCAGCGTTGCCCTGTCTCCCAGGGGGCGACCCTGCTGGAACACTGGGTACGGGGCAGGGTGTATTGGCACAGGCTTCTCTCCCCTCAGTGTGTGCTCAGAGACGGGCAGACTGGGGTTCCTCGCCTCGGTGTGGGGCACTCGAGTGTGATTGTCATGGCAGAGCTGCGTCTTCTCTTTTCTTCCCTTTGTCTCTGTGCCCTGAGGTGCGTTGGAGTTATCTCTGTCTTTGCCCACCTTCTACCTTGGGGTCTACACCCGTAATGGGTCTTTTTGTCCCCTTGGGCAGGGGCTGTTTTCTCAGGAGCAGTTCTCGGGGCCCTTGTGGGTGAAGACGTGCCTCTGTGTTGAGCTGGGGGTGGCAATGGACTCGCCCTTTGGCACGCAGTCTCTCAGCGATTACACCAGGACCTCTCTGTCCACGCCTGCTCTTCGCCTCCTTTCCTGGTGGTCGGTACCATGGAGCCTCTCCTGAGCCCTCTCGGGGAGAGGACTCTCAGCTCTGCTGTGGGCTGTTCCCAAGTATGTTTTGGGTTTTAGTTCCCTGAGCTCTGGCTTGTGTCAACATGATTCTGTCCTTTCTCCGTCTTCCAGAAATTTGACAGACCCTCTGCTTTTCTTCCATCCTCAGTGCTGTTGTAGATCTATTTCCTTTTGTTCAGTTTATTGTTGTTTTAGTGGGATTTGGGGTGTGAAGGAAAGGGGGAAGGACTATAAGTGTATGTACTCAGTTCATCACTTAATGTAAAACCATTTTCAGTCAATTGAGCATCTTACGTCTTATAAAAGGGAATCAGGTTGGAAAGCCAGTTACTCTTCCTTTAAAACATTTAGCCTCCTGTGTTAGTTTGTTTTTCTGCTGCTATCACTGAATACCAGAGACTGGGTAATTTATAAAGAATTAAGTTTTATTCGGCTTTGGATTCTGGAGGTCTAAGATCAAGGGGCCACACCTGCTGAGGGTCGTCTTCTGGGGACTCTACAGTGTCGGAAGCAGTGGAGGGCATTACATGGGGGGAGAGCGAGAGTGTGGCAGCTGTGGTCTTCCTGCCTGTCCTTATAAAGCCACCAGTACTCAGGCACGGGGGCCCCATCCTGATGACTTTATCTAACCCTCATTCCCTCCCAAAAGCCCACCTCTTATACCATAGTCGGATTACGTTTAATTTTTTAACCGCTTGATACCATCATGATAGCAACTCAGTTTTTGTCTTGAATTGCCAGAGGGTACATGTGCTTGCAGGGGAGGTGGGGGGAGGGAGGTGGAGAAGCACCTGCAGATGGCATGGTCACACTGCATTCCCATCTTCTCCATTTCTCCATCACCTCAGGATTTGGGCATGCATACACATGTGCCTAGTGTGTTTTCCAGGCTGCTAGGAGCTGAACTTAAACCATGGTTGGCCACGAAGGATCCAGCTCTGTTAACCACTAGGGCCACGGGAACTAAATTTCAACTAAATTTCAGCACATGAAGTATGAGGGGCACATTCAGATTACAGCACCTCCTTCTGAAGGGTCAGTGAGAGAACTTGTGAGCGAGGAATCACAGTCAAGCTTTCAGCTCTTGTTTTAGCTTGTTTTAGAAGCTTATTCTGACCCTTTTCTTTCAGATCTTGAATATCACCGTGGGCTCTTCAAGGATGGCTCCTCGGCGGGGCCCAGTGAATATCATCTTTGCCGTGAAAAGTGCACAGGGATTTGTGAATGGGTCAGAAGTGAGCGAGCTGCTCAGGAACCTGAGTGTGGTGGAGTTCAGCTTCTACCTGGGGTACCCGGTGTTGCAGATCGCAGAGCGTGAGTACCGCGCCCTCCAGAGTGCTAGGGAAGTGGCTGTGGGCATGTTTTCTGGTGGACCTCTTTAAGCAATTAAAAAAAAAAATTTTTTTTTAATTTAAAAGGTTTTTTTAGGGGCTGGCAGGTGGCATGGTGGTTAAGGGCATTGGACTCCCACATGGCCGATCATGGTTTGAGTCCTGGGCCTGGTGGCTTGCTTTCTCACTTTGCCTCTCTCTCTCTCTCTCTCACTCTGTCCCTCTCCGGTCAAATTTTAGAGCAGTTTTAGGTTGTTCCCAGCATTGACTGGAAGGTATAGCGGTTCCCCATATACTCCCTGCCTCCACACATGCCTTGCCTGTCCTGTCCACACCCCCTACCAACCTGGTCCATTTGTTACAGTCGACGAACCTACACTGACACCTCGTCATCACTGTTACTGGAGTCCCTCGCTCAAGGCCACTCTTGGCACCATGCATTCTGTGGCTTTGGGTAAATGAGTAACGACATGTACCCACAGTTATAATAGCATATGGAGTGTTTTCCCTGGGGCCTCTTTTTTTCCAAGTAAAATATTTGACTGAACTTCAGAGAATAAGCCAGATACCTGAAGCTTCTCAGATCCAAGCCAGAATGGGCCTCCAGAGCCCTCCTCATCCACCACACCTCATTTTACCACTCTGTTTTAGAGTAAAGGGGCACTATTGAAAAACATCCCAAGGCCCAGCCACAGTGGCACAGGCAGGAGGGGTGCTGCCGCGTGATGTTGGAGGCCACCTGGGAGGACTCCGAGTTCACAGCCTGGGTCTCCTTGAATACCCTGGGTGTACTCAAGGGTGTGCTTGTGATCCTGGTGGGCTGAGGATATGGGGTTTACAGCATGAAGATCCTACCCCCACTACTCCAAGAAAGGAAATAATTGTTTTGTTTTGTTTTGCCATACGGTATGTGTGCTCACTGGAGAGAGAGAGGGAAAGTGAGAAGTCACCCCCTGGGGGAATGGCCACACCACAATCCCTTCTTCTGCATTCTCCTCTCGGGATTTTGGGCACCCTGCACACCCGCCTGGTGGCGTACTTTTCAAGCTGTTGGGACTGAGGCTTGCACCACAGTCAGCCTTGTGGGTTCAGTGCTTCAACCACCACACCACCTGGTGGCCCTAGGAAATAAATATTCTAAAAATAAATGGCAATTCTGGAAGAGGTGACACTCCAGGAGTGGAGAAGAGATCTGTGTCTGTCAGAGCTTACGGGCTGGGAGGCAGTCTGGGGCAGGGTGGAGGATGACGAAACCCTTCTGCCTTCCCTGTGGTGGTGGTGATGCGACTCTGCATTTATCAACGCCCACAACGCTGCACCCAAAAGAGTGAGTTTTACTGTGTGTACGTTTTAAAATTAAAAATAATAATAAATGAAAACATCAAAACCTTTCTTCCTGGCTGCAAATGAAGGCCATGGGGGAGGAAAAGGGAACATTTACTTAAAAGTGGTATATTCCAGGGCTGAAGACAAGCAAAAAAAAAAAAAAAATTTCAAAACAGAACAGCCGAATGGCCTCATAATTCTTAATATCATTCTGTGCTGTTGACTAAATGAAAAACAACAACGTGTAAGACCCACAAGTGGACAGGGCTGAAGTTATTATTTACATAGAGTGACTTGGCTATGCACAGGGCATCTATGGCTAAAATAAGTCGCTGGGCAGCAGTGGGCCCTGGGACTGTCCCGGCAGGCCAGGATGCGTGGTCACCTGCCCGGAGTCACTGCTGGGCAGGCCAGGGCTCTGAAGAGCACGGGGTGAACCTTGCCCTGGAGCAGTGACATTTACAGGAGAACTTGTGGGCGAGGTCTCGGTGAAGCAGGGCACTGTGACGTGGCGGGAGCAGGCCCGTTATTTCCTAGACTCCCTCCCTCTGTCCTGGAGACCAGCCTGCTCGGAAACTGCAGGCTGTCTGCTCCGGCGAGCACTTTGTTCTTCAGTGTTTAGAGGTCAGTGTCGTCAGAAGGACAGGGTGTCGCCACTTCCCCCGCCCTCTCAGAGCTCTTACCTTTCTGACTGTGCAAACACGTGTTTTACAGATTGTTCTCCTCCCCTAACTCTTTCTTTTTTGCAGCCTTCCAATACCCACAGCTCAATTTATCTCAGTTGTTGAAGTCTTCCTGGGTCAGAACAGGTACGTTTACCTTCCGGAATGCTTTGAGAACTGTGAGAATAAGAAGCCTGTGCAGGCCCAGTGAGAAAGAGACCGCCTTTCCTGTTTCCTACACTCAGGGCAAAATGTCCCTTACATTCTTGGCAAAGGCTGAATGAGAAAGGGATTCAGATTTGGCTGTGGAGATGGGTCCCACTGAGTTATGGCACAGAAAGCCCGGCTCGCCTTCATAGTCATGCATCAAGTCCAGGGCAGACTCTAACAGGAACTGACAGTTTTCCGACCCAGAACAGGATGAGGTTCAGAAGCCAGGTTCATTTTTTTTTTTCTAAAAGCATTATTTGTGTGGTTTTATAAAGACAAATAAGTAGCTTGGCAAGCAAATAGGAAGGTTTTTTGGTTTGGGGGGCCTGGGTCAGATTTTAGAGTCCTGGCATTGCAGACAAAGGCTTTCTAACCTGGTATGCAAAGTCTAACAGCTAGTTACCACTCACCAGGTGGCCGGTGAACCAGCAGCCCGGAGTCTATTCTTGGGGGAGGGAGCTAAGTAGGATAGTCCCGAGTGCTGATATTTATGGAGTTCCCTTACCTTGCAAGTTCTCCTTGCATAACCTACAGCATCCCATGGGGCAGCCTCCCCCGCTTTGCATGGTGCATTGATCGGCCCTGTTTTCCAGGTAATTTTCATAGCAATTAAGTGACTCACCGATGCCCATGGTCTAACCTTAAAGGTACCCGAAACCAGTCCTGGCTGAGAAGCACGTGCCGTTTGCCCCAGACCTTGCTGATAAGCCAGCTGTCTGTTTAAAGCAGATGACCGAAGACAGGCTGGCAGGTTTCTCAGGTTAGAGTCCAGGTCTTAGACAAGATAGGAACTCATACCATTTCCAGGGGTTCTGAGATAAGTACAGAGTGGGTGACCTTGCGTGGGTGCTCCTTGCTCCAGAGTTCCTGCGGTGCTGTATTCCGGGGCCTCCTGGCCACAAGCCTGTGTAACACGTAGAGCTGGGCGCTGTCAGCCAGACACAGTGCGTCCCTTCCAGGCTCTCTTTTCCCTGGTTTGCTTTTGCTTTCCCCCCTTTTAATGTTGCCTCTCTAGGGATTGGCATTGTGCAGGAATCCTGTGCTCATTCAGCACATACCACACACACACTCACTCCCCCTTTTGCTCTCCACCGCTGACTCGTTCTGGGTGCTGCGTGTGTTTCCTTTCCGACGCAGTCCTCCTGGGAGTCGTGGAGAAGCAGCTGCAGAGCGAAGTGTTCCAGGCTGAGATGGAGCGCAAACTGGCCCAGCTGCTCAGTGAGGTTTCCACCAGGAGGCGGATGTGGAGAAGGGCCACCATCTCCGCGGGCAACAGCGTGGTGCAGGTACCTAGGAGGCTGAGAAGGAGGGGACGGACAGAGAGGGAAGTCTAAAATCCTTCCTGCTTTCATGCCAAAGGGAAATGCCATGAGAAAATTCAAATTTCCACCGATTGCCTTATTAAGTCCCAACTAAGGCAGCAGCATTTTGGTTCACCTGGAGTCGAGACCAATATTTACCGAGTCCTTCGTGGTTGGTGTAGCGCTAGACCTGGGGGAGCATTGCAGAAGAATTGTTACACTGTCACACCACCTCATTTCTCAAAGAGTAGTGTTTTAATTACCAGAAGGGTAGCCTGTTTGCTGGAATGGTAAGTATTATTGACAGTGTCATAGAGAGAAACCATTCAGCTGGAAGAGGCCTCAGGAGATCAGCGCCCCCCCCCCAGCATTCATCCTCTCCGCCTCCCAGCAACCTGGCCAGGTTGTCTTGTATCACCTGAAATCCTCTTTACTTTGACAAATTGGCAGACGGGTTACAAAGGGCAGATCTACTTGAATTGGAAAAGTGACCCAGTTTAAAATGCACATACAGAACGTTGGTGGTTAGAGCTGTTTATATCTCCTGTGAATTGTGGGGATTTTTTTTTTTTTCTTTACTAACTGCTGGCTTGTAAAGCTAGGAAAATGGGGTATTTAGAGCTTTGGCATTTCAGACAGGAAACCAGGGTGGAGCTCTGAGGTGCAGGGTGTGGGATTGGCAGCAGGGTAGAGAGGTAGGTGTCAAAAAATGACATTGACATCAGTTGGGGAGGGCAGCCGTTTTTTCCAGGATTGGTGTCACAGCCTTCTAGCTCTTTTCACCAGGTTTTTTTCTCTCAGCACAGTGCTTTGTCCCGTTCCCTAAGAAATGTGGTTCTCCGGTTTCTAAGTTCGCTCATGTAGTACATTACAGAGAAATTAAAAAGCTAATAAAGATTGGAGTTATTATTAAACAGCTAAGTGTAAAACATAGAATAAAAATGGAAATGAATTATAAAAGCTTTGACCTGTTCAGTCCCGTGCTATGTCGATCTCAAGGTCTGGCTGCGGGTTAATCAATACACATAAAACAGCTGTGGGGCACCATGACCGTGAGTAATAACATGCTCAATTAGGTACACATGCTCCTTAAGGCAGGAATATTGCACTTAAGAAAGTTAATCAAGCGACCCGACACTCCCAGCGCATCTGACAGATCGCTTGTAAACCATACGAGAGCGACCAAATGTGAACATGTAGACAAGCTTATATACAGCAGCACGGGGCTTTGCATTGAGATTTAATTTGTAAAATCAGAGCTGTCAAAACAACCTAAATGTTCAGCAATTGGGGAATAATGAATATGTTATGATAGATCTTTATATATGGGAATATTATGTAGTTATTATTTATTTTTGCTTTAGAGCACATGTGCTTGCAAGAGACAGAGAAAGTGAGAGAGAGAGAAAGTGAGAAATCACCCCCCCACCCCAGGGGGATGGCCATGCCATAATCCCTTCTTCATTCTCCTCTTGGGGTCTTAGGCACACATGCACTTGTGTCCAGTGTGTTTGAAAATCGCACTGCCAAGTCTAAGACTCGAACTGCAGAGGCAGCCGTGTGGGAGCTGGTGCTTTAACCTCAATGCCATCTGCTGGCTCCCATCTTTTTTTTTCTTTTAAATTTCATGAATGAAAGAATGTTCAAGTGAAGAGGGGCTACAAAAAGATGTACACAATAAATGCACATGATAATACAGAATTTGTGGGGAAAGAAATACACCAAAATGTTTACAGTGATTTTCTTTGATTGATTGAATTTCAGGTGGTTTTCACTTTATTCTTAATTTTTTTGGCATGTGTTTTTTAAAATTTCTCCAGTGGGCCATATAATTTCTGTAGCAAATATGCATTTTAGTCATAAAATAATTTTTTTGGTTGTTTTGAGAGACAGAGAAACAGAAAGTGAGAAGTCACACCCCCGGAGGGTGATGGCCATGCCATAATCCTTTCTCCTCCATTCTCCTCTTGGGATCTTGGACACACACGTACATGTGCCTGGAGTAAGTTTTAAGCCACCAGGTCTGGGACTCGAACTACAGTCAACTACGTAGGAGTTCAGTGATGTAACCATCACACCATCTGCTGGTCCTTATAAAATAATTTTTAAAATAAAATAGAAAATGTTACCCAGAGTGACAACTCCGTGATGCATACCATGATGAGATGGGTACCAGGTAAAACTGTAGTTAAGAGTCACTCAGAAAGAATGCTGGTGTGGGGAACAGCAGTTGGTGTAATGGCTATGTCACAGGACTCACATGTAGTAGACTGCAGTTCGAGTCCTGGACCCGGTGGCTTAAACTCACACCGGGCGCATGTTTGTGCATGCCCAAGATCCCGAGAGGAGAATGGAGGAGAAGGGATTGCTGTGTGGCCATCTCCCCTGGTGGGTGATTTCTTGCTTTCTGTCTCTCTGTCTCTTTCTGTCTTTCTGGCGAGCACACACACCCTATGGCAAAAACCTCTCCAAAAAAAAAAAAAAAAAAAAGAAAGGATGCTGAGGTGAGTGCCGCTTCTAGAACCTTTCATCAAGATGGGTACTCCCAGATATTTGGGATTACCATTTCTGCAAGAAGAAACCATGCTTGTAAAGTTTATCAGGAATGTTCAGTGGAATAAGCAGGCATATAGGCAGAGGGACAAGTGGACATAAGCTGGTACTGTTCAGTAGCCCTTTGGTGGTATTCTATTCTAAGGCTAATAACGATGGATTGTGGGGGCCGGCAGGTGGTATAATCGTTAAAGCGCTGGCCTCCCACATGCCAAGCATGGTTCAAGTCCCAGACCTAACAGCTTGAAGATCAGGTGGGGCGCCTGTATATGTGTGCCCAAAATCCCAGGAGAATGAAGAAGAAGGGGTTGTGGTGCGGCCATCCCCCGGGGGATGATTTCTCATTTTCCCTTTAATTGTCTCTCTCTGGTGAGTGCATGCATCCTATGGCGGAAACGTTAAGAAGCAAACATACAACAATAGCCTGATCAATGTGCTGTAGTGACAGCACATTGCAGGGGGGAGGAAATGGTGACTAGGGACCCAAAATGGCCAGGAAATTGGTCTCAAAACAGCGAGCCAAGGGCAAGAGAGAGGAGCCCTTCTCAGGATGAAGCATAAAGAGCACATTCCTGAGGGGTAAGAGACTGGACCCGGGTGGCGAAGGTGTTCGCAGAGAAATCATGAAGTGGTGGATTTGCCCAGAGTTTCCCGGGTGCGGGAGACGCCCAGCAGCTGTGTCCAGGTGCCGGCGGGCTCACACCCACACAGCGAGCTGCATGCCGCAGTAGCAAAGGGAGAGGTCAAACTTCAAACCGTGCATGAAACGAAAAGGACTCGAGTCACTGTCAGTCCTTTTCCCGGGACATTATCCAGTGTGTTGCTGGAGTCTAGAGGGACAGTAAAGTGGTTGCATATTAGGAGAAATGGCAGTCGGATAAAAAGCGTCAGGCGTGTAGCGCTGCGATCTGCCAAGTGCACCAGGTGCTGAAGTGCTGCTGTAAAGGGACTGCCCCTAACACCAGAGAAGAGATCACATGTTGGGATAAATTAAAGCATGATTTCATCCACAAGATTAATTTCTGGGGTTTATTATCCTTAGGCCAGCGGTTCTCAATGGGGAGGAGGTGATTTTACCTCCCGAGGGCACAGTTGGCAACGTCTGGAGACATTTTTGGTGTCACATTGGGCAGCCTGGGGAGTGGGCAGTTGCTACTGGTGCATGGTGGGTAAAGGCAGGGAAGCTGCTGACCGTCCTGCAATGCACAGGACAGCCCCGCCTCCCACACCCCCACAAAGAACTGTCTGGACCCAGATATCATCAGTGCTGAAGTTGAGCCCTGCCCTGGAAGCTTAGGGAGGAAGCGCTAATAGACTCAGCAGGGATTGGTAGAACCATGAGCAGTTTCAGAGACCTCGGCTGATATCAAAGCCCCGTTAGGGTTGATGTGACAGTAACGACAGCGTCCCGTGACTTAGGCATGTCGGTAACATGGTAGACTGCCTGCTCTCGCCAGTCCTGTGTTCTGTGCATGCTGCGTGCCCCTTCACCTCAGAGATGTCGAGGGAGACGGCACGTTTGTCATTCCGCGTGGAGGAGCTCCCATCTCGACTGCCCCTCTCCTCGTCGAGAGAGCTCCGTGGTTGTTCTGGGACCCCGGGTGGTGTAAGGAGCTTCATGTGACGATTGCAGTGACGCCTGAGTGCCAGTGAAGATGGAGCGACCCCGGGAACGGCGCCTGAGAAGCTGAGCTTTAAGGATGTCGGTGGTCTCCGTTATCTTTCAGGTGGTGAACGTGTCGCGGCTGGAGGGCGACGACAATCCGGTGCAGCTCATCTACTTTGTGGAGGATCAAGACGGAGAGCGACTCAGCGCGGCGAAGTCCTCCGATCTGATTAACAGGATCGATCTCCAGAGAGCAGCCATCATCCTGGGTTACCGCATCCAGGGCGCCATTGCCCAGCGTGAGTCTTGAGCTGTTGTCGCCTGTGCCCTCTGGGGCTCACAGCCACCGTGTTCCGACAGGGAGCTCCGAGTGTGAAGCACTCTTAGGAGTGTTCAGTCGACACATGCCTTAAATTCTCATTAGGAAGTGGCACGTACATGCAGGGTCTCCAAAGTGCTCATGGACAATGAGTATTATGCAAAACTGTGCCTAGGTTTAAAAATCACTTGCACCGAAATAAATTCATTCTTGAAGTCTCTTTCCACATAGGCTTCAAAGTCCTCTTGTGTAAGACACCAGTCGTTAAGATTCATTTGCCAAGGCCTTCCTTAGTGTGGGTTTTAGTTGCTTGTCATTGTAACCTCTGCTGCTGTTTTTTCCCTTCCATTTCGTAGTTGCAGTATTACAGTGAGTTATCGTTCTTTACCTCAACTTTAATATCTTTGCCCCTTCTTTTGCAAAGTTTTAAAAAATTTTGTATTAAGGAAATGTGCTTTCTCTGTGTTTATATTTATTCCGAAATCTTCCATGTCGCATTTTGAGCACCGACGGGGACAGTGAGTCACGTAGGAAGCTGGGAGGTGCCCCGGGATTTAGTGGCCTCCTTTGGTTCTTTTAACACAAAGAAGTCCTTTACCCTTACCCTTTCCAGCCCTGTGTCTCACCCACCCTGTCCTCACACCACTCACGATTCGGAAAGAGCTTGTTGGTGTCTCTTTGTTATTGTTGGAAGGTCCCTGACTCCTGCCCCGGCGCTGGCTGCTCTCTGTCCTTCTGCAATGCACAGATGGGGGTGTTAAACTCAGGAAAGACTGTAGTTCAGTACACCTTCATGAATCAGACTGCCAGTTTTAAAGTGCCTTTCTTCTGAGGTATTTGTGTGTGGGTGTGTATGTATGTGTGTGTGTACATATGTATGTGTGTATGCATGTATGCATGTATTGTGCACATATGTACGTGTGTGGGTGTGTATGGGTGGGTGGGTGTGTACATGTGTACATATGTGTGTGTACGTGTGGGTGTGTACATATGCACGTGTGTGTGTGTTTATATGTGTGTGGATGTGTACATATGTATGTGTGAGTGGGTGTGTACCTATGTAAATGTGTGTGGGTGTGTACGTATGTACGTGGTGGGCGTATACGTATGTGTGTGTGGAGTATGTATATGCATACACACCCCCACACACATATGTACGCATGTGGCTGTGTATGTAGGTATGTGTGGGTGGGTGTGTATGTATGTGTATGTGTGTGGGTATGTGTGTATGTGTGTGCATGTGTGGATATGTATGTGTGTATGTATGTGTGTATGTATGTGTGGGGGTATGTACGTATGTGTATGTATGTGTGTGGGGTATGTGGGGGTGTGTACGTGTGTGTATGTGTGTGTACGTGTGTATGTGGGTATGTACATGTATGTATGTGTACATGTGTGGGGGTGGGTATGTATGTGTGGGTGGGTGTGTATGTATGTGTATGTATGTGGGTATGTATGTGTGTGCATGTGTGGATGTGTATGTGTGTATGTATGTTGGGGGTATGTATGTATGTGTATGTATGTGTGTGGGGTATGTGGGGGTATGTACGTGTGTGTACGTGGGTGTGTACATGTATGTATGTATGTGTACATGTGTGTGGGGGGGTGGGTATGTATGTATGTGTGTGTACATGTAGGGAGAGAGGGGAAGAGAGAGAGGGAAGGACGCTGAGCAGGATCCTCATGCCAGTCTCAGCCAGCCCAGATTGTGGGCACACACGTGTGCCTGGTGTGTACAGGGTGTGAACCCAGGACCTACCCACATGGCTCTGGCTGTGCTACTGCAGTGCCATCACCTGGCCCCAGACTGCTTTTTTAACCCAGATGTATTTCCTGTATGACACAGAACAGCCCTTGGAAGAGCACAGCAAAACGTGCCCAGGGGACCAGCAGATGGCGTAATGGTTAGGTCGCTGGACCCCCATGGAGTCGACTGTGATTCGAGTTCCGGACCCAGCAGCTTGAAATTCACGCTGGGCGTGTGTGGACGCATTCTCAAAATCCCAAAAGGAGAATGGAGAAGGGATTGCAGCATGGCCACCCCCCAGGGGTGATGTCTCGCTTTCTGTCTCTCTCTATCTCTTTGGCAAGCACAGGCACCCTATAGCTAAAAATAAATAAATAAATAAATAAATAAAACTCTTTTTAAAAAAATAAAAAGTATCCCAAACTAAGTAAGTGGAAGAAAATCCACAGCAGAGAATAGAGAAAAGCTCTTTACAGAGAACATGTAGTAGGCAAAGGCAGTTTATTAAAAATGACAACTTTGAAACTGTCCTCAGGAGAGAGAGGTTCTCACCGGTGAACACGTACACCCTAGAGCAAAAACCAAAGCCAAGCCAGACTTTGTCACTGTCCCCACGTCATGCGTAGTCTCTGCCGTCATTTGTGCTTTCTCCGTGGTGTGTGGCTAGAAGGCTTGCTCAGAACCCTAACTTACGCCGGCCCCACGATCTCTTTGCTCCCACATCCACATCCATAGCAGGTCATGAAGGAGCGTGAGGCCCAGTCCCTGCTGTGCCTGCTAAGACGGGTTTGAAAAGACAGGACTGGGCGTCACGACCAGAGGGGTGAGCAGAGTGGCGTCGTTCATCCAGATGGCGCAGTCGTGTCATACGTGGCACTTTAGAATAATAAGGCACTGTTTGCAAGACGAGACAACAGGGACACTCTACCTTGGACAAGTGAGAAATGGGTGCTGTCGTGGGGAGGTTTATGGTGCCTTGGGAGGAGCTGAGTTCTTGGAGAGAAGGAGCATAAGATGCAGGGGAAGGAGGGCCCAGTCCCAGGAGCCGGGCAGGGCAAGGAGCTGGTGACGGGGGCTAAGAGGGACAGAGACCCTGAAGCAAAATCGACGGTGTGAAAAATGGGGACTGCGGCAGGGGTAAGGGGAGCTGTCACAGGTGAGGAGTGGAGGATTCAAACCGAGTGAGACTTGCTTTCATGAGTATAATTTAGAGACCAACAGCTGCTTAGATAAAGCAATTTCAATTAAAAGCCAAATTTCAAGGGTTTAGGGAGGGACATGGATGGGGAACTGGATGAAGGCATTGCCAGTAGAGTGCTTGATAGGACTTCAGTTTCCAAGTCAACATAGCAAAACTTTGTTTAGAAAAGCATTTTTTTAAAAGAATTATTTATTTTATTTTATTGATTATTATTATTATTATTTGACTCATCAGAGAGAAGCAGAGAGAGAGCAGGACGGGGGGGAGTGAGAAAGCAAGTCGTCAGGTCTGTGACTCGAACCGCAGTCGGCCATGTGGGAGTCCAGTGCCTTACCTACCATGTCACCTGCTGGCCCCATTTAGAAAACCTTAAGGATCATCTTTATTATATTTTTTTGCAGTAAATGTACAATACATAAAATTTTTGAATTTTAACCATTTTCAAGTCCAGTGGCTTTCAGTATAGTCAGCATGTTGTATAACATCACCACTCTGTTTCCAGGACTTTCTCATCATTCCAAACAGAAACTCTGTGCCTTTTAAACACGCACACCTCGTTTTCCTTTCCCCCCAGCCCTGGCAACTGCTTCTAGGAATTTGCCTATTCTAGGTAGCTCATAGGAGTAAAATCATGATATATTTATCCTTTTGTGTCTGGCTTATTTCACTTAGCAAATGTTTCAAGGCTGTTCTGTGTTGTAACATGTATCAGAATTTCTTTCCTTTTTAAAGTGACTGATACTCTGTTTTATGTAAGTGCTGCACTTTGTTTATTCATATACCTCTTTTTCTTTCTTTCTTTCTTTCTTTTTTCCTGTTTGCTAGAGGGCACATGCACTTGTTGGAGAGAGATGAGAGACAGAGAGAGACAGGGAAAATTAGAAATTACCCCCTAGGAGGATGGCCACGCTTCAGTCCCTTCTCCATTTTTATCTTGGGATTTTGGGCATGTTTGCATATGTGCCCAGCATGATTTTCAAGCCGCTGGGTCTGGGACTCGAGCCATGTAGTTGGCTATGTTGGATACAGCCACCTTAACTTCCACGCCTCCTGCTGGCCCCATCCGGGGCACCTGGGTCATTTCCATCTTTTGTCTATTCGAATAATGCATCACCGTCATCATCACTGCTTGATTGCTGATGTGGAAGGTGTTTGTGTTGTTCTGCTCTGTTCTGCACTGTGTCGCACTAGTACTGTATGAAATTATTGAGTAATTTTATTTACTGGATAACTTTCCCTCTCTTTCACTAGCACTTCAGCTGTTTGAGGGACTTTGTCAGCTTGTTCATTGTTGCGTCCAACTTTAGAACTGTGTCTGGCACACGGAGGAAACATTCACGAAGTGGAGAAACTTTGAGCACTGAGGGAAGGGGGAAAGGCTTCCTTGTTCAAACTCCCGGGTGAGACTCATGCACTCCTGTGATCTGGGGCTGTGACTACCTGCCGCACTTGCCACAGTGTTCTGGAAATATAGCTGCTTTTCTCTCCACTTAAAAATAAAAATTTCTGGGACCAGCAGTTGGCATAATGGTTACGTCACTGGACTCCCATGTAGTTGACCGTGGTTTGAGTCCTGGACTGGGTGGCTTAAACTCATGCCAGGCACATGGGTGTGTGTGGCCAAGATACCGAGAGAAGAATGGAGGAGAAGGGGTTGTGGCGTGGCCACTCCCCCGGGGGGTGATTTCTCACTTTTTCAGTGAGTGTATGCACCCTATAGCAAAAATCTCTCTCTCTTAAAAATGTTTCCATATGGCATGTGCACTCACTGGGGCAGGGAGATGAGAAGGCACCCCCATGGGGAATGGTGACACAGAACTCCCTTCTCCGTTTCTCCCTCCACTCAAGATTTTGGGCATGGATGCATGCAGCGCACTGGTGTGTTTTTCAAGCCACTGGATCCAAGGCTCAAACTCCATGGTCAGCCATGTGGGATCCAGCTGCCTTGCTTACTGGCCATGGGCCGGACCTCCCCATGCTTTTGAAGAGACTCGTCCATATGCAGTGGTCAGCGTCATCTTCGGTACAGACACTCCTGTAGTGAGAATTTAGGGATGAGTTAATGCGATAACCTGTAAGTCAGAAGACTCACAATTAGCCTGGCTTTGCATTAAATCAGCTGTGTGGGTTTAGATATGTCACAGTTGCCATCGTGACCCCTACTGTGTTCTACGGGGAGCAGTCTATGTTGTGTGTGTGTACCTGACACAATTCCCATCATCAGATCATACTGTAACTAGTCATCTTGAGTTAAAATGAGATGTACTGAGTTTCTCACAAAAGAAGGTGTTCTCAGACCCATTAATGAGTTCAGAAGAAATGATTGAAGCTCTTTCTTGTCTACAGCCGTGGACAGGGTGAAGAGGCCATCCCCAGATTCCCAGAGCAACAACTTGTGGGTCATTGTGGGCGTGGTCATCCCAGTGCTGGTGGTAATGGTTATTGTCGTCATCCTCTACTGGAAACTCTGCCGCACAGACAAGCTGGACTTCCAGCCCGACACCGTGGCCAACATTCAGCAGCGTCAGAAGGTAGGCGTGCCCTCTGTGTTCACAAAAGCAGTCTTGCAGGGCTGGGAGGGGCTGAGTCCAGGCTGTCAGTCCTGCAGGAAGCGAAGAGCTGTGAAGGGAGTGCTCCTCGGCCTCGTGTCTGCTTACCGAAACCCAGTTCTCAGCAGAACATGTCACCCGAGAGCGTGACGCCGCAGAAAGGCTTCACTACGGTGTGAGCTCTGGGCTCTACCGGGATGTTATTTTTGGAAAAGCACATTCATGCTATGCACAGATCCTGATCTGTGTTGCCCAGGGTATTTTTAGAAAACAGGGACCAAGGGAGGTTTTCTCGAATCTGGTCTCTCTCATCCGTAGCCCCCCTGCATGGTTCTTTATTTTCTATCTGCCGTAGTGGAAGCTCACTTGCCACCTTGATCAGCAACACTTAATCATTAAAAACCATAATCCCTGCCTTAAACATTTTAACTTAAAATAGATGAATGGCCATTTATTTGATGGTCTTTTGATGCATCCTGTCTTTATTTATTTATTTTTTAATTTGACCAGAGAGGGACATAGCAAGAGAGAGAGAGAGAAAGCACGCCACCAGGTCTGGGACTTGAACTGCTGTTGACCATGTGAGAATCCAGTGTCCCTAACCATTATGCCACCTGCTGACCTCATCTCGTCTTTTTTATCCCTTTGAGTGTTGCTCTCCTGAGAGGAACCCCGAATGGCCTATCTTGCAGGAAACAACTACAATGCGTCTGCTGCAGCTTTCAGTTTGGATTTCTTTAGGAAAGACCAAGCAACCTGAGTATGAGAGTCTCTTGATTTTTCTCAGTACCTCCCTCCACCTGTCCCTGCTCCACAGTCTTTCAGAGTTAATTTGTCGTCACCGTATTTGACAGCACTTTTTTTTAAGCAGTCCATTCTTCTTGTGTCTTTTCAGAGCACTCAGCTTAGCTTTCACAGAAACGGCAGTCCTCTTTTCACACGTTTTCAGTTCCTATTGGGTCATTGGGAAAGTAAAAACACAAAAACGTGTCATGGCTTTCCTGACAACCTAAAATTATATCTGACTGTTACTTCAGGCTTCAGAGCAAAGAAATTGACCGTTCGGACATAGCTTACCTGGCGTGAGCAAGAACGTGCCCGAGTCCTAGAGCAGAGCTCCCTGGCTGCAGAGTCCGCACTGCATGATTGTCAGGCAGTGTTTACCAGGGGAGTGGAAAGTGGCAATCAATCTACTCTGCTTATTAACATGTACCCTCGGCTGCCCACGTAGTCTGGTAGTTAAGGATCCCATGTAGCTGACCATGTGGTTTAAATCCCAGACCTGGTAGCTTGAAAAACATGCCCAGGGGGCCAGCAGGTGACATGGTGGTTAAGGTGCTGGACTCCCGCATGGCTGACTGCGATTCAAGTCCTGGACCTGGTGGCTTGCTTTCTCACTTTCCCTCTCTCTCTGTCTCTCTCTGGTGCCTATAGCAAATA
This sequence comes from Tupaia tana, assembly GCA_026018925.1. NCBI lineage: Eukaryota > Metazoa > Chordata > Mammalia > Scandentia > Tupaiidae > Tupaia > Tupaia tana. The sequence continues at coordinate 16,287,962 of JAKSZU010000003.1, forward strand.
AAATAATAATAATAATAATAATAATAATAATAAAAATAAATAAATAAAAAAATTAAATAATTATTTTGAAAAGAGAGGAAGACAGACAGACAGACATGCCAAATGTGTGCACAGGCATGCCCAAAACCCTGACAGGTGGAGAGGTGGAGGCGATGGGATTGTGGCATGACCACCCCCTATTAGGGAGTACGTTCTCTTTCTCCCTCTGTTTCTCTCTTTTTCTCTGTTTCTCTCTGGCAAACATACATGTCCTCTGGCAATTAAAAAAATAAAAAATAACAAGTCAAAATGAAAATCAGATACCTGTTCTGTCTTAGAAAATTTTTTTAATTTAAATTTATTTATTTACATTCATTCACTATACATCATTACAGCATACAAAATGAGACTTCCCATTCAGAATACACTGTATATTGGCTCAATCAAGCACATCAACTTGCGTGTTATTGTCAACAAATCATTTTCCATTTTTTGTTTCCTGTATATTTTGCTTTTTTTTTTTTTTTTGCCATCCTTGATTCCCTCTCTCTCACCCTCTGCTGTTTCCCACCCTCCTCCCACACTGTCTCTGGTATCCACGGTTGCTTTCTCTGCCTTTCCCCCCCATTTTATTGATTTGCTAATGAACTTAATTAATCTGAAGTTTATGCCTAAAGTCAGGCTTGTGTTCATGGATATGTATATATCAGCTGCGCTTGCTATTGGAAATATTTAGATTATTTTGTCTTACAAATATAGAGGACTCACTCTTAAAGCTTGATGAGAGCAAGCAAGCAAAAAGCAAAAGAACAAAGAATAGAAGATTGCCCTATTATTAACCTTTCTATTTTATTCTGATATGGCAAAAACATTTCTGCATATTATAAACTTAGACCTGCTGAGTAAAAGAAAATATATTATTTTCGAATTATTTCACTTTTGTAAAAGTAAATGAGTATTATTTTTTTCTTATGAGTTAACCAAAAAATGTGAAATCTTGATTGAATATAAGTCTACGGTTATCAGTATCGTAGAAGCATTTTATACATTAATATTATATTTATTACCTAACGTCATTTATTATTTACATAGTCTACTAAGGTTGGCTGGTTGTTATGCTAGTGAGTGGCATGGAAAACACCTGGAAAAAAGTACGCTGAGATGCTAAATGATTCATCGTGTGATTGTCATAATACGATGAACAATAGGTTTGGAAATGTTTTTGTTCTGGTGAAAGCGTTTTGTCACAGAGAGATTTAACCAGTGTAGATAGTTATATATTTAGGTTTTTTTTTTTTTATGTTCTGTATGTATAAACATAAACATTCCTTGTGGAGGTTTCATATGTTATCTGTTACTTCAGTAAACTACCAAAGGATAGCAACTCTTGGGTTCAAAATAAGATATTCCCCAAGCTTCATCCTTCTCTCCCTTTTATTTTGCAAGTATTTTTGTGTCCCAGATGACTGTAAGTCAAATAGACAGAGTTTCAAAGAGAACCTCCAGCCTTGGGGTTGCTCCTCTTCCAGTGCCTGAGGACGTGTGTGCACATTTCTAGCGAGTGTGTAGGAAAGGTCGTCCGCATGGAGGACCGTCTGGAAGAACAGCTGGCTTCTGACACTAGTGAGGGCAAAACCTGGCTGGTGTTTCAGAAGCGTGGTCTCATTTTGCTGTCACAGTAACTCACGGCACAGGTCTCGTCCTGTGTTCATCACAGGAAAGTGTCACGGTCTTCACGTAAGGACAGATATCCCAGGCTGCCCTAGGGCTTGGTGTTAATCGAACCAGATCTCAGGTGGCTGATCGCAGTTTGAATCTCGGCCCCTGGCGGCTTGAGAAACATGCGGGTGAGTGCACGTGCATGCTCAAAATCCTGAAGGAGGGGGAAACGGTGAAGGGGTTGTGGCGTGACCATGCCTCGTTTGGGGTTGCTTTCTCTCTCTCTGGCAAAATAAAAACAAACAGCTATCTCTATTTCATAAGCGTTTCTTCTAAGGTTCTGTGGCGACAGTGGAAGTCTGTAGCCAGTTCCTCCAGGTATTTTCCAAAGATGCTCTCTTCCCCCGTGACTGCAAGAGCTCCTTCTCCTGCTGCGTGGCTTTCTGTCTTCTCTCTCCCTACTCCGCTCACCCCGCCCCGATGCTGCCGCACAGCTGCTCTGGAAATCCTTTAGCAAATCCCAGAACTACAAACATCTGGAAACCATAAGTGTCCTGACTTAGAATCCACACCCCCCTTTCCCTTGCAACGAGAAGGAATCTCTTCAGATTGTCCGGGAGTGGATTATTTTTGAAATATGATAGGAGGGAGAGTCTGGCCTGTCATGTTCTGAGGCAGAGAGTCCTTTCTCATTGCCAGTAATAAAGGAACCCCTACTCATCTCCCGTCTCCCATCAGTATTCCCTTTCATCTGTAATTCAGCTCCGACCCCCTTGCCCTATTGAGGTTCTCGCTGCAGATGTAACGGCTTTGGCTGATGCCGGTGGCCCTGTGGGACTTGCTCCTCCTGTTGGGGATGGCCCCACTTGCTGTTGCTGAGGCCGTGGCTCAGGAACACTGGCACTCTTGGTTACTCGAAGGTCGGCAACCAGCTGGAGCCGCCTTGGCCACTGGACAGTCACTCACCAGATACCAACCACTTGCTCTGATCGGACAGGACCAACCAGGCCCCGTTACAGACACAAATAACCTACGACCTCTGCCTTTGAGGACTTCAGCAGGGGAGAGGATGAGGCTCCAGAAGCTGCCATACAGGAGAATAAGAGCGTCTAACGTGTTGTGGGGCACACGGAGGGATGGTATCCCGCTCACGGTGGTGGGCGCCTCTACCTTCTGGGAGGAGCCAGTGCTGGGGCTGAAGCTTAAAGGTTGTAGCCAGATGACAGGCCCCAGAGGGCGTGGCGAGTAGCTTGGTGACAGGGAAACAGAGGTAAAAAAGGGCACAGCCACACCCAGGCCACAGAGGCTTCCAGGGCAGAGAGGAAGGGGCTCTGTGCAGTGGGCAGTGGGTACCACTGGGGGGTTTCCAGCAGGGAGAGCAGCTTGCGTGCATTTGTGCTTGGAACAATCACATTGGGAGGCCGAGTGGACGTTGGATTGGAGAGCTGGGTGAGTTCTCCCGTCACAGCCAGCTCCCCCCGGGGGTTGCCATTGGATCCTCTGGGAGAGTTCCCCCACACCTAAGTGTAGGTAGTTCCCTGTTCACCCTCGGCCCACTGAACATGACTTGCCATGGCCTGTGCGTGTCCCGCTCTCCCTAAGTCCAAGATGACGGGGTTTCCAGCGTCCGCACGCCGGGCCACACCAAGCACAAACAGATGGCAGCAGCTCTGCCTTGTGTGATTCTCACAAATCGTACCGATCAAACAATGAATGCTTATGAGGGCCGTCTCTGCATGATCGCAGAATTCTGTTCAGACACTTTTTGGGATTTGCTCTGTCGTCATCATAACTGTTCCTTCACGGGGGATCGATCAGTCCAGCCCAATGCTGGGGACTTTCCTGGGTCTTGTTCCATCCAGGTCTCACTATGTTTACGGCCCACGTGTCTTAAAATCCATCCGTCTCTGTCTTGTTACGTGGCCGACCTGCTCCCCCAGGCCGCCCTGCCTCGTGGTGACATAGTCCAGTGGGCAGAGGCGATGTGGCCTGTCCCCACGGTGAAATATTAAAGAAAGAAAGAACAAAAAGGGCAACTTCCTTCAGAACTAACTGGGTCCTAACATGAATATTGGAAGACTCTAATTAATCTTTTTAGGTCTTTTTCATAAAATGCTCATTGAGTCTTATTCTGCGGGTGGAATCTGAAGACATACTACCAGCCAGATTTAACTCTAGATTTTTAAAGAAAATGAAATGGGAAAACTGGAAAAAGTGGTCCAGAAAATAGGGCTGAAACAAAAGGAGCTAATTCCATAAGTGGGAGTGGGGAGTGGGGTGGGCAGTGTCTCCTTTCAGATTTTTCCTTGTGTGCGTAGACGTTTTTGTTTTGTACATAGGCACATACTTGCGGCCACAGTTCTGTTGTTACCGAAGGCGGTGACTCACCAGTGTGTGAGAAATGCAAGAATCTAATGGCTAAACTTATTTATTAAGTGCTTGGGAAAGTCATGATGTATTTTTCTGTGCAAGAATGAGTCATGACTTTCCCGACAACCTAATGTTTTACTTGTGCACATGTGCATGGTTTTGTTTTGTTTCAGAAAGGATCTACCCTGTCATGGTCCTCCCGCCCAAGCTTCCCAAGCAGCTGGGACCATAGGCACACACCCCACACCCGACTCTTTCAGACAGGGTCTCTCTACGTGGCCCATGCTGACACAACCTCAAGGTCTCCTGCCTCAGTCTTCCAAGCAGCTGGGGCCGCAGGCACACGGCACCACACCTGGCCCCTTTGGCTGGGCTGGATTTGAACTTGGGCCTTTCAGTGAGCAGTGTCCAGTGGGCGCTACTTTGGCTGCTCTTCCAATGGCTCTATTTAAAGATGTCAGTCGGAGTTGACAATAAGCCAACAGGATTTGGATATTTCGTTTATAACATGCACCTTTTTCTCAGTTTCTCATAAAATCCAATAAGTTTGGTGCCTTAGCTTACCTTTTTGAAATGCATTCAGTTATCAAATATTTATTGCGGGACTCTCCTGTGTCACAGCCTGGTGCTGACTTACACAATATCACATCTAAACTTCTATCTGTAGTTATGTCCGAGGCCTGAGAACGCTCAGCTGTTTAGAGTACTGCTTGACGTTCTGTCAGCCAATAGCAAACATAATCTGCTCACCTCCTCTGTAGGGCACTTTGGTGTTTAGAAGCATCTTCATGCATCTTATCAGGTTTGCGTTTTGCGTGAGATTGTCAGGGAAGGTGTCTAATGTCTAGATGTGGGCTACACGGATGTAGTCCTGTTCAATTTTTTTTTTTCCTATAGGGCGTGTGCACTTGCCAGACAGAGTCACAGACAGAAAGGTAGGGAAAGTGAGAGATCGTCCCCCAGGGAGGGTGGCCATGCCACAATCCCTCCTCCTCCAGTCTCCTATTGGGACTTTGGGCACACACACAAATGCCTGGTGTGATTTTTCAAGCACCAGGGCTTGAACCTCAAAGTCGGCCATGTGGGATCTAGCATCTTAACCTTCATACCACCTGCTAGCCCTAGTTTAAAAAAAAAAATGCTATAGAATGTGTGCGCTTGCTGGAGAGAGAGAAAGAGAAAGAAGGAAAGTAAGAAAGCACCCCCCATGGGGGATGGCCACACCATAATCCCTTCTCTTTTCAGAATTTTGGGCATGCACCCAGCATGTTTTTCAAGCTGTTGGGTCTGGGACTCGAACTGCACAGTCAGCTGTGTGGGGTCCAGCTGCCTTAACCACCACACCACCAGCCGATATCCTATTTGCATTTTTAAATCATTCACTTTGTAGGCCTTTGCATAGCAGAGGCAATCAGTAGCTCCTCCTTTAATTTTGTTAAAGCAGACCCACTGGGGCCAGCAAGTGGCATAGTACTTAAGGCACTGGACTCACACTTGGCCAACTGTGGTTCAAGTCCTAGACCTGGCAGTTTGCTTTCTCACTTTCCCTCTCTCTGGTCAAATTAAAAAAAAAAATAATGATGAATAAAATTAAATTAAAATAATTCTTTTAAAAAAAGGCAGGCGCCCCTGACTTGTAAGATTGTTGCCTAATCATTAGAGGCACTTATTTTCTAACTAGGAAATTCACTGAAGAGGATTGTACACAGTGGTAGAGATGATTAAATGAGGGTTGATTATGTCTGTTATTCTTTCACGTAGGGGCAAGTTGGTTATAGAGTTGAAATGAGGTGTGGTAGGGGTAACAGCAATGCCATGAAATGGGACATGGCTCATCTTAGGGTTTTCATCATGAGCTGTGAGTAATTGGTGTCAAATTCAATTTTCTCAGCCATCTTAAAGAGACTTAACAGATGGACCCTTGAGAATTATATGGATAGATTAGTAATTTCATTTCAAGATGAAAATATTTACAATTATAGGTTTCATGAATTAGGACAGATAACATATCAAAGTCTGAGAGGGGACTCCATCCCAATCATAGGGAGTGGGTTTTGTTTTTTAGGTTTTTGCCAGAGGGTGTGTGCATTAGGAGAGCGACAGAACGAGGAGGAGTGAGAAATCCGCACCTAGGACGATGGCCACACCCTTCTCCTTCATTTTCCTTCTGGAATCCTGGGCACATTTACTCACCATGTGCCTGGCATGAGTTTCAAGCTGCCAGGTCCGGGACCGTAACCGTGCTGGGCCATGTGGGCATCCAGAGCCCTACCACCGTGCCACCTGCTGGCCCCTGACGTGGGTTTTTAACGTTCTAGAGTTACCTCTGGGTCCGGCAATGGCACAGTGGTGATGCTACATCGCTCCCTTAAAGAAACCGTGTAAGGGAGGGAAGAAAAGGCAGCCAGGCTGCAGCCTCATCATGCCCTTGGGATTGTCGTTTTATTCCACGTGCCAGAGCTTTCTCCACCTCTAGCCAGAGCGCCACAGAACCTGCCACATGGGTGAGAGGTGGGCTCATCCAGGAAAGTGGGAGAAGGTGGGGCGGCAGAGGGGGCGAGCACGCTGTCTAGACCACAGGTGCAGTCTTAGACTTACCGTAAGTAAGAGCACGCCCAGAGGTTGCGCATCTGGAATTCGATTAATTCCTTTATAAAGGGCTGCCTACTCTTAGGGGAAGTCGCGCCTGTCCCCAGGAATGAAGCAGACCATGATCACTGTGCTAATCCAGCCCCGTGGATGAAGAAATGAATTGACCCTGGGTGGGGTGGGGGTCCTGGGAGGCAGTAAGTTTGGGTTTTTTGTTGGAAAGACAGCATCCCTGAGTGGAGGCCGTGAGTGCTCGCCAGCCTCCGAAGTGGGGGAGGGACCGCTCTTGTAATACCATCTCATTAGTTAGAAAATATGGGCTTGTCAGTCTTCGCCTTTTGTTTCCAAGCAACCTCTTTGTAAACGATATTTACGGGAAGTTTTGTCTCCCTCTGCTGGCCTGAATCGTTACTGCAGACTACTTTCCGTCTACCCTCAATTCCAGATTCTTAGTGTTAAAAAGACCTTAGGTAGAGCCTGAGCTCTGAGCTCTGGTGGTGGTATTTGAGCATAAAGTTAGCTCAGATGTGACAAAATCTTTTGCTTCTATATATAGACTGTTGCCAGAGATCACTCTTGACACCTGTTCGGCTTTTGTCTTTCCACTGACAGGACTATCTGTAGGTGTAGAATGCAGCCTGCCAGGGAAGACTTTGCCTGGTGTGTGGCAGTCCTGCTGGTCAGGACAAGTATTTGTAGCAGTTTATTTCCTTAAACTCTGCAAGCTCCAATTAAGGACACCCTTAATCCCCACCCTGGCACTTGTGCTCCGCCTTAACCGCCTGCATCTGTATGTACGTGGCCTGTCTCCCGTCTCGCGCCTAGACACTGAGGCTGCAGGCCCAGGGTCCTGGTGTGCTTTGATGGTGGTGGTGAGTGGGAGGTCTTTTGGAAAACCTCTTTCTTTTCAGCTTTGGACTCTCTCCTACTTCTGTTGGCCACGCTTTTCTAAACGTCACCTATTCCTTTGGCTTCCATTCCATGGTACTTTCCACATTCTTCTGTTTCTTTGAAGTCACCTTCTATTTTTGTCCTCACTGCCCTGTCTTCCTCGTAGCCCGAAACAATTAGACGTTCTCCCACGTTTTATCCATAGGATACGCATTCACCTCGCAAGCTCTCCACTCCTGTGTCACCTCTGTGTCGATGTCTCTCAACATCACGTCCCCGCCTGAATGTGCCCCCAAGCTGTTGTCCCGAGTCTGCAGCTGCACCACGCTAATTTCCTTTGGGGCCTTTTCTGTCAGCTCAAACTAAGCAAGTTTAACTGAAACCCGTGTTGTCACCCCGTCGAGTCATCGCTCCCCATGGCTCACCTCCTTTCCTTCTCAGCGCTTCTGCTGTTCGAGATGCATGGCCTAAACTTCCGAATCATCGCCAGATTCTCTTCCTTTGTCTCTCACGTCTGATCGGCCTCCAGATCCTTCGCCCGATTGCAGGAGCTGTTCATTCCTTCCCCTTCCATCGCTAAGGTTGTGGGCTCAGGCCTTTGTCGTTTGGGATGTGTGGGTGTTGCTGGGTCCCCTTACTGGTCCCCTGTGTCTTCAAGGATTTTAGAAATTTGCCTGTTTAGAAATATTTAATGGTTTTCTGGTTTTCCAGAGAGCAAGTTGTAGGAGTCCTCTAAATACAGGCCAGCCTTCTGTCTCCTCCCCGGCATTCTGACTCTTCCCGTCAGCTCAGGTGGTCTCTTCCCTGATAGGGAACGTGCCGTGTCATCTGTATTTATTCCCAAGTGCTGTCTGCCCCAGGGCCTGGCTCAAGTTCCCCTTTCCCTATAAAGGGTGTCTAGCCCCTACCACATTCTCTGGAATCGTATGACGTGTGGTATGTTTTCCATGACCTGGGGCCAGGTGCAGTCTCGGAGTGTCTTGTATTATGGTCTGGCTGTTTGGTCCTTGCACACTTCCTTCATCTTCACATATATGCCTCAAGCTGGAGCTTTAAGCAGAACCTTGCATACAGCCAGGGTTGGGGTAGGTGGTGGGATTGCCTGCACAGTCTCAGGTCAGAGGGGAGCTCCTCCTGTCAGGCTTCACAGCCTCGGATTTCAGGTGAACAGTCTCGTGAGTGCGTATTCATGTGTGTGTGTGTGTGTGTGCGTGTGTGTGTGTGTGTTTCAGCTGCAGATCCCCAGCGTGAAGGGCTTCGATTTTGCGAAGCAGCATCTGGGACAGCATAACAAGGATGACATCTTGATTATTCATGAGCCAGCACCACTGCCGGGACCCATGAAGGACCACACCACGCCCTCTGAAAACGGAGACGTGCCAAGCCCCAAGGCGAAGATCCCATCCAAGAACATCCGTCACAGAGGAAGGTTGCTGTTGGGCCTTTTCACTGTCGCCTGGGGCAGCGGGGTTCTGTTTTCAGGTGTCAGTTTCTGAGAAGGCCGTGGGTGAGTGCTGCCCTGTGCCTGCAGCCTAGGCATCTGACGACTTACCCGAAGTCCCCTATGAACATGGCAGGCTAGAATTTTGTCCACTCTGTCCACTCTGACAGGCGACCCAGAGATTGCAATGTCTACCTAGTGTTTAAGATCGTGAATCTGTGCAGAGCTGATGACCCCCTCAGACCCCAGCTCGAGTGTGCGTATCCTGAAGGGCCCACGCTAGGCCCTCTGGACAGAAATCCAGAAATCACGTATAAGAAGCACAGGGCCCATGGTGCACCCCCGACCAGTGTCACCTGCTTGTCCCCAGTCTGTTCCTCCCGCGGCAGACTGTGACTCCATTGCTCGGTGTGCAGGCGACCTTCATCCCATCCCCCTGCGTTTGCTATGTCTTCCTGCAGCTGCTTCTGATGTGACCTCTTACACGGGGCTCTTCCCCACCTCCTCCCACCTGGGCATTCGTTCCCAATTTATTTTCGTCGCCAACTTAGGTCCATTCCTCCTATTTCAGTAAAGGCCACGGAGAATTGCTTATTAATTTCAAAACTGCCTGCAAGTCCATCATCACCCTCTGACCCCGTGTCAAGGTGACAGCCATGTTAAAGAAGACAGATTTCAGGGGCAGGTTTTGTTAAGGCGATTTGAGATCCCAGTACTATCAGGTTTTCGCTACTGAAGCCTCAAATGATCAGCCTTCCTTGGGGCTTTGGAATGCAAAATCCTGATTATCTGCTAAGAGCAAAAAAATGTGTGATCATACCAACATTTGAGACATTGTCATAATTTCTGAGTTAACAGAAAACCTACCCTAGGGGTTCTGGCCTAGTTTTAAGAATTTAATGAATGTTAGAGCATGATCTTACCAAAAAAAAAAAAAAAAAAAAAAAAAATGTAAAGAGGTGCTATTTGTTTAATTATTCTGCATGTTAAGAATAAATTGGATCAGTAAAGATGATTAATACACTGGTAAATGTTTGTAAGGTATTTCCCTTTACCCCCTCGTAGGCTCATTATACACATTTACTCACAACATCCTGATGGTCTACGTGCTCGAGATCCCCCAGGGGCACCACTGTGTCGGCTCATTGCTGTCCAAGCCAGAAAGCTCGAGGAGACACAGGGAGCTTTTCTTGTCGATTTTCTTTTTCTTTTTTTAAAAAGAATTATTTATTTATTTATTTATTATCATTATTATTTTTAATTTGACCAGAGAGAGGGGGGAAATGAGAAAGCAAGCTACCGGGTCTGGGACTCGAACCATGGTTTACCCTATGGGAGTCCAGCACCTCAACTATCATGCCACCAGCCGGCTCCACTTGTAGATTTTCTTTAGCCTGGTGCAACCCGAATGCCCTTTACCCTTGCTTTTCAGGTGTAGAATCAAATCTCAGTAGTGATTATTGTTTAGTGCTGTAGGTGTGGGTGTCTTCTAGACACCTGGAGTTATTTCTGGTGACTCCAGAATTTCCCTGGCCTCTGGTTGATCCTGAGCCAGGCCTGAACCCCAGATCTTCTTTTTCTTTAATTCATGGTAACAAAAAGGGAGGGGTAGGGGAAGAGAGAGGGAGAGCGTACCTCCAAGTGGGCTGCTCATGCAGTAGTACTTTTCTTCCCATTCTCTATCCCATCAGGATCCCCCATGTGAAGCCAGCAGGGTTGGGATTTGAGGTCCTCTTTGACCCAATCCGTGCTAGACCCAGACCATCTGTCCAGAGAGAACCTGGGGCCAGGAGCTAGTCCAGGGCCATAGTAGCTGTAAGGCAGTCCCCAGTCTGCCACTTAGATTTCTAGCACTGGGTGAAATACAACTTGCTGAGCCCCTTGGTAGGCTGTGTCCATCTGTCTTCAGGAGGTGACTGTGTGGTATAAACGCAGTCCCTGAAGGTGCCTTGCCGTGAAATAAGTTTTTGGATTGCTCCACCAGTTTTGCCTGGAAGCCTGACCTTTCTCTTTTCGCCTTTCTCATTTCTAATGTCTGCATTTTGTTTTGTGGCTGCAGAGTTTCTCCCTCGGATGCCGACTCGACCGTCAGTGAGGAGTCCAGTGAGAGGGACGCGGGAGAGAAGACGCCAGGCGCGGTCCCCGACGGCAAGTCCCACAGAGCCCCGCAGAGTGGTCTGTCACTCCTCTGTTCTCCACGAGATGCCAGTGGGCTAGGGCTTAACACACTTCAAATGCTAACCCTTCTGTTACGCTCTGTGAAATGGAGTAGTTATCATCTGGATGGTGAAGTGCTCACCGTCGCTGCTCACCATCTAACCTTGTATTGGTGTCTCCTGTGAGGCAGGGACTTTGCTAGAGGCTAAGGGTTCACTGAGGTGTGTCTTGAGGTTAACAGCTTCATTTCATTCTGGTTTATAGTCGAAACCGTTTTCCTGCCTGAAGGACTAGCAGGGATCAAACTGAAACCGTTGTCTCCAGAACTATCCTTAAGAGTCTCAGGAATCAATTCAAGGGCTTCACAGCTGTCATGGTCAGGAAATTGTTTATCTCTCCTAGGTCCAAGCCCAGTGGGTTTGGTCCTGCTTCTAGCTCTTTCTTCAGTGTGATCAGATTGCTTAGCATCTCTGCAGTAGGATAGCTTCATAGGCCAGGTTTAAAATGAACATCATTCCTTTCTAAAGAGGATGGCTATGAGATTCATGTCTTGTAATGAACCTAAGTCCACAGGTCTTCCCAGACGTGGGAGCGATTTTTTTTTTTTCTTTTTGGAGAGGTTTTTGCTATAGGGCGCGTGCGCTCGCCAGACAGACAGAGACAGAGAGACAGAAAGCAAGAAATCACCCCCCAGGGGGGATGGTCACGCCGCAATCCCTCCTCCTTCTTTGTTTGTTCTAAAGAGCTGAAAGGAATTTCAAGGATCAGGTAGTATGAGCCCACAGAGCCTCAACCACGGAGGGACCTAAAGCCATAAGCATGACAGTGACAGAAGAGACCCTTGGGCTTCTGTCCAGAATCTGTTCTTTAGAATACAGTTTACTCTGCACTGCATTTTCCTACAGAGACAGTTATACTTAGATTTTTAAAACATCTAAGTATAAAAATTAGTATTTTTCTTCGGTTCCAGTTTCACCGTGTTAAACATTATTTGGCACCATGGTAACAGGTGCACTGTTTCAGATAGACAGGATTAAAATCTAGTTTTGATCCTGAAAAGCAAATACTTGAAAAAAGAAAAGAGCTCTAGATTTTCTCTGTTTTCGTTAGTTACTTATCTGAGAAAATCTTGCATTTAGTGTCTGCATTTCACTCTTTTTTTTTTGTTTGTTTGGATATAGGGCGTGTGTGCTTGCCAGAAAGACAGAGAGAGACAGAGAGATAGAAAGTGAGAAATCACCCCCCCAGGCGGATGGCCACACCGCAATCCCTTCTCCTCCATTCTCCTCTCGGGATCTTGGACACGCATGCACATGCACCCAGCATGAGTTTAAGCCACCGGGTCTGGGATTTGAACCACGGTCGACTACATGGGAGTCCAGCAACATAGTCATTACGCTAACTGCTAGTCCCATTTCACTCTTTCTGGTAGTATCACAGACACTGTGATCTTCAAGGATGACACAAATCAAATACCACCCAACATATCTAGAACCCAAGGAGTAAGCATTTCAGCCCTGGACAAGCGTCTGTGAAGGGGAGAGGGGAGTCTGATGTTTCTGGGGGTGCTGTAAACTCAGAGGCTGCTACTACAATGTGAAGACATACCAGAATCTGTACTTTATTTACATTGTATTATAGAAAGGTAGTTTTCTCACTGCCAAGTTCAATTCACTTTTAAACTTTGTTTAAAGTGAGTGATAAAATAGCCTCAGTTCTTCCATATAGGTATGTTTGTATGTGCATAAAACATTGTTTAATGTTCTTTAAAAAAGATGATGAGTTTTTACCATAGCTTTTGAATTATTTTATAATTCACAAAGAAAATCTTTTGGTTGTTGCAAATCATAGTTAAATAAAAATAAATGGAGGCGGGAGGTTGCTTCAGAACACTCTGGAACCCCCATCCATGTTGCCCTGTGACCCTGTTCTCTTTCACCACTGAGGGTGCACAGCCACTGGCTGCCTTTATGCTCCTTGACAAGGCTTTTGATGACTGTCCCAAGTCATGTGGCATAAAGGCCCCATCTTACAAGGGAAGCTGAGTTAAAAACCACTGTTTTAGTTTTGGTAAATTCAGGGCTTTATTCCCTTCCTACCTGACTGTTTGGGAAGCCTCCTAGATCATGATGCAGATTGTTTGCTCCGTGTCGCTGTGTTCACGGTTATCACAGTTTTAAGTCACGTCGTCACCACTGGTCACTCTTAATGAGGATGAACTAGGAGGTTGCACACTGCCTGGGTGAAGGCAGCCATTCCGCTGTCTGTGCATAATTGTAGTTTTTCTCTCTCTCCTTTCTAACATAGGAATATACCAAGTAGGTAAGGATTGCAAATGCCACGTATTTTCTTTATGCTCTTTGTAGGTTGCATGTGTGCAAGTGTGTGATTTTCAAGGAGTTAGAGCTTTATCCATTTCAGCTCCGCAAATTCCAAATGCTAGAAGTTCATGTGGAAACTAAGCTGGGATTTACTCTTGCCCATGCAAGACAAATCAAAATATTAATGAGATTGACTGCATAGAATATCCATGTGTTTCTAGTAATTTTCCAGCACTAATTATTAAACTGATTGAGGTCATAAAGTATAATCATGGTCTTTTCAGTAAGGCAGATTCTCAAGGTAAACTCTTGTAAGCCTGAGGCGACTGCAATCATTTACTCGTTCATCAGCAGGTGCTCAGAGAGTCCTGTGATGTCTTAGGTGCTGGAGCCACCGTGAAGACCCTGAGGTCAGTGTGATCGCTGCCTCACAGGGCATAGATGTGGCTCATACACAGTGGCAGTGACTCAATTAGACTGTATGTACCTTTAGATAAAAAAAAAATATATTTCTTTAAAAATGTTCTGTTGCTTCAGCCTTTCAGTAACTCAGAATCCCCTTTCCTCTGTCATTGTGCTTTGTTGCTAGTATCCTGTACTGTTCTCTACAGTGTAACTTCTTCTTTTTTTTTTTTTTTTTTTCATTTTGTTTTGGTTGTGTTGTTTTGCTTAAGCAGCAGAAATTTATTTTTTCTTTTTTTAATTTTCAAATCTACATCACCAGGTAAAAATTGTATATACTTACAATGTGTAAGATAACGTTTTGATGTATTATGCATTACAGAATGGCTATGTTAAGTTTACACTTTTACTATATCAAGCTACTGTATGCGTTACTTCATATATTTACCTTTTTTTGTATGTGTGGTGAGAACACTTAAAATCTCTCATAGCTGTTTTCAAGTGTACAATATATCGCTATTAATTATAGTCACCATGATGTGTAACAGATCCCTCGACTACATAACATAATTTCTGTTGTTACTTAAAAAAAAAAAAATCGGGGGGACCTCCCTATAGCCTAATGGTTAAGGGAGCTGGATCCAGTGGTTCAAATCCTGGTCCCAGAGGCTTGGAAAACACACCAGGTATGTGCACCTGTGTGTCCACAATCCTGACAAGATGGAGAAATGGAGAATGGGTTATGGCATGACCATGCTTATTGGGGGTGCTTTCTCCTTCTCCCCTCTCTCTGTCTCCCTGTCTCTGTCTGGCAAGTGCATGAGCCTTCTGGCAATTAAAATAATAATAATGATAATATTGGAAGAGAAAGCGGTTTTAGGCCAGAGTCCTACTTGCCTTACTTTATATAAATGATATACTATCTACCTGTCTGTCTCCATCCTTTGCAAGGGCTGGGTTCCAGGCAGCATGGGAGCTGAAGGTTTCCTGTAGCCCTTTTCTTCTCCCCTACGTAGCCCTCTGTAGAGAAGATAAAGTGAAGACCTGTGCCCGCAGTGGGGAGGGAGTGGGCTGCGGAGTGTGGACAGGAGCCTAGCCTCAGGCTGCAGCTCCTAGGTACCAGGCTGGGCTGGCAACATGGTGGGAAGGGCCTTTTTTCCTTCCCGGCTTTTGCTTTCCAGCAGCTGGGAGTCGCCTGCCTCTCGGAGGAAAGTGATCTCACCTTAGGTATCAGCAGCCTGATGGGCTACCCTTCGTGACATTTGCTGTTACTTTATAAGTCTGGGTTACAGGCCTTGCCTACCTGGCACATCGAAGGATCTCCTATTAGGCATGACGCCCGAAACCTGAGTAGCTGCCTCTGGAGGGATGGTGGTGCCTGGGTCTCCTCAAATTACACAGTCAGATTCCTCCTGGGTCTGGGGAGGGGAAAGAAAGCCTGAACCTAGCTGGGATTCAGAAGACACGACTCCTAGTCAAGAGAGACATTATTCAGTCCTTTTTTCTCTGTAAGGTTTTCGCCATAGGGCATGTGTGTGTGCTGGAGACACAGACAGTGAGAGGGAAAGTGAGAAGTCACCCCTCAGAGGACATGGCCACACAGCAGTCCTCTCTCCTCCATTCTCTTCTCAGGATTTTGGGTACGCATGCATACCTACTGCTGTGAGTTTCAAGCTGCCAGGTCTAGGACTTGAACTGAGGTTGACCACATGGGAGTCCAGGGCCCTAACCACCACACCACCCGCTGGCCCCTTATTCAGAATTTTTGTAAATAATTTATAGTTCCTTGAGATAACAAATGAATATAATTTACATCGAAAGAAAGTGCAGACTTACAGACCACTGATGTACACGCCTTGTAAGTATCAGCTACGATTTCTTAACTGCTTTGCTCAACTCCTTTATCTTTTTTGTACTGAGGAGAAACCTCCATTTTCCACTTGTGCTTACCTTTCAAACCTTAGGCTTTCGTGTCAGAAACAGCTGCATTGCTCACTGTGTGCTGCCTGCTGGCCGTTCATGTGAAAGCAGCACCGGAGTGTTGCTGCAGCTCGTTGGCGGGAGTGCGTCAGCCAGTCTTTGTAGCTCCACTAGCCCGCTCTTTTTATCTGCTCTGTCCTCCTCATCTTTCTCTCTTTCTCTTTTTAAAAGTTAAGCTTATTAGGATTATTTTTACTACAAAAATAATACTCTTGGGGGACCAACAGATGGCGTAATGGCTGTGTCTCTGGACTCTCTCGTAGTCAACTGTGGTTTGAGTCCCAGACCTGGTGGCTTAAATTCACACAGGGTACGTGTGTGCGTGCCCAAGATCCTGAGAGGAGAATGGAGGAGAAGGGATTGCGGCGTGGCCATGCCCCCTGGGGGGTGATTCCTCGCTTTCTGTCTCTGTCTTTTTGGCGAGCGCATGCGCGCTATAGCAAAAACCTCTCAAAAAAAAAAAAAAAAAAGTAATAATAATAATACTCTTGGGATCAGCAGGTGGGATGGTCATTAGGGCACTGGACTCCCACATGACTTGCTTTTCTCACTTTCCTTCTCTCTCTTTCTGTCTCTCTCTGATGAGCGTGCATACCCTATAGCAAGTTAAAAATAATAGCAATAATAATAAATAGATAGATAATGCTTTTAAAAAATACTCATGAGACCAGCAGATGGCGTAATGGCTATGTCGCTGGACTCCCATGTAGTTGACTGCGGTTCAAGTCCCGGACCCAGTGGCTTAAACTCATGCCAGGTGCATGTGCATGTGTGCCCAAGATCCCAAGAGGAGAATGGAGGAGAAGAGATTATGGCATGGCCATGCCCCTTGGGGGTGATTTCTCACTTTCTCTCTGTCTTTGTCTTTCTAGTGAGTGCACACGCCCTATAGCAAAAACCTCTCCAAAAAAAAAATACTCATTAGAGAAAATCCTCATTAAAAAAATACAGGAAATTGGAAAAAAATCATTCATTATACCAGGACCCAATCTCTGTTAATGTTTTTACGTGTTTCTTTTTTTTTTCTATACATTTAAATTTCTTCTTTGCACAGGTGTGATTACTTTTTAAAAAAATTATTGTGGAGGCCAGCAGGTGGTGTAGTGGTTAAGGCATTGGACTCCCACATAGCTGATTGTGGTATGAGCTCCAGACCTGGTGGCTTGAGACTCACACTAGGCACATGTGCATGCATGCCCAGAATCCCAAGAGGAGATGGAGGAGAAGGGATTGCAGCATGGCCATCCCCCTGGGGGTGATTTCTTACTTTCTCTGTCTCTCCAGAGAGTGCATGCTCCCAATAGCAAAAATCTCTCTTTAAAAAATAAAAAGTACTATAGCAAATAATACTATAACAAATAATAATAATAGCAGACGGCATAATGGCTACATCATCGGACTCTTACTTAGTTGACTATGGTTTGAGTCTCAGACCCAGCAGCTTAAAACTCATGCCAGGCACGTGTGTGTGAGTGTCCAAAATCCTGGTAGGAGACTGGAGGAGAAGGGATTACAGTATGGTCATCCCCTCTTGGGGGGGTGGATGATTTCCTGCTTTCTGTCTTTTTGGTGAGCACACGCATCCTATAGCAAAAATCTCTCTTAAAAAAAAAAGGAAAAAAATTATTGTAGTGAAATATACATAACATGAAATTAACTTTATTTATTTATTTATTTATTGCCATAGAGCACATGCACTGGCCAAAGAGAGACAGAGAGAGGGAAAGAGAGAAATCATTCCCTAGCAGGGATGGTCTCCCTACAGTCCCTTCTCTTCTATCCTCCTCTTGAGATTTTGGGTTTGCATGTATATGCTTCCAGTGTGGTTTTCAAGCCACTGAGTATAGGGCTTTAACTGTGGTTGGCCATGTCAGAGTCCAGCACTTTAACCACCATGCTGCCTATTGGCCCTCCAACCCTTAAACCATTTGTTTATTTTTGGTGATGTTGTCTGTGTTTTTGAGATCTTATCTTAAAAATAATCTTTACCCAGACCAGTATCCTAAAGCATTTCCCAGTTTCTTCTAGTAATTTTATGATTTCATATTGTTTTAATTAATTCATTTTTAATAAAGTTGATGGAGACTAATTTTTTTTTCACTTGCCAGAGGGTGTGCATGCTTGCCAGAGAGAGTAAAAGAGACAGTATTTATCCCAGACCACTTGAGCTCAAATAGTGACATTTTGAGGACTCTTCTCCTGAAGAGGGAATGTATTTTTGGTCAAGGGCCCAACTGAGAATTCTTAAAAGAATAATGTATAATTTTGATTACTTGCTATTTATTTAGGGTGACTGTGGTATTAGTTTTTCTTTCCTCTGTTCCAGGGCCCCCACTTCCCAGCTCAGGGAAGGAGCAGCACTCCTCAGCCTCCATCTTTGAGCACGTGGACAGGGTTTCCCGCTCTTCCGAGGCCAGTCGGCGGGTCCCCAGCAAGATCCAGCTGATCGCCATGCAGCCCATCCCTGCACCTCCAGTTCAGCACTCCGTAGTGGCCGACCGAGTGGCAGAAACCAACAAAATTAACAAAGAGGTGATCTTTTTTAAATTAGAAAGTAGGTTAAGAATCAAAAACTCACGTCTGATTTGGTTCGTACCTAAAATTCAGTGAAAAGCACACTGGCAAAGATTATTAAAGGTGTGAGCTGCTGATGTGTCTGTTAACTCTTTTTTTTTTTTTTAAAGATATGTTGCTGTATCTCATAACATATTTTTATTTATTTATTTTCATTTAACCAGAGAGGGACAGAGTGAGAGAGAGAGAGAGAGGGAGGGAGGGAGAGAGAGAGAAAGTGAGAAAGCAAGCTGCCAGGTCCAGGACTCGAATAGCAGTCGGCCATGTGGGAGTCCAGTGCCCCAGCTACCACGCCACCTGCTGGCCCCAACTCTTTTTGTTTAAGATCAGATACTGTTCAAGGTCACTGTTAGTTGCCTTGGCAAGTGTGCAGAGAAGAGTGTGGTCCAAAGCCTGGGATTGCTACCCTCAAAGTCCTGCTCTGGCCCTTTCTCATTTCTCTTAGTTCTCTAAGACCTGGCTTAGGCCTGCCAAGGCCAGCAGTGACCTGTCTCCATCTGTGTGCCCTCTACTCATTTACGGGGAGTCTTAGGTCAGGGGACATGTTTTTCTGACATTAGGACGATAATCAGTAAATGTGTATTGTACCATATAACGCAAATATCTCCTTTGCATTTGTCAGAATTAACTTTAAAATCTCTAAAGTAGTGCTATTCTTAGGTATGAGAAATATATATTCTTTTCTCAGGCCCCTTCTATCTAGTTAGCAGACAGATTTGTCTTCGAAGTTGCCACTGGCTGGTCTCCAAGGTTAGGCTGCTTTTGCCCTTGCTTCAGGGTACCATGACGTGCCTCCCCTCCAGCACACAGTGTGGTGTCTAGATTAAAGCACTGGGATGCAGGGTCTCTGCCCTTCCTGGGCTCTGCCTGCCCTTGGTCACCCTGCTTGGTGCCTCGGTCAGAGCCTGTGGGCAGTGCCTCAAGGTTGGGGATAGGAGCTTGCAGAAAGGTGATCCCCAATGGCTTTGCTGGGCGTGTGTCCCAGAAACCTCGGAGAACGTCAGCATCTGCTGTCCCTCCCTGTCACCCCGACTCAGATCCAGACAGCACTGCGGCACAAGTCTGAGATCGAGCACCACCGTAACAAGATCCGGCTGCGTGCCAAGCGCCGTGGGCACTACGAGTTCCCGGTGGTGGACGACCTGTCCTCGGGGGACACCAAGGAGCGGCACCGGGTATACCGCAGGGCGCAGATGCAGATCGACAAGATCCTGGACCCCACGGCCAGCGTGCCCTCGGTGTTCATAGAGCCCAGGAAGAGGTGGGCCGAGGGCCTGGGCGGGAAGTTGGTGGTGGGTACCAGACAAAGCCACAGTAGCGAACGGGCCGTCTGTGGTTGGAGGGCCTGTGACCAAAGGGCCCCGTCCATCTCCACCTGAATGTCTGACCACGGGTTGAAGAGCCTACACTCGGACTGCTCAGAGCAGCGGGGCGTCGGTCCTGCCCGAGGTCAGCTTTGTGTAGACGACACTGCTTTCTCGCCATCCCCCACTCCTCCACTTCCTCCGAACATGTCTTCCAGTTTAATTGTTCTGAGTTCAGCTCCATGTCTAAACTGTGTTCATCCTTTCCTGCTTGACTGGTTCTTTCGGAGCCTCATTGGCTTCTCCCCCTGCTCGAGCCCCTCCAGTGTTTCACCTCCTGGATGGTCACCTAGGCCGGTCCCTCATCTCCTGCAGCCGCCTCAGTCCTGGGTCTCCCCTTCACCCGTCTGCCTGGCTCCTGCCCCTGATGCACATTCGTTTTCTCTTCACCCTCCTCTCCTTTATCTTTCTTTGCTCAAAATCTAAGACGGGTTCTGCCCTCGCCACATGGAACCTGTGCTCCTGTAGCAGGTGGGCCTGCCTCTCTGTTCCACCTCTGTTCCCCTGGGCTCCATGCAGGCAGGGCTGCCACCCCACCAGGGGTCGCCTCACGGCCCCTACACACTGACCTGTGTTCCCGTCATGGCCCTCGGTGAGCTGGCGCTGGTGCCCATGGCCTCCTCCCACATCCCTACCAGCCTCAGCTCCGACTCATTCCTTGAGACGCAGTCCAGGCCGCGTAGCCAGCTCAGCAGCGAGAGCTCACCCCGACTCCCCCGTTCCTGCTCCCGTCTGACTAAGTAACGTCGCGGCTTCAGGCAGCATTATTCCGTGTTACTCTTACACATGTCTGTGCAGGCAGGGCAGCCACGCACACATGGTGTCTGTGTCCTGCGGGCCGTGGGCTGCAGGGGCACACTCACTCTGCAGGTGCTTGGTGTTTAGTTGATAAGCCAGCGGCAAGGAGGTCGATTCTACGAAGATCGTTTCTCTTTTCTGGCAGCTCACGGATCAAGCGTTCTCCTAAGCCACGCCGGAAACACCAGGTCAATGGCTGCCCTGCAGACGCGGAGAAGGACAGACTCATCACCACGGACAGCGATGGCACTTACAAAAGACCCCCTGGGGTCCACAACTCTGCCTACATCGGATGCCCAGTGTGTAACGCGGACTCCTGCCCCTGGAATTGGGTGGCCGGCGCCGAGGAAGGGCAGGGATGGAGGAGACTAAGCCATGGGCCGCCGTGTGGGGCCGGTGCCCGATGGCTGCTGTGCCCAGGCCGGCTGCTTGGGGGCCCTCCTCCTGAGGGGAGACTGCAGGCAATGCCTCTGGCAGTGTACCCCCTGCTTTTCCTTTGCCCGTAGGCCTGTCCTCTGGGGCTCCAGAATGGGAACTACTTGCAGTTAATTGGAAAACACGATGAAATGTCCAGGCTTTTTTTCCTCCTGGTCAGAAGGTTGTTGGGTTTCTTGGGGATAGGAGGGACATTTAGGGTTTGGTTTTCTCTCCTGCCCCCAGAGTGCTAAAAAAATAGTGTATTTGCTAATATATCCATTTTAATTGTCAGAGGGCAAGTGTGCTTGGCAGAGAGAGGAGGAGAAAGTGCCCCCGCAGTGAGGCATGGTCACACCTCAGCCCTTGTCCTCCGTCTCTCCAGCCTATCAGGGTCCTGAGTGCACATGTACACGTGCCCAGCATGGGCCAGGGTTTGAGCTGTGCTTGGGCATGTGGGATCTGGCTCCAAATGCACAGCGCTTAACCTGGCCAGCCCTATATTTTTCATTTTTATGGGTGAAAGAGCTTAGTGGAAATTAAGAAGTGAGGAATTCGAGATTTTTTTCCCCACTGAAAGGGCACAGATGGAGTTTCTTAAAGGGTTTAAGACAGACACTGGGAGTGTTAAGAAGCTTATATACTGGCCTTATTGGGTAGGGAAGAAAGAGGCCGCCTTCCCAAGTGGCTGAGCTATACGGACACAAAGCTGGCCTGTGAGAGGGAGGGAGAGCCAGACAGCTCGCTCGCAGCCTTGGGGAGACTCGTGGCTTCTCCCGCCTGGGCCACGAAGCAGCCCTGTGGGTTGTCGAGGCCTCATCCTCCTCGGAGGCAGACTCCCAGAGCTATCCTTGTTTACAGAGAAGGCACCGAAGTGCATCTTTAGACAAGGGATTTGCAGTGCACTCAGCCACTGAGAGAGCGCGTATGCAAGCAGCCACTGCTTATGGAGGCTCGTGCTTGCCTCTCAAGTCGAACAACCCGTACCGACAGACATTAAGTGTGATGCCACAGCCGGGCCAGATACTGTACAGCTTGGGCCATGAGCCTCTGAAAGAACCAAGCTTTTCCTTGCAGAACTCACTGTGTTTCTAATGTCTTTGAGACAGACTGTGACTCTCACCTACTCATGAGGATGGCTGGGATTCCAGAGACTTGGAAGGTCCACAGCGAGACCGCCTCCATCCTCAGGAGCAGGCCAGGAGTTGCTCTCCCAATGGGGTGCTGCTCGGGTGGCGGCCCGGCTCTAACAGTAGAGGGCGCTCTTGTGCTGCATTGCCGTCTGGGAGAGGCAGTTGGGCTTACATGTGTAGTGTGTGGCTTGGTCTGGGGAAGGCTGTCTCCCAGGCTCCCCAGGATAGTCACCTGGGTCGTCCATCTGCCTGAAGCAGGGACTTCTTGTGGTGTGGAACTAATAGTTGTAGTAGTAATAATAACAACAGCAACAACAGTAATAGAAGGAAGGGCCTTCTCCCCTCGCTTCTCTTTCCTAGCCAGTGGCTCATTATCGCAAAGGCAGCCATAGGAGAGTCTTCTCAGTCCTCTGTGGTAGCCTGAGTTCTGAGTTCCGTCACCCTCGTGCTTGAGCTGTGTCTGGAGTAATCTGTCTCCCCTTTTGTTGTTTCCAATCACTTCCATCAGATGACACCAAATCAGGCTGTTTTCTTGGTGCCCCGGATCATCCTTTTTCTCTTCCTTTTTTCCTTAGCAGAAAGGGCAGAGGTTCCCCGTTCAGTTGGTGGAAAGACCCTGACCCTGGAGAACTGCACCCCAGTGGCCGCTTGCCTCCAGTGGTTCCTTTTTCTTTTTTTTCCTTTTCTGGCCTGGCCTATCCTGTGCCAGAAAGTATGTGCATGTATATGAATGAGGGACAGAGGGCAGGCGAGAGGGAACGCACCCTTCAGTAGGGACTGTCTATACCACAATCCTTTTTCCTCCAGTTCTCCAACCTGTCAGAATTCTGGGCTTGTCGCGTATACTCGGTCTGTAAGCTGCTGGGGCTGGGACTCAAACCCTGGTTGGGCATGTGGGATCCAACTTTCTCTGCACAGCGCCTAACTGATAGGCTCCAGTGCTAGGCTTCCTTTTCCCAAACATTCCCAAAATGAAAATCTTCCTTATATGGGCTTACTTGTTACTTTCTCTGGCTGGAAATTCTGAAATACATTCTTTCAGAGATAATGCCTTTCTTAAGACGTACCTTCTCTTAGGTACATCCTGACCGTTTGAGGGATGTGCTGCATGTTTTTGAATTATCTTGACTTTTTTTTTTTTTTTAAAGCATTGTCCAGGACTCGAACCGCGGTCGTTAACCATGTGGGAATCCAGCCACCTTAACCTTCACGCCACCTGCGGGCACGAATTATCTTGAATTTTTTACTTTCCTTTTAAAATATCTTCTTGAGAACTCTGTTTTAATCTAAAAGAGATATTCCTGAGTTCGCGGTAACAAGGGTTACCATTATGATTCAGGCCTTCACAGACCGTGTCCCTCAGGCGATTCCTGCCAGCTGTCTGTTTTTGTAAATAAAGTTGTTGTTTTTTTTTTTTGGAGAGGTTTTTGCTATAGGGGCGTGCACTCGCCAGAAAGACAGAGAGAGACAGAGAGACAGAAAGTGAGAAATCACCCCCCAGTGGGAATGGCCACGCCGCAATCCCTTCTCCTCCATTCTCCTCTCGGGATCTTGGGCACGCACACACATGCGCCTGGCGTGAGTTTAAGCCACCAGGTCCGGGACTCAAACCACGGTCAATTACATGGGAGTCCAGTGACAGAGCCATTACGCTAACTGCTGGTCCCTGTAGATAAAGTTTTATTGTAACACAGCCAGCTCATTTGTCTGTGTGAGCTCTGCTGCTGCTTTTGCTGACTGGATGACTGGCAATAACCTAGAGTATTTACGGTCTGCCCCCTTATGGAGAAAGTTCATCAGCTCCTGACGTGATTGATCATCTAGACCGGACCTTTCAGATCAGCCCCATAGTGCAAGGAGTAAGCACTGTGCATTTGGAGCTGGATCCCACATGGCCAACTGTGGTTTGAATCCTGGCCCAGGGCGTGAAAAACATGCCAGGCATATCATAGGATAGAGAAAGGGAGGAAAAAGGACTGTGACATGACCATGCCTCACTGGGGGATATTTTATCTCTGTCTCTGTCTCTCTCTTTCCGGTGAGTACACGTGCCCTCTGGCAGTAAAAACCAAAGCAAAACAAAACAAAACAGAAAAGACGAAAGTGTAAAAGGGCACTGTTACGTATTGTGCTGAGACCACAAGCATAAACCACAGTTGTCCTGAGCAAACTGTGATGTGTGATCCCTGTCCTACTGTACCCACAAGGACTGCCAAGTGGCACCAAAATACAGATGACGAAAGGTAAAAATGTTCATATGCAGCTCTGAAGAATGAATGGGTACAAAGGAAACAGCATTGAGTAATGATAGAATTATGTCTGTGGGGACCAGCAGATGGGGTATTGGTTCTGTCTTTGGACTCACACGCAGTCAACCATGGTTTGACTCCTGGACCTGACAGCTTAAAACTCATGCTGGGCATGTGTACGCACCTGCCCAAGATCCCGAGAAGAGAATGGAGGAGAAGGGATAGTGGTGTGGCCATCAAAGGTTTCTCACTTTTTGTCAGTCTCTGTTTCTGTGGCAAGTGCATATGCCCTATAGCAAAAATCTCTCTCTGAAAAAAAAAAAAAAAGATCAGGTTGGGATTCAGGAGATTGGAATTCAAGTTCTGACTCAGGAATTCTGGGTAAATACTTCCACAGATTTAGTTTGCCACATGGTCGGTGCCAGCTTTATGTGAACATTGTGCCAGAGGTTGGGACAGAGAAAAGCGAATACATTCCCTTCTTGGCCCTCAAGTTCTGATGTCTGTCTTGAGAAATGGGGAGACTGCAAGAACAAGAGGAACAGGAGGCTCTGACGTGGCCCTGTAGCTCTCGGGCTTGGTAGCAGAATTCAAGGGGGCCAGTGGGAGTCCAGGGACCCTTCCTTCCCATGGTCAGGGCATCACATCACTCTTGCTATAAAAGTTCAACTTTCTCTAAAATTGTGACCACTGAGGGTGAGATTGGCAGTGGGTGTAGCTGTTAGGGAGCCTTCTTTCCACTCCATGGGAATCTTAGTTTGAGTTTATAGTGATTTTGGGCCTGTGCATGTGCCGGGTGTGTTTTTTAAGCCTTGGGGTCTGGGACTTGAACCACACAGTCAGCCATGTGGGATCCAGCTGTCTTAACCCCCATTCCACTGGCTGGCCCATATTTGGAGTTAAGTATGTGCCCACACCGCTTGCTTCCTTACAGTACTGCCTAGCTAGCTGCTGGGATCTCTGGCAGGAGCTTCATTCTGTCTTTGGAGAAACCTTCTTTCTTATCACACAGGAAGTGGACTGGTAGGCTGGAGCATACCACTGAGTGGTCTTCCTTATTTGTTCCTCAAGAAAACCAAGGGGTGGAGAAGAATATATGAGCTTGGACCCCAGTCCAGGAAAGGAACACAGGCTCCTCCTAATGTTATTTTAGAAAACCAGGGTCCCTCTTTGGGGCCCCAGACTCTTCCTTAATTGGAAGTTGCAATTTTATAGAAACAGACTTAGAAGGCCGGGTTTGCGATGTGCGTGAGAGCGAGGTTGCTAGTGGGGACCCTTGAGGAGCGAAGAGCCCCTGCAGCCTCTGCTCAGCGGTAGTTGGCTGCTTCTGTGTGGGGGTAGGGCCTGGTCACACCAGAGCTTCGGATCCTGCCAAGGACATCAGAAATCTGAGTGTTAATATGAAATTTTCAGATTTTTAAAAATACTGGTTAGATTGAGCAGGCCAATCGAAGCAGATCCATGGGCTGCCTGTGGGTTTGCCAGTTTGTAGTACATTTCTGCCTCCCCCTCCTTTTTTTTAAGAGAGATTTTTGCTATAGATCACATGTGCTTGCTGGAAAGACAGAAGGAGACAAGAAGTGAGGAATCACCTTGGGGCAGGGGGGGAGGGGACAGGACGGCTGGCCACACCACATCACAATCTTCTCTCCTCCACTCTCCTCTTGGGATTTTTGGCACACACACATACACCTGGCGTGAATTTCAAGCCACCGGTTCCAGGACTTGAACCACGATTGACCATGTGGTAGTCCAGCTATGTGACTGTTACGCCATGTGCTGGTCCCTGTAGTATGGTTTTTTGACGTTAAGCAGCCACTCACCTTTTGGCTGGCATGAATAATAACTGATCATCCATGGGACAGACTTTAAATCACTAGAAAGCCCTTTCCAAACAGTTGGCCAAGATGAGGCCATGTCTGTGGAGTAGTTCCTAGTAGATGCGATGGCCTGCTCAGGTAGGGGAAGTCTCCCTTGGCCCCTGGAGTAGGGCAACCCAACCAGCTGAGCTAGGCTGCAGTCTAGTCTTGAGCAAAGCATTCTGGGGAGGAGCCCAGCCTTCCTCGCAGAGGGCAAGGGCTCTCAGCCCCTGACTTCCTCACAGAGGACACAGGGTCTCCAGCCCCTACGCAGAACTTTTTCTCTCTTCGTTGTTGGCTGTAGTAACTGTGTTGTTTGGACCCAGAAAAGGATCTACTTCTGTTGGTTCCTTGTTTTGCCTGACAGTTTACCCGGTGTATTTTATGACAATATTTTGCTTATAATATACTGTAAGAAAATCAGACTTTGAAAATCTTGTCGCTTACATTCCTGTCTCTTCAACTGTGAGTGAAAAATATAATTTAAACCCTTCTTAATGACTCATGCTATTCAGACATACTTCCATTTTAAAGAGAGAGGATTTCTGGTAAATAACTGTCCCTACTTAAAACAGTGTAAATA
Source organism: Tupaia tana (assembly GCA_026018925.1). Classification (NCBI taxonomy): domain Eukaryota; kingdom Metazoa; phylum Chordata; class Mammalia; order Scandentia; family Tupaiidae; genus Tupaia; species Tupaia tana. The sequence goes on from JAKSZU010000003.1 coordinate 16,314,725, forward strand.
ATTGTTGTGATAGGTATTGTAATTGTTTATATATGCACCTAGTTTTAAGATGGTGGTGACTTTGATGTCTTGTAGGGGCATACAGGGGTGTTTTTGGTCTACTGAGAGTAGTCAATAGACTGCTTTGCTTTTGGTTTCTGTATTATGAAAAACTGACCAGGTTCTTGTTTTGTTTTGTTAGTATATACACTTTGAAACATGTTTTTTGGCTGCTTAGAGGCTTTTGGTAAAAAAAAAAAAAAAAAAAGTATGCTCCCAGGTGCTGAAATGCATTTGAGATGGTTCAGTTTCACTGCAATGTGATTGCTGAATAGCTCCGCTTTTTTCTTTTCCCCCAATCCAAGCCTTTATCTCCCATGAAATGGAAGGCATATTCCTCAGCTTTCACTTTTCAATTCTTTTACATGTTTTCCTCCGTGTCTGGAAGATCATTAAATTACATTTTGGCCCCGGATGTTTGTGTTAGGATCGTCCCAACAGCTTGTGCATGATTCTTCTCTCCTTTGTCATTTCCCACGCTGCAGTCCGACCCTGACCTCCCAGCAGATGTGCAGACACCGTCCTCGGCCGAGCTGGGGAGGTATCCAGTCCTGCCCTTCCCATCCTCCCAGTACATCCCACCCCAGCCGTCCATCGAGGAGGCGCGCCAGACCATGCACTCCCTCCTGGACGACGCCTTTGCCCTTGTGGCTCCCAGTAGCCAGCCCTCCAACACTGCGGGTGCGGGCCCTGGGGTCCCAGGTGGCCTGCCTGTGAACAGCACCCCTTCCCGGGAAGAGAGGCGAGCCACCCAGTGGGGGTCCTTCTACAGCCCAGCCCAGATGGCCAACAATCCATGCAGTGTAAGTATGCGCTTCTAGAATTTTCTCACAGGCAAGATGCTGGAGTTTTGTCGGCCCCCCTGCCTCACTTTCAGTCTCCACGCAGAACTCTTCCAAGTTAATGCTTATTGTCAGAAGCATCCTTTTATAAAGGTCTGATATTTTGTTTGTTGAGGGAGATTTTTACAGAAGCATTTTTCTGGGTTCCTCATGATGTCATGAAGTGGGGGTGGAGTACCTCTCTAGACATGTGCTCATTGATGTCTTCATAAACAGCTAAGCTTAGAATGTACCCACATTGTTTCACTTACACATCCACCTGGGACCAGAGAGGCCCTGAGACATGGCGGCCAGGCCACAAGTGAAAAAGAACAACCATTTTCAAATGTCACCTTTTCATCTTGGGAGCTGGCATTTTCTGTTTTGCATGCCATTGTTATCATATGATGTTTTTTTCCTTTTTAATTTTAATTGCCAGAGGTCATGTGCACTCACCAGAGAGAAAGAGAGAGAAAAAAGCGTTTGTGAAAGAGAAAGAATCCCTGCAATAGTACCAGCCTGTTGGGGTTTGCACACCTGGTGTGTTTTTCAAGCTGCCAGGGCCAGGACTCAAACTGCAATCAGCTATGCAGGATCTGGTTTGCTCAGCCACTATGCCTCAGGTTCTACATTTTTCACATTTAGTCAGTCCTTTCAAATTTACCTTCTCAAGATACATAAGACGTCCAACTTAAGGAAGTAACTCTGATATTATTTTCTGCTAATTTCAGATGAATAAATGGACTCAAAGATTTGACCCTAAATAAAAGTTAATAGGTCATGGTTTAAATTTGTTAATCGGGGGGTGTTTATGCTGAGTTCTTCTGATTTTGTTACCCTTATAAAGGTAAAATTGGGTGACAGTAAACATGCTGAAATAATTTTGATCCTGAAATGGTTTTGAATTTTCCAAGTAGGTCTTTAGTAATAGGTTGTTTCTTTCAAAGCATAGGAGCCACAGCACCTGCAATGTTAGGAGAGATATCATTCAATTTAATTATTGCTGTTTTTAATATGAAATGTAGATTAATTAAACAATAAATATTAAACTACTTTATCATAAATAAAATTTTTTAAAAAGTAAAATTAATAATATCTGACCCCAAATAAAAACTAATCTGACAAGCAGTGAAGCAGGAAGCTGACACAGAGGGTAGAATTAGTGGATAAGAATATTAAAAGAATTATTTGCCCCCATGGCACAGTGATTAAGTCTTGTACTAGGAAACTAGATTGCTCATGGCTGACCATGGTTCATGTCCAGACCAAGCAGCTTGAAAAACACACTGATATGTGTGCATGCATATGTGCCCCAAATCCTGATGAAATGGAGGAAAAAGGATTGTGGCATGACCACAACTTATGGGTGTGAGAGGGTACACTCTCTCACCGTGTCTCTCTTAGAGTGTGTATGCCTTCTGGCAATAACAACAAAAACAGAATACTAATGGAATTATTATAATGAACTTCTGTATGCCTATGAAGCTAAAGGAATGATCAAACATGTTACTTAGAGGCTTTGAATATATTAAAGGATATAAATCAAGCTGATGAAAACTTCAGTTTTTATGAGGTGGAAAATATACTGGACAGGATTAATGGTGGATTAGATACTGTAGAAGTGGACTTGAATACATAGGAATAAGAACTATGCTACATGAAATTCTCAAAGGAAGAAGGGGACAAATAGAAGAAAGAATTAAAGAAATGATCACCAAAGTAATAATGAGAAAAACAAAAGAAAAGGTATCACACTTCCTGGTTTATAATTATACTACAAAGCTATAATCATCAAAACAGTATAGTATACATGAAGACAAATATAGACCAATTAACATAGCCCAGAAATAAATCCAGACTAGATTTCCACATGCAAGAAAATAATTTTGAACCCTTAGCTTACACTACACACACACACACACACGCACACAAGCAAACAGAAAACTTTAAAATGGATAAAATATCTAAATGTAAGACCTGAAACCACAAACCTTCTAGAAAACATAGTAGGTAAAGCTCATTAACATTTGCTTTAGCAATGATATTTTGGATACTGGACCAAAACCTCAAGCTGCAAAAGCAAAAGTAAATAGTATTACAACAAATTATAAAGCTTCTGCACAACAAGAAACAGCCAACAATATGAAAAGACAGCCAGTGTACTGGGGAAAAAAATTGCCAATGCATAGCTGATAAGGGGTTTAATACCCAGCATTTATGAGGAACTCTTACAACTCAATAGTAGAAGAACACATTAGTGGGCCAGCCCTACGACCTGGTGGTTAAGGCAGCCATATCCCACATGGCTGACTGCAGTTTGAATCCCAGCCCTGGGATTCATACATGATGGTTGCGTGTGTGTACATGTTCAAAATCTCAACAGAATAGAAAAATGAAGGAGAATGGATTGCGGTTATGACCACATCTCATTTGGGAGGAGCTTTTTCCTTCTCTTTAACTCTGTCTCTCTCTGGTGAGTGAACACGCTCTCTGACAAGTTGGAGAAAAAAGAAAGAGAGAAAGAAAAAACACATACCTAATTTAAAAAATAGGCAAAGGATATGAATAGGCATGTCTCCAAAGAAGGCATAAAAATTACCAATGGTGGCGGGGAAGCAGGTGGCTTGGTGGTTAAGGTGCTGGACTCCCAAGTGGTTGACTGTGGTTCAAGTTCCAGACTTGGTGGCTTGAAAATCCTGCTGGATGTGTGTGCATACATACCCAAAATCCTGAGAGAAGAATGGAGAAGGGATTGTGGTGCGGTTATCCCCCCTGAAGGTTGGGTATCTCACTTTCCCTTTTTCTGTGTCTCTGGTGAGAGCATGCGACCTATGGCAGAAACCTAAAAAAAATAAAGACCAACAGGTATATGAAAAGATGCTCACTGTCACTAATCATCAGGGAAACACAAATGAAAAACACCTCACAGCTGTTAGAATAGCTTTTATCAAAAAGAGAGAAGTGTTAGCAAGGGTGTGGTAATAAGAAACTCCGGGATGCTGTTAGTAGGAATATAGATTTGTACAGCCACTGTAGAAAACAGTATGGAGGTATCTGAATAAATTAAAAATAGAACTGCCATATGATTCAGCAGTCCCGCTTCAGGATATGTACCGAAGAGATAAAGTCACCACCTTGTAAAGATACCTGTACTCCTATGTTCACTGTAGCATTATTTGTAGTAGTCACAATATGGAAATAAATAATCTGAGTGTGCATAATCAGTGGAGAATTCGAGAAAGAAAATGCAATGTATGTGTGTATACAGTGGGATTATTTTTCAGCCTGAAGAAAGGAGATTTTGCCACATGCCACAACATGGATAGACCTGGAGGCCAGCATGCTAAATGAAACCAGTCAGATACAGAAAGACAGTTATCACATGACTTCACTCATTGGTAGAATTGAAAAGTAAAGATCCATGTACAGAGTTAGAGAATAAAGCAGAAGGTACTGGAGGTAGAGTGGAGTGAGGGGAGAGGATGAGGAGGTACAGGTCAGAGAACACAAAGTAATAGATGAATGACTGGGTCCAAAGATCTGATAAGCATTGCGAAGACTATAGTTAATGAAATTGTATTGTATGAGAGGTTCTGTTAAATAACTAGATTTTAACTGCTCTTGTCATAAACCAAGTAACTACGTGAGCTGAGAGATATGTTAATTTAATTCACTGTAGAATAATTATTTTGTCATCTGTATATGCCCCGTAATATGATGGTATAAATCTCAAATAACACAATAAGGGACCAGCAGATGGCATAATGGTTATGTTGCTGGACTCCCACATAGTCAGCTGTGGTTCATGTCTTGGGACTGGCAGCTTAAAACTCGGGCTGGGTGCATGTGTGTGCGTGCCCAAGATCCCGAGAGGAGAATGGAGGAGAAGGGATTGTGGTGTGGCCATCCCTCCCGAGGGGTGATTTCTCACTGTCTGTCTCTGTCTGTCTCTCTAGTGAGCACACGACCCCTATATCGAAAATTTCTCTCTATTAAAAAAATATATAATAAAATTTACTTTTATTGTGTATAGAGCATATGTGCTCACCATATATATAGAGAGATTATCCCTACCTCCCAGGGGGATGGCCTTGCCACAGTCCCTTCTCCTCCACTTTTCTCCTTGGGGTTTTGGCACACGTGCACATGTGCCCTGCGTGATTGTCAAGCTACTAGGTTCACGATGTGAACTGCACAGATGGCCATGTGGGATCCAGCCACCTTAACCTCCATGCTCCCTGATGGCCCGAATTTACTTTTTTTTAGAGAAATGGCCAAAAATGGCTAAAATTTTCCAAACTTGATGGAAACTAAGTCTACAGATCCACAAAGCTTAATGAACAGGGTGCACAAGAAACATGAAGGAAACTGTTCCAAGAAACATTATAATCGAATTGCTTAGAGCAAGTCATAAAGATCCTAATGGTAGCCATGGAAAAAGGATACATGCAGTGGAACAAATACTATGATATGATGATGGTATAATCCACATTGTTTAGAAGACATTGGATCAAATCTTCAAAGAACTGAAAGGGAAAAAAATGGCTAGCCGAGAACTCTGTATCCAGTAAAAATATCTTTCAAAATCTAAGGTGAAGTAAAAACTTTTCCAGATATGTGAAAGTCCAAAAAATGCATTACTAGAAGATCTGCATGATAAGAAATGTTATAGGAAGTCTTTCAGGCAAAAGTAAAAGGTATCAGAGGAAGGCTGAAGTTCACGCCCTAAGGCCTTGAGCATGCCAGTCCTCCTGTACCTGCATCTGGGCTGGCTTAGACTGGGAGGAGACTGCAGGGGGAAGACTCTGGGGGCAGTGCCAGTCTCTCCCTTCTTTTCTCTCTCTCCGTTTCTCTTTCTCATGGAAGAAATGAATGAATAAACCTTTAAATACAGGTTAGAGGTTTGTTGATGCTTCCTCTTGAGTTCCTCCACTGCAGTACACTAGTTGGAGTCACCGTCATGGCTCACCATAATTGTTGGAGCAGCTTCCTGATTGTCTCCTGGCCTCTGATTTTGAATGTAGGATGTTAGGATGGCACAATTCTGGTGCCAAGCTTAGCACGGTGGCTGACAGTAAAACACCACGTGCTGGTGCTGAGTAGACCACGCTGCTGAGGGGCTCACATTTTGGTGCATCCTTAGGATGACAAGAAGACTTAGGATGAAGAGGAAGACCTACCAAGAACCTCTTAGCGTGGTGTTGATATTTCCAGAGGAAAGAGCCTCATCTCACTCTCCGACCGGAGCTTGTGTCCTGCTAGCCCCTAATCAACTTTTCTCTGCTCCACAGCTTTGCCTGGGTTCTCCTCCCCCTGCCCTCAACTCTATAGTCAACTTCTTTCTAAACAGGAATGTAATTCAGCATACCCTGGGGCTGGGGTTAGGAGTCACATCAGCTTTCAGAGTCTTGTTTATCTCCTTGGCCACCATTTTCTCAGTTTATAGCAGGATTCTGCTTCTTTACTTCTGTGGTTTCTGCTGATAAATTTTTAGCAGGAATTTTTTGATAGATGCGTGTTATTATTTGTTCCATGATAATGCCTTAAGCTACCATCTTAACCATGAGTTTAAATCCACAGTAAGATTTTTATAAACTCTATGTTTTAGTGGTTTTCTTATCGGGTTTTGATGGTAGGCTGATGAATTTTGGTGAAAGGGTAGTAGTTTAATCTAGTGGAACACCAGAACCGTAGGCTGTATCCGTGCATACCTAATATACTTTCAATATGTTTATAAATTGGTGGTAAAGTTACTGTTTGTTGCCAGAAAGAACCTGATCACCCTTTATTTCTGCTTCTGACTACAGTGAAAAACCACAGGAATGTAGATTTCAAGGTGCCTTCAGTTACCACAGGAGCCTTTGTTTACCATCGGATGACATTCTTGCTCCTTTTTGCCAAGTAAAGGTGTTATTTATGCATCAGTGAGTCAGGCCACTTGATAGGTGATGTTTCTGCTCCCCTGAGTAAAGTTGAAAATTCTCTGGAGTAGTCCTCTAAGTAGCAGGTGTGGGTCTGTGGGCTATGACATTTTACAAGCAGACCTGCTTTGTGGTTGCTTTACCTTAAGTATGTCCTAGACTTTACCAGCTATTTGGCTTGTCTTTCTCATGATATTGATCTATGTTTTATACTGATAGAAAAATAACTCTTTAAAATGAGATTATTTTCTTCTTTTTCTTTCTTTCTTTTTTTTTTTTTTTTGGAGAGGTTTTTGCTATAGGGTTCATGCGCTCGCCAGAAAGACAGAGAGAGACAGAGAGACAGAAAGCAAGAAATCACCCCCCAGGAGGGATGGCCATGCCACAATCCCTTCTCCTCCATTCTCTTCTCGGGATCTTGGGCACGCACGCACACGCGCCCGGTGTGAGTTTAAGCCACGGGGTCCGGGACTTGAACCACAGTGGACTACATGGGAGTCCAGCGACATAGCCATTATGCTAACTACTGGTCTTGAGATTATTTTCTTTTAGGAATTCTTTTTTAAACTTTATTTATTTATTTATTTATTTATTTATTTAAATTTGACCAGAGAGGGACAGAGAGAGAGAGAAAGTTAAAAAGTGAGCCACCAGGCCCAGGACTCGAACCACGGTCAGTGGGAGTCCAGTGCTCTTAATCACCTTACCACCTGCCAGCCCAAAATGAGATATTTTTTGTTGACATAGTTGATCGAGATCTTTAAATTTAATTTTGTTCCTCCAGCTTTCATATAGGTGTGACCCATTTAGCCTGCAACAAAATCGCACAAATGCTGTCTGCATTAAAAAAATAAAATAAAATAAAATAAAATAAAATAAAATAAAATAAAATAAAAATAACATTTCACTGGGGCATGTGGTCTCTAGAACCACGACCTCCTTTTTCTGACTACTATAAAGTTGAAATGCATGGCACTATAATAAACAGCAGATAAAAAGTGGACAGCCATTTCTCACTGTTTTCTTTTAGTTTATCATTTGGGCCTTCTGAAATGGTGATAGGTAAACTGGTTTGCCTAGATTTTTTTTAAAAATGCATATGAATTTTTTAAAAGTTGAAACCATGGGGAAAGAATAAGGACGACTGAGGATAATCTTTATCCAGTCTCAGATTTCTCTTTCATTATTTGGAAGAAGAATTGAAGCTTCTTTTCATTCTGTTCCCTTCTTCTAACATAATCCCTTTTAGCTTAGTTTTCCTTGGTTGGAGAAGTCTACAAGGTTCTAATCTCTACCCCCCTGCCAAAGGGCTGGAAGAAAGAGGGTGGGAAGGTAAAGTAATTTGACCACAGTCTCTTGACGAATAATCCCTTCAGAACTCTGTGTGGGGTAGCCATCATTATGTCCTTGGCATAAAGAAATAGGCCCAGGGAAGTTGGGTAGCTTGGCCAATCTGACTCTGAATTCTCTACTTTTCCCCTAACAAATAAAGATTTATTCACAGGAAAGTGTTTTTGAGAACCAGGGGCAAGGTAGTAGTTGGGGAGGTGGTAGAAGAATTCCCTACCTTCTTTATGGATTGATTATATCCACAAAACAGAGGGAGTGAGCACCTTGTTAGTGATGTGGGCCTGAGTTATTGTTCATAAGGGCTGCACACAAAATACCAATTCCGTGAATGACAGCTGAGGAAAAGGAAGATGTAGGGTGAGCCCACGGTCTAGCATCAGGGGAGCCGGATTCCACGAGGCCGACTGCTGTATGAATGCTGGCCTTGGCAGTCCGACAAACTCACCAAGTGCATGTGTGTGCAAGTCCTGACACGATGGAGAAATGGAAGAGAATGGATTGCAGTGACCATTCCTTGTTGACAGTCCTTGCTCCCTTCTCCCTGTCTCTCTCTGGTGAGCACACACATCTTTTGACAATTAAAAAAGAGAATGGGGTCAGCAGGTGGCCTGGTGGTTAAGGCACTGGACTTTCACATGGCTGACAGGTTCAAGTCCTGGCCCTGGTGGCTTGAAAATCATGCTAGGCACATGTGCATGTGTGCCCAAAATCCCAGGAGAAAGGACCGTGATGTGACCATCCCCCCTGGTGCATACCTTCTCACTTTCCCTCTCAGTCTCTGTGTCTCTCTCTGGTGAGCACATGTGCCCTATGGCAAAAACCTATAAAGAAAGAGACAGATAGAGAGACATACCTAGTATAAAGGCAACTGCAAAGCAAGACCTTAACGTGAAGCTCAAGGGCAAGCAATGGCCCGGACCGACTGAAGTTGGAAGCACCCTCCAGAGTGTTCTGGTAAAACGTCTGATTCCAAGGTAGTGATTCACAGTTGTTGAAATGAGTCCTGTGTATAAAATCAATAAATCTCACGTGGAGTACAGCAGATTTGACGTATGGATCTCCACATCATTTGACAGATCATTTTAGTCAAAGAGCACTGGGTGAGTTCAGATTAGCTCAAGCTAAAAGCCTTGATTGAAGGATGGAGAGCATCTTTGGAACTTAGGAGCCAGAAGGATAACTGGGTCTCCTTAGAATCAGAAAACCGTCAGAAATGGAAGGTGCTGCCTTTATCTTTTAGGGTCTCTCTAATTTCTGGCTATGTTTGTATTCTTTCTCTTCTTACGGAGTTCTGTGACACAATACAACACCTGATGGTTGAGTTTCTGAGGTGTGAGTATTGCTGGGCACCCGCCGACCCGGTGACTGTGGTGGCTCCCAGGGATAGAGTTATTTGTCCTAAATGTGGCAACTCTGGCCTGCCGAGGCTCAGAAGATGCAGATTTATAGAGAATGAGCCTGTTGGGAAGAGCAGACACAGAAAGTGTATCTGTTAACTCACATTTTTTGTTATGCCGATGGAAAAAAAATAACTAACTGTAAAATTAATAATAATTAATGCGGTTTATTTCCAAGCCAACTGTGAGTGACCTTTTCTCTCGGGGTGATCATGTACAGAGGTTCCTTTTATTTGTTTTTGAGATTGACAGACAACATTTAGTGAAAAGATTTTCCATTGGTCTGGCCCAAAAAGGCGGGACATGTAGAAGGGGGGGGGGGCTTGTAGGTTATAGGTGGGTTCTACAATTCTTAGGTTGGTGATTGGAAGGGAAGATCTGTGTCTTAGTTAAAGAAAGGCTTAATCTACATCTCAAGGAAGAGAGAAGTTCTGTGTCTTGGGAAGAGATAAGCACAAGAATATACTGTAATTGGTTGAAATATACATCTCAAATATAGTATGCCAGGGACAGGAGATAGGGAGAGTCCTATTAATAGAAAATAAATGGTCTGTTAATGTTTGTGGGCATGACTCCCCAGTCTCCTTTTGAAAAGATTTTGGAAAAATAGGAAAAGTAGTCAGACTTCTGTCCACAGTTACATAATTCAAAAAGAAGGGAAGAGGCGGAATTCAGCTATAGATTTTCTAAAGCCTGGGGGCCTGGTTGCCAAACTGAAACTTGCAGCATTACTGAGTCCAAAATGCCCAGTAGCATGCTAAGTTATAATAAAAAATAATCTTCCTAAAAGTTGATCCTGCAAACCTAAATTTATGTTGGCTGTTGTCACTTTATAATAGGTATTGAATATTAACCTTCACGTTCTTCTGAATTTCTTCCAGAGATACGAAGACTATGGAATGACTCCCCCATCGGGCCCATTGCCAAGGTAAAGTTTTCAGAACAAAATGTATTATGACTTCTTCACGTAGGCTAGTTTCTTTCTTTCTCTCTCCTCTCCTCTCCTCTCCTCTCCTCTCCTCTCCTTTCCTTCTTTCTTTCTATAGTAAAGCAGGAAGTTTATTAGCAAAGTGGGAAATAACAAAGCAAGAAGTTTATTAAAGGTGAGGGGAAGAAAAACAGAGCTCCCAAGAAGGGAGGAGTCCCAGAAAATAGGTTGCTCCCCCCCCCCCCAAAAAAAAAAAAAAAAAAAAAAACTGTGACAAGGGGTTTTTATGTGGATTAGGAAGGGCTTTGTCCTACTTAGGTTCTAGGTGGGCTTGTGCATGCATTCCCCTCCTGGTGGGGAGGGCACATGCTGAATGGGTCCAATTATTCTCGTAATTTTGGAGTGGGTACCAAGGTCAGGAGACCCTTTGTCTAGAAACTTTGGACCATGAAAACCATTATCATATCTTCTCCCTGGAATGTGGTGGGCCTGGAAAAAGCCTTTGTTTTAGGTCTAGGTCGGTTGCCTAGGTGAGTCACTGAGCCATCACTGCCTCCATCTCAGAACGTAGCTATTTCGTGATTCCATTTGGGGCCCATGCCCTAAGTATATTTTTAGGGTCCCTGTCTCCCACCTCCTTCCCCACTCTGCAGAGGAGTCCCTGACTGCTGTGAGGGGCACAGGGGTCGATCGTTCTGCTTTCTTCCTGCTGAAACTGGGCGATGATGGGGGAGACAGCAGTTGAGGGTCCTCTATCAGAGGTCTGCCTGGAGGCCCATGCCAGAAGTCATCACGGGTGTTCACTGACACCTTGTCCCAGCCGCCCTTTGTAGCTTGATGGATTCATTCCGACGTGAAGAAAGGGAGGCTAGATGCTTCCCGGCCAACGCACCAGAATATGAGGCAGGAATGTGGGGCGCAGGGTGATCAGGGCCACACTCGCAGTGAGACACAGGTTCTTGTCCCACGCTCAGGAAGAATTAGAATCGCAGACACAGAGAGTAGGTATAGCAAAGCGGGGAGTTTAATTAGCAAAGTGGGGACTAACAAAGCAGGGAATTTATTGAAGGAGAGGAAGGGAAAAAAGAGCTCCTAAGAAGGGAGAGGTTCCGGAATATGGGATGCCCCATAGGCTAGTTTCGTTTCTTTTTTTTTTTTTTTGGAGAGGTTTTTGCTATAGGGCACATGCGTTCGCCAGAAAGACAGAGACAGACAGAGATACAGAAAGCGAGAAATCAGCCCCCCACCAAGAGGGATGGCCATGCCGCAATCCCTTCTCCTCCATTCTCCTCTGGGGATCTTGGGCACGCACATGTGCCCAGCGTGAGTTTAAGCCGCTGGGTCCGGGACTTGAACCGCAGTTGACTACATGGGAGTCCAGTGACATAGCCATTATGCTAACTGCTGGTCCCATCTAGTTTCTAAAATATTTTGTAAACACATTTATTTTAGCTAATATGAGCAGTTACAAAACTCTTGAGTTGTGTATTCTACTGATCTAGCCAGAAGAGGAGGAGGAGCATTGGAAGTTAGGGTATGCTCCTGATAATGACGGAGCAGATCATTGGAACCAACCCCTTGCTGAGGACAACTAGAAAAGCTAGATGAGATGTTTGAATTTTAAAAACCCAGAGGGGCCAACAGGTGATGTGGGGATTAAGGTGCTGGACTCCCACATGCCAGCTGCAGTTTGGGTCCCGGACCCAGCCCTGCGGCTTGCTTTCTCACTTTCTATCGCACACTCTCTCTGTCTCTGGTCAAACTGAAAAAGAATAATAATAAGTTAAGTAAGTCTTTAAAAGAAAAATTAAAACCCCAGAGGGGACCTGCCCGTAACACAGTGGGTAAGCACTGTGCTTTGGGAGCTGGTTCCACACAGATCACCAAGGCCTGAGCCCACACCCTGGCAGCTGGAAAAACGGGGGGCGCCGCACAGAATGCTGACGGGGTGGAGGGAAGACTGAGGCGCCACCACTCCCTGTTGGGGATGCTTGCTCTCTTTCACTCCGTGGAGAGCGTACATGTCTTCTGGCAATAAAAAGAAAATTAAAAACTCAAAAATATTTTTTAATTTAGTTTTTTAAATTTGTATTTAAAATTTTAAAAACCCAGAGAGCCAACAGAGCAGTGAAGTATGGGGTTAATACCCAGAAAACCCAGGGATGATCCCTGCCTTTTGGGCTGCTTTTCCCCCAACGGCGGTATCTGCTGGTTCTAAAGAAGCACTGAGAGGCTGAAAAGGTGGGCAGTGCTGTTGTTAAGACTCGTGGCTGGGAGGCCAAGGAGAGGAGACCCTTGTCAGCACCCAAAGGTTTCAAGTTCTGACCCACAGGTGTTATGTCCTAGGAGTGAGGGTGAATTATGAGTACATCAGTTCCTACAGGAACTAAACCTCAGCTTTGGAAACTGATTAGGAGTTCCTACCTTGCAGAAGCAAATGTAAATCCCCTTCAGAGGGAGGTCACGTTACTCTGGGCCTTACATATTGCAACAGTATGTGTCTCTCTTACACACACATACAAGGGGACTTCACAAATTTGTGGAAAAATAGAATCAAAATGTAAGTTTATTTTGGTGCAAAAAATTTTGAAATTCACACATAGTTTTGTTTGTTTGTTTCTATAGGGTGTGTGTGCTTGCAGACACAGAGAGATACAGAGAGAGGGAGAGAAAGTGAGGAATCACTCCCCAGAGGGGACGGCCATGCTACAAGTCATTTTCCATTCTCCTTGTAGGATTTTGGGCATGTATGCCCAGGTGCCTGAAGTGATTTTCAAGTCAGTGGGTCTGGGACTTGTACCATACAGTCAGTCATATGTGATCCAGCCACCTTAACCTCCACATCACCTGCTGATCCCATGCATAGTTTTTTTTTTTATATTATGCATTTTCATGCACTTTTTGAAGACCCTGTATGTTATCATGCACATAAGAAGAAAGAAAACATAACTAGAAAAAATATTTTAAAAATAGACAACAGAAATGGAACCACAGGGGATCCAAATATTGGGATTATCAAACACCGATTTTTAAATAATTACATGAGGGACCAACAGATGGTGTAATGGTTACATTACATTAGTAATGTAGTTACTCCCACATAGTTGACTGTGGCTTGAGGTGCGGACCCGGTGGCTTAAAACTCACTCTGGGCATGTGTGTGTGTGCCTAAAATCCTGAGAAGAGAATGGAGAAGGGATTGTGACGTGGCCATCCCCCCAGGGGGGGTGATTTCTCACTTTCTGTCTCTCTGTCTCTCCAGCGAGCACATGCTCCCTATGGCAAAGTTCTCTCCAAAAAAAGAAAAAGAGAGAGAGAGAGAATTTAAATTAATGAATGAAATAGAAAACAAATATTGTAGTTAAGGGATCAATAAAGTTAAAAAAATTTTTTTTTCAAAAACTAATAAAATTGATAAAGTTTTGCAAGGTAATCAAATAATATGTGTAACAAATTATCAGTAAGAGAGAAGAAAAGGACACATCAATCCAGATCTTACATTAAAAATATTTACTTATTTTATTTATTTTTAAACTACTTACCTAGGGGCCAGCAGGTGGCGCTGTAGTTACGGTATTGGACTCCCACATGGCCGACGTGGTCAAGTCTTGGACCCAGTGACTAGAAACTCACGCTGGGCATGTGTGCATGTGTACCCAAGACCCTGGGAGGAGAATAGAGGAGAAGGGGATGTGGTGTGGCCATCTTCCTGCGGGAGTAATTTTCCACTTTCCCTCTCACTGTGTCTGTCTCTCTCTCCAGTGAGCATGTGTACCCTAAGGCAAAAACTGTTGTTTAAAAACAAACAAAAACTCTTATTTATTTATTAGTTTGTTATATGCCATCTATAACCACCAGAGAGAGAGGGAGGGAGGGAGGGAGGGAAGGAAAGTGAGAAATCACCCCCTCCCCCCAGGAGAATGGCCTCACCATAATCCCTTCTCCTCCGTTCTCCTTTTTTGGATCCTGGGCATGTATACACACATGCCCAGTAGGTCTGTCAAGCCTCTAGGTCTGGTATTTGATCCGTATAGTTGACCATGCAGGATCCAGCCGCCTTCACCACCAACACTACCAGCTGGTCCTAAAAAGATTTTATGAACACGTTTTTGTTAATAAATTTGAAAATTGGGACTGGCAGGTGGTATGGTAGTTAAGGCTCTAGACTCCCACGTGGGAGACTACAGTTCAAGTCTTGGACCTGGTGATTTGCTTTCTCAGTTTCTCTGTCTCTGATGAGTGCATGGATCCAATACCAAATTTAAAAATAACAACAACAATGAATAAAATTAAGTTAAAATAAATATTTTTTAAAAATTAAATTTGAAATTGAAAAATCCCTAGAAAGAATAAAAACTAAATAATCATAAAACTATTAAACAAATTTGAATCTTAATTAAAATTCTTTCTTCCCACAAAGAGAACCCTAGGCCAGGTGGCTTCAGCATTTATTCTACAAGACACTGACAGAGGAAAAGATGCCAATGTTATACAAACTTCCCTAAAAAGAGTAAGAGGAGAACATTCTCCAGCTCATTTTATGAGACTAGCATCACCTTGATACCAAGAAGGAAAAGAATTTTGCAGGAAATGAAATAGTACAGCCAGCTTTACTCCTGAACCCAAAAGCAAGAAAAAAAGAAAAAAAAAAACAAAACCTGAAACGAAATATTAGCAAACGTAACCAACATTATATACAAAATGATATCCCATTACAGCAAAACTGGATACATTCCAGCAATGCAATGCTATGGTGATTTAGCATAGGAAATTACAGGAAGAAAATGCTCTCATTTCAATAGTTACAGAATGTGATAAAATTCAACATCTATTCATGGTAAAAAAATAAAATCTTACTAAACAAAGAAGTAAGCGCCTCCATTCTATTAAAGGGTATCTCTGCAGATAGTACTTCATGATGAAATGTTAAGAGCGTTCCCCCTGAGAACAAGAGCAAGACAAAAATACTAGCTTGCACTGCTTCTATTCCACCTCCCCCTGGGGTTCTAGCCACTGTAACAGGACAAGAAAAAGAAACAAAGAGTTAATAGAAATAATATTGTTACTATGCACAGATGATCTGATTTTGTAGTAGCAAATCCTAAAATGTCAACACATAAATTGTTAAAATTAAGGGGTTTTTGTAAGAGCTAAATAGTAAGACAGCTAAATTGCAAGGGAATTGGATATAAGATCAGTACACAAAAATCTGTTTTACTTCCATATATAAACGACAAACAGAAAATTTTAAAAATCAAAAATACCCCTTAAAATAACATTCGGAAATATAAAATACCTTGCAATAAATCTCACCCAAGATGTTGTTTAACCCTTCCAAGGAAAGACGTTCATGTATTAGATAATTTAATCTTCTTTTTAGTTTTGCTATAGCGTACGGGCACTTGCCGGAGAGAGATACAGAGAGAGAAAGTGAGAGATCCTCCCCCTCGGGGGATGACCATGCCGTAATCCCTCCTCCTCCATTCTCTTGTCTGGATTTTGGGCACACATGTACATCTGGCGTGATTTTCAAACCATGTGGTCTTGGACTCAAACTATGAAGTCGGCCATGTGGGATCATGCTGCCCTAACCATCGTGCCATTCTCTGGCCCAGAACTTAACATTTTAAAAATGTCAGTTCTCCCCCAAGTGATCTGTAGATTCAATATAATCCCATTCAAGGCTGCCATTTTTTGTTAACGTGTAGAAACTGATAAACTGATCTAAGATACATATAGAAATGAAAAGAGTCCAGGAATAGTCAAAACAGTTTGAGAAATAATAACGTATTAGGACTATAATAAATGGTACTGCTGTAAGACTAGACAGAATAGACCAATAGAACTAAACAGAGAGTCCATAAACAAACCCAGGCACTGGGACCAGCAGTTAGCATAATGGCTATGTCGCTGGATTCCCACGTAGTCGACCACGGTTCAAGTCCTGGACCTGGCGGCTTAAACTCACGCTGGGCGCGTGTTCATGCGTGCCCAAGATCCCAAGAGGAGAATGGAGGAGAAGGGATTGCGGTGTGGCCATCCCCCCTGGGGGTGATTTCTCGCTTTCTATCTCTCTGTCTCTCTCTGTCTGGCGAGCACATGCGCCCTCTAGCAAAAACCTCTCAAACAAACAAACAAACAAATAAAAAAAAAAAAAACCCAGGCACGTGTGGACAATCGGCTCATTACTAAGAAGGAATTGCGGAAAAACAGAGTGAATCTCAGAAATCCAATTCAACTCTCCTTTCAGTGGGCGGAAGTCACACACATGTAGGAATGCTATTTGTTTTCTCCTTACTTTCTCCGTTACTTTTCTTTATACCTCCTCATTTTCAGAGGGGTTTGCTTTATGTCTCTCCAACCCCCTCCCCTTCCACACACACACACACACACACACACACACACACACCAGGAGCAACTTTGTGGTCAAAAAATAAACAAATAAACAAAAAAGGCAAAGCAAAGGTGAGGGTGGTAAAGGGAGCTTAGGGGCTCAGGGACTCCAGGGAGGCAGTTAAAGGTGATGGTGGAACCGTATGCGCTGGCTTGCCTGGGTTAGTCCCAGTTATTAGTAACTTTTATCATCCCCCAAGTTAAAAGAATCTAGAGGGTTGGGGTTACACTGAAATGCCTGTGTTCATGATACAGGATAAAAGGATGGGCATAGTGCCAGCAGGTGGCATGGGGTTAAAGTGGAGGATTCCTATGTGGACGACCGCAGTTCGAGTCCTGGACCTGGTGACTTGAAACACGCCAGGCATGTGTGTGCCCCAAATCCCGAGAGAATAGAGGAGAAGGGATTGCAGCATGGCCATTCTCTCTGGGGGGTGATTTCTTGCTTTATGTCTGTCTCTCTGGTGAGCACGTGTATCCTATAGAAAAAGCATGTGCATGTAGACAGGAGGGAGGGAAAGTGGGATGAATTAGTGAAAGGGAACAGCTAGTTCCTGGGTGGACGGTCCAGAGACAGGGGTCAGGTTAGGTGAGCTCCCATTTACAGACCTTGAAAGTGGAATGTGCCTCATGCTAAACTCTTCAGTCTGCAAAGTCAGGGATGTCAGCCATCTCTGTCTCTCTGAGGTCAATTTAAAACAGCAGCAATTATTTAAAGAGAGCAATATTAATAGTCTGGGTTTCATTTAATGAACTGTAATCCAGAAATAACACTGGAATAAGGGCATGCTGGTCTACATTCTCATCAAGCTCGTTTGATCAGTTAATTACTGGCTGAGTATCATTTGCAAATGACTGACTCTAATAGACCTTGATTTTTTTTTTTTTTTTAGCTCCTGAATTTCTTTAGAAAAATGGCTCTGAAGGTGGCTTCTTAAGTCCCTAAGGGTCCTTGAGATCCTTTCAGGAGGTGCATGAGATCAAAACTGCCTTCATAATATTAAGGTGTTACTTGCCTGTTTCATTGTGTTGGCATCTGTGCAGAGGTGGAGAAGCACTGGGAACAAAGATGCTGCTCCCCAGCCTGTTGTGGGCAGCACCCCCAGTTGTGGGACAGTATCTCGTTCTTCACTGACATATACACTCAGTTAAAATAGTGCCAGCTTTATGTGAGCGTGTCCGAGATGAAGTAGTGAAAGTGAGTGATTTGGGGTGGGGAGGGCAAGCCCTGTACTGCATTGGCTAAGTGCATGAGAAGCTGGGTCATGCATGGCTGTCCACTGTTCAGATCCTAAATACACCAGGCTTGTGTGCGTGAGTGGAGATGGGAGTTAGGTTAGATGGCCCCAGATCCCCTATTGGGAATTCTCTCTCTCTTTCTTTCTCCCTCTCTGGCAATCTCACATACCCTCTGGCAATTAAAACAATCACTAGTTTTGGGACCAGCAGATGACGTGTTGCTGGACTCCCACATGATCGACCATAGTTCGAGTCCTGGATCTGGTAGCTTGAAAATCATACCAGGTGCATGTACATGTATGCCCAGATCCTGGGAGGAGAATGGAGAAGGGATTGCAGGGTAGCCATCCCCCCTTGGGGGGGGGGGGGGTGATTTCTCACTTTCCCTCTCACTGTCTCTGTATCTTTCTCTGGTGAATGTACATGCCCTAAGGCAAAACCCTCTAAAAATTATTAAATTTAGACCCTTGAGTCTTTAACAGTCTGTGTGACAGAAGAGAAACTATCTGTAAGCACATCTGCTGGATGTGGGATTTGAAGTCCAAGTGTTTGAGTTGGCACTGAACGGAACTCCTTCTGTGCTGCTTATTTGAACAAGCAACCAACCGACATTGTTACTCAGACTTACTCGGACTTAGAGGTTTGACAGGCACTCTTGAGTCAATGAAGTGAGCCTGTCACTTTGAGAAAAACAACTGACGGCATTTGTTGCCAGTGATAAAATTGAGCTTTCAAGAGAAAGTTCGAATTTTGGACATTTTGATCTGCCATCATGAACTCGACAGCTTCCTAGTACGTACGGACCTTTCTGGCTGAGCTCAGTAGGCGATAGTAATGAGCAGGAGTCTTTGATACGGTAAAGCAAAACACATCCCTATCTTGAAGTTCTGCATAACTCAGTGAGACAGCATTTTCCCATTGGCAAACGTCATAAAATCATGCCTGGGTTAAAGACCCATTAAAAGCATAGATGAAACAGTGCGGTTTGAATGTAATAGAGTATGAAAAGTTCCTTGATACGGGGTCAGAGTCTGTATTGCAATGGACCCTTAACAAACAGCCACTTGGGGGCCAGCAGGTGGGGTGGTGGTTAAGGCACTGGATTCCCACATGGTTGACTGTGGTTTGAGTCCTGGACCTGACAGCTTAAAAATCACACCGACATATGTGTGTGCCCAAAACCCCAGGAGGAGAATGGAAGAGGAATTACAGCGTGGCCATCCTCCCACCCGGGAGGGATTTCTCACTTTCCTTCACACTGTCTCTGTTGAGTACACGCACCTTCTGGTAAAAACCTAAAGCAAACAAAAAGCCACTTGATGAGTTTTGTTATGGTGTCAAGAATATCTGAAATGTTATTTTAATATTTTCTATAAAGTCCATTAAAATACTCTTTTCCAACCACTTATTCTTTTTTTTTTTTTTGAGAGGTTTTTCGCTATAGGGTGCGTGCGCTCGCCGGACAGACAGAGAGAGACAGAGAGACAGAAAGCGAGAAATCACCCCCCAGGGGGGATGGTCACGCCGCAATCCCTTCTCCTCCATTCTCCTCTCGGGATCTTGGGCACGCACGCACACGCGCCCGGCGTGAGTTGTAAGCCACCGGGTCCGAGACGCGAACCGCGGTCGACTACGTGGGAGTCCAGCGACATAGCCATTACGCTAACTGCCGGTTCCCCAACCACTTATTCTTTGATGTCATGTTTTCTTCCTAAAATAACAACTAATGGAATGCAAAGTGTATAAAATTCGGAAGTTTTCTTTTTCTTTTTCTTTCTTTTTTTTTTTTTTTTGAGAGGTTTTCGCTATAGGGCGCGTGCGCTTGCCAGACAGACAGAGACAGAGAGACAGAAAGCGAGAAATCACCCCCCAGGGGGGATGGTCATGCCGCAATCCCTTCTCCTCCATTCTCCTCTCGGGCTCTTGGGCACGCACGCACACGCACCTGGCGTGAGTTCTAAGCCACCAGGTCCGGGACGCAAACCACAGTTGACTACGTGGGAGTCCAACGACATAGTCATTATGCTAACTGCTGGTTCCCAAAATTCAGGTGTTTTCTATTAAGGAAATTTGAACAAAATATGAGTGCCTTTTTTCTCACTAATTTGGGGAGTGATGAATATAGTTAATTTCATGAAAAATACTATAGTAACACATAATAGATGTCATCTTATTGTTTTTAAATTAATTTTTAAAATAAGTGTTTAAAATTTATATTTTAATATCTAAGCTTATAAATATTGATATAATCCACATAAATAAAAGTTCTTGGGAGTCTTCAGTAATTTTTATTAGTTTACAAGAGTCTAGGGATTGGACCAGTAGGTGGCATGGTGGCTAAGGCACCAGACTCCCTCATGCCCAACCATGGTTCGAGCCCCGGACCTGGCAGTGTGCTTTCTCACTTTTCCTCTCTCTCTCTCTTTTTCTCTCTGGTCAAATTAAAAAATAATAAATAAATAAATAAAATAATTAAAAAGAAAAAGAGTCCAGGGATCAAAAGTTTAAGAACCATTCTCATAGCATGCTGGTTTTCAGCCTTGGCTGAAGCCGATCATCTGTGGAGTGTCAGAAATACCAGTGTCCTGTTCCCACCTCTAGAGGGCCATAGCTTTAGGCAGAGTCTAGACACTAATAGGCCCAGGAGCTTTAACTGTGCCTTCTTTTGGTCTGAAAATGAAAACATTTCCTCCCCCACCCCGCTTTTTTTTAAAGGTTTTTGCTATAGGGTGCATGTGTTCCCCAGAGACAGAGAGAATCACTCCCGAGGGGGTTTGGCCACGCTGCAGCCCCTTCTCCAGTCTCTCTTCAGTATTTTGAGCATGCATGTGCACATGCCTGGCATGATTTCCAAGTCCAGGACTCAAACTATGCAGCTGGCCATGTGGGGTCCAGTGCTTTCACCTCCACCCCATCTAGTCTCCATTGAAAAATGGAAACAATGTATCCAGTCATCCAACAAATATGTGTCCACACCACCTGTGTTCCAGGTGTCTTTTTTTTTTTCCTTCGGTTTTTGCCATAGAGTGTGTTCATGTGTGTGAAACAGAGAGAGGGAAAGTGAGAGATCACCCCCCCCCCCCGGGGGGATGACCACACCACAGTCCCTTCTCCTCCATTCACTCGGGGTTGGGGGCACGCATGCACACACATCCAGCCATGTTTTTCAAGCTGTTGGGTCCAGAACTCTAAGGGCACATTCAGCCATGTGGGATCCAGAGCCTTAACCACTGTGCCACCTACTGACCCAGGTGCCGTTCTCAGTGCTGGAGGTAGGGTGGGGACAGATGGCAAGGGCCCTGCCCTCAGGGCGCAGAAGTGGCCCCGCGTGTTCCACAGGAGGAGATGGGTCAGCAAGTCCCAGAGGAGTCTTGTCTGTAGGTGGAGGGCGGTCTGAGGGAACCGCAGAGCTGGGGCACGGGGAGGACTGATATTGGTGTGCTTTGCCTCCAGACCCGGTTTCGGCCCCAGTTTGCTACAGTCTTCAGAGCTGGCACCTCCTGAACCCCCGCAGCCGCAGGCATCAGCGGAAGCTCCGTTTGCTACCCGAGGGATCTACCCTGAGGAGGTGCCATCGGTGGCCCGGCCTCGGCCTGTCGGGGGCACCACAGGTACGTGTGGGTCCTTGGCTTGTGTTTCTGAGCTACCTTGTCCCTGGTGTCTGCAGGGGATTGGTCGCAGGATGCCTGCAGGTACCAAACTCCACAGCTGCCCACGACCCTGTATAAAAGTGGCAGGGTATTTGCACGAATGGTATTTGCACGTACCTCCGCACATCCTCCTGTGCACTTAAAATCATCTCCACCTGATGCCAAGTCGATGCTGTGTAAATAGTTGTTACACTGTATTTTTATTTTAAAGCTTTTGCTGTGGGGCCCATGCACTCTCTGGACTGAGAGAGACTGTGAGAGGGAAAGTGAGAAATTACCCGCCCCCCCAGTAGGGATGATCACACCATAGTCCCTTCTCTTCTATTCTCTCCTCCTCGGATTTTGGGCATACACACACACACACACACACACACACACACACACACACAGAGCTACACATGCATCTGGCATGAGTTTCAAGGTGCTGAGTCCAGGACTCGAACTGCTGTCAGCCATGTGGGCCAGCACCTTAACCACTATGCCACTTACTGGCCCCTATACTGTATTGTTTTATAAATGTGCATTATGTTTTATTCTTGCACTGTTATTTTCCATTTCATTTATTCTTTTTTTTTTCCAAGTATATTCTGTCCAGTTGGTTGGATCTGCAGCTGTGGAGCCTACTGGTTAGGAGGGCCCACTGTAGGGCATTTGCTTTATGTTTGAATTAGAAAAAACTCCATTTTTGATTTCCCAGTTGTAGAGGCTTCTTCTTCAGCCAGAGCTGTTTCTCTTTGGGTCCTGGTAGAGAGGAAGGGTGAGTGGGAGGAGAAGAGGGGCTGAGCTCTCTGAGCCACTGATCTGTTCCTGGGTGTGAACCCTCCGCTTGAAATCCACAGCGTGCTTCTTCCAGGAAACACGTTTCTCTGTCTCTCTGCTGAATGTACACACCCTCTGGCAACTTAAAACAAGAAGCCAGAGAGAAAGAAAGACTCCGGAGAAGAAGCGTGGGTGTTGTGTGTCAGTTAACAGCCTGCGTAGGGGAAAGGCCCCGTTTGGGAAATGATTAAAGAAATGGCCATTGCATTTCCAAAAGGCACCATTCCGGTCATGCAACAACCATAATAACGAGGAGGTAAAATTAGCATCTAGTTTCTTCACCTCTGCAGGGGGATATTAGTGGTCACTCCCTGTGGCGGTTTTACTGATTAAGTGAGATAACTGATGGAAAGTGCTCAAAATAGTGCTGGGCAGCTCTAACCCTTCAGTAATTATTAGCTGCTGTTGTTATTATTTCCAGCGGTGGTGTAAATTATTAAACTTATGGAGCGCAATTTGGCAATAGGAGTCACGAGCCTTTGATTTAGTAATTCTGCTTCTGGGAATCTAGGTTCCCCTCCCCCTCAGATGGAAAACATTATGGGGGTGGGGAGCCGCATGTGCCAAGAGGTTTGATGTGGCGTTATCCAGGCGGTGAGACGGTGTGAGACGGTGTTCGGTGTGTTCGCACTGTTCCTAAATCAGGGCGTCAGTTCATCCCATGGACCATCCTGCAGCTCTCAAGTGAAGAGTTCCTAGCAAGCCAGGAAAGGGAGTTAAAGATTAGCCACTCTTTTGTGTCTACCACCTGACACTCCTATCTCTTTTAACCCTTGAATAGACCTGGGAGGTCCATTAGATGCTTATTTTTATCTCGTCTGAGAAGTGAGCAATTAGGCACAGCAGGAGTGGGAGCCAGTGGCTGGGGGTCTTGAGGGCTTAACTGGAATGCAGACCCTGGCCTGCGGGGCTCAGTGTGGGCTCAGGAAGCCGGTCCTGTGCTAAACCCACAAAGGGAGATACAAGGTCATGTCTGAGTCGCGATTTCTCCTGCTGTGGTGGACCCCAGAGTCAGGCCTCTGCCCTGGCGTTGTTACTCGTGGGAAATGATGGGGACGTAGAGCTGTGCTGAGAGCTCTTTGCGAGGTTTGCTCACAGTGCCCCCACTGATGGCCTCCGTGCGGTTCTGCGTGCTCGGTGTCTGACACGTTCCTGCGGAGAGCTGCCTGGACAGCTCTCCCTGACCTGCAGCTGTCGCGATGTTCAGTAACTCCGCTGAGGAGTTCTTTGTTTCCAGCGGAGCTGCTTAGCTGAGGTGGATACTCAGGCAGCTAGAGGCGGGATAGGCTTCTGAACGGAGAGGGCCACCTGCCCTGCCTCCGTGAGCGCCAAACATCTGCTGAGCCAGACGAGCATCGTGGATGCGTGTGAGGGTCCCGGGAGCATGTGGAGATACGTATTTCATTTCACAGTGCTTAAGATCGATTTTTCTCTCTTTATTTGTATTACGGGGATAATTCTGTGTGCCAGAAGTTGATAGGGGAGAAAAGTGTGTCAACACCTGTCTGTCACGGCCTCCAGGGAGCTCCAGATGTCTGGGTGTGGGGAAGTAGCTCTGGGCGGGATCGGCTTCGCCACAGTACAGCTCACGGAGGAGGCTGAAAGAGTGGCTTTAATTGGGCTTCAGATAAATGAGGGGGAAATGGTGAGTGTGATGAGAATGCACGTTATTTATTTAGAGACTGATTTTTGCTATAGGGTGTGTGCACTCACCGGAGAGACAGGGACACAGAAAGTGAAAAATCATCCCCCCCCCCAGGGGCGGGGAGGGGATGGCCACGCCATAATCCCTTCTCCTCCATCCATTCTCCTCTCTGGATCTTGGGCATGCATGCACACACGCCCAGTGTGAGTTTAAAGCTGCTGGTTCCAGGACTCGAACCACGGTCAACTACGTCGGAGTACAGCAACGTAACCATTATGCCATCTGCTGATCCCGAGAATACACTTTAATATTCTCAATTCAGATAAATACATAGTCTGCCTTCTAAGAAAAAGAGCATGTTGTATATTCAGCTCCTCGTGAAGCTCAAAGGAGCCAGGCATCAGCCTCTCTGGCTCCAAAGCTTTCACTCCTTTCTCCCGAATCAGTTAGATGGCCCTTGCTCACCGCGTCTGGAGACATGGATGCCGGAGCGCTCTGTTACGCTCTTTGTCTCTAGCCCTTTGCTATCGGTCCAAGAAAATAAACACTTCACTGTCAGTCTTTAGAAAGGAAGGAAATAAAAGCATGTGAACCGAGAAGCTCCTTAGGAGATGCGTCTTAGGAGATCTTAGTTCTGGGATAGGATAGGTGCCATGTCTGAATAACGCACATTGTCCCTTGTCCTTAAAGGCATGCCGTGGACAGAACTGAAGGTGTCTCACTTGGTAGCCTCACTCTCCAGTGTTGACCACTCCACCATGTTCCTTCCAGGCTCCCAGATCCAGCACCTGACGCAGGTGGGAATCGCTAGCAGAATCGGAGCTCAGCCAGTGGAAGTGCCACCCAGCAGAGGTGGCCAGTATGGGGGCCCAGGCTGGCCTTCATACAGTGAGGATGAAGCTGGGCGGAGAGAGGCGGTAAGTAGCTCACATTGGGTCAGCATTGAAAAATCAGACATAACCACTGCATCTCATTGCTCTGCCTCACATAAAACTCCTCACTTTAGGGACCAGCAGGTGGCATAGTGGTTAAGATGCTGGATCCCACGTGACTGACTATGTCGTTCAAGTCCCAGACCTGGTGTGGCGTGTGTAGGTGCATGCCTAAACCTCCTGAGAGGAGAATGGAAGTGGGATTGCAGTGTGGCCAGCCCTGGGTGTGTGGGGAGGATTTCTTACTTTCCTTCACTTTGTCTCTCTCTGGCAAGTGCACCCTATGGCAAAAATCTAAAATGGAGGGGCTGGCAGGTGGCATGGTAGTTAAGGGCATTGGACTTCCACATGGCCGACCATGGTTCAAGTCCTGGACCTGGCGGCTTGCTTTCTCGCTTTCTCTCTCTCTCTCTGTCTCTCTCTCTCTCTCTCTGGTCAAATTAATATAAATAAGTAAAGTTAAATAAAATAATTCTAAGAAAAAAACTTCTGATCTTTAAAAAGAAACATCTAAAAAGGAAAAAGAAATCTCCCTCACCTTTTCCCCCTTGTGTTTTTGCTTGCAGTGTTTAGATGATAAATTGACATTAAGTTTTTAAAAAGCACATAGTATTTCTTGAAGCTGACTTCAGACTTTGAAGTCATGAATTTGAACCTGCGACTCGAATCTGGCCTTATCTTCGGTGTAATTGCTGTGTAAACATCCCTAATCTTGCACACTGTTTGTGCTTCACTGTGTGTGTGCTACGCGCCTGGTTTCTGTTCTGACTCCTTGAGAAGATAGGTTTGCAATAAGCACACAGTTTGGGGCATTTTAAGGCACAGATTATGTTGCGTTCATTGTGCGCCTTTTCCAAGGCTTCTAATCCCTCACTCAATATGGGCACCAGCAATTTCTTCAAGTGCTTTGATTTGTTTTTCCCAAGAATTTAATGGCCTTGGGGGATAAATTAACAATGTCTGAAAAGACAAACTAAAATATTACTTTTTATTTTATCCTTCTGATTGTGCTACAACTTCCTCTGCATTTCTGTGCCTTCCCAGCAGACACACTAAGTTCCTTTCAGGACCTGATGTTTTTGTTACTTTGGAATATGATTTTCCCCTAAAAGAAATGTAATACTTGCCTTCTCAGATGTCTGCTGTAAGTTTGCCGGCCCTTTGCTTGCTCTGCCTTCCTTGTGCCCGGCTCAGTTTCATGGGGTAGTTTGGGTTTTCCTGTGGAATCCTATGAAGTTCACTTGGGAGCTCTTCTTTGCCACTGTTTTTTTTTTTTTTTTTTTTTTTTTTTTTTTTGGGGGGGGGTTGGGGGGGAAGAGAGGTTTTTGCAAAAGGGTGTGTGCACACTGCAATCCTCTCCTCCATTCTCCTCTCGGGATCTTGGGCATGCACGCACACGCGCCTGGCGTGAGTTTAAGCCACCAGGTCCGGGACTCGAACTGCAGTCCACTACATGGGAGTTCAGCAACATAGCCATTACGCTAACTGCTGGTCCCTTCTTTGCCACTGTTTAGAGAAGTGACATGTAGACATAATCTACAGCTGAAATGCCATGTTGACCTCACTAATAATTTGCTCTGAACGTAAGATTTTTAGTACACAGATTTCATGGTATTATATCTAGATGCAGAGAGATTATTTTTCACTGGAGAAAATATGAAAAGAAGACACTGAAAAGTATAATCATTCTTGCAAACTGATGTCAAATACATCTGTCTTCTGCAAATATCAGCAAACTTATTGTCTGACTGAGTGCAGATAACTCGTGAAGGAACAGCTCCACGGAGCACTCACCAAACACACCCAGACGGAAAGGCAGGCGGGAGACAGACGAAATGGAAGGTGATTCTGCGATCACAGTTGAGGCCCACAGTCCCACTGTGTGGTCGCACGCACATCCTCCCTGAGTTCTCTTCCAGCAGAAGCAGTCATTTCTTTGTCACTCTCCCTGCCAGTATCTGCTTACCTCTTGCAGCTCTGACCTTTCCCCACCATGGGGTTCTCCACCCCTCCTTCCTGCTCTCCCCAGGAGCCAGGAGCCCCAGCCTAGCTCCTACCTCCACCCACCCATTCTGCACACACACCTGGGCAGCAGGGGCCACGCTGAAGGTTTGAGCTGGTGGGTGGGGGCAGGTGGGGAAGTCCTGGGAGCTCGCCTGGCTACTTTTCCTCTTGGTCTTACGTGAGAAGTACAGTAACGTTTGCCATGTTTTTCAGACACACATGCTTGGACATCAAGAGTATTCTTCTTCACCGCTATTTCAGGTGCCAAGGACTTCAGGCAGGGAGCCCTCAGCCCCTCCTGGGAACCTCCCCCACCGGGGGCTGCAGGGCCCTGGGCTGGGTTACCCCACTAGCTCCACAGAAGACCTCCAGCCTGGGCACTCCTCAGCCTCTCTCATCAAAGCGATCCGCGAGGAGCTGCTCCGGCTCTCCCAGAAACAGAGCACTGCGCAGAGCTTCCACAGCTGATGGGTCTCAGACCGCCTTGCAGATCGCCAAGTATCCGCTTCCTGTGGAAGCAAGACCGCAAGGAGATCAACTGAGTGGGTGTTTGTAAGAGCAATGAGCTGCTGCTGGGCACGCTGCCCACGGAAGGGACCACGCTGCGATGTTCGAAGACACCATAAGTCACATGACGGCCATGATTCTCGGACTGTGTTGGCAATGTTGTGACCGTGTGGGTTCAGTTGGAATTGATGTACTTTTGGCCAAAAGCCAGCAGCACTTCACAAAAACAAAACACAAACCTAAGCTAACAGAATGACTACGTGAGTTACCTTTTTAAAGGCAGAAGAGTAAGGTGCATAGATGGTGTAAGAGTTAAAGAGCTCACGCGTCTCCGTGGGACTCAGACTGATGTGTACGTGTACGATGGACTTGCTGCTTGGTTTTCTGAGAAAAAGATTTGAAGACATTTTATTAACAGCTTGACTTCCCTCTTTTCTTCCATAGGAACTTATTTTAATAGTAATATTAACAAGAGTACTAAGACTGTTCGGGAATTTTAAAAAGCTACTAGTGAGAAACCAAATGATAGGTTACAGAACCTGATGATTTCACACGAAGCCATCCCTGCATTTTTCTTCTTCTGGTGCTACAGCTCCAAGGGCCCTTCACCTTTATGTCTGTGAAATGCAACTTTGGCTTTTTCAATGGAAGAGTATGTTGAAGGTTTCATTTTGTTCTAGGGAAAAAAAAAAAAAACAGCTCTCAAATGGGCCGGGGGAAGCTTAATATTTATTGGATTATTCAAAATACATATCGAAGTTTAGATTTACTTTCTGAATTGTATTTGCTGTTCATTCACTGGGCACACGTAACTCCAGGGAGCATCCCATTTCAGCGCATATCATTAAGGCGAGTCCTTTAGAAGGGGACTTTCCAGAGGTCTTAACCAATCCTTATCCTTTGCTGATGACTTGCTCACGAATGCTGATTGAATGTGACATCTTACGAAGCAAAATTCTTTGTCAAAATTCCAAGGGCCTGCCAATTGTTATGAATCGGTCCCTGGTGATCACATTTTCTGGTTCAAGATCTGGAAATGAAATTGAGTTGAATTCATCCTCTCCATGATGAGTCAGGAAATGTAAATCAGCACTCTGAGACCGTGAGGGAAAGGAGAGAGAGGCTTCTCATTCCTGATTTTATTGTATAACTTCTTTGTTGAGCAACTGTTCAAACTCTCTGGCCCTTTGGGCCTGAAAGAGGGGAATCTTCTCGCTTCAGTTTTACTTCTAAAGTAATTATTTCCCTGCTCCCCAAGTTAGAGTAAGGAATCTAGGGACAAGGATCCCTGAGTGAGACTCAGAAGAAAAGTAGGCTTAGATAAGAGATTCCCATCATGAATTTCTTTTTATGAGATCAACTAAGACCTTTCAGATGAACAGGTAGAATTTGGAGCGCTCACTAATCAAAACCTTTGTATCTGTGTCAAGTTCTAAGAACCCTGAAGCAACTAAAACAGGTTTCTAAAGTGTAGTCATTGGATTCCAGATCACGTTTCCATACTTCCTTCATTAAGCCTGTTGTACAAACGTAGAGTCCTTCACTGCAGGGAAAGTTGATTCCGGGAAGTGGGGATGTACCCATTTGTTGTCGGTAGGCCTCTGAAAGAGAAGGGATACAGGAGAATAAGACCCAATAGAGGATGTTCAATGAAGGACTGGTGGCTCCTTGCCAGAGGCTCCAAAGAGCATGGGAGAAAATGCCCCTTCCAGGCTTAGTTTTTACCTCTTGGTCTTGGTTTAATACCAGACTCTCCCCAAAATGGAGGATTCTCTTTGTATGCCACTTGGAGACACCAGGCTTCCTAAATATGGTATTAAGAATTCCAGATATCCAAGCATAATTTTATTATGGACACCTGATAATGAATTTAAGTCACATGACAGCAAATGGCATACATGGCCCCTTTCTTCCCCGTTCTGCTCAGTGTTGTAAGTGATTGCGTGTAGAGTGGACTGAACGTGGTTACTTCCTTTGTCCATTACAGAGACAGGTCTCTGCTTCATATGGGGGTTGACCACAGCAGCAATGTTGATGCCTTTCAAACTACATAAAGGGGTTCTACCTGTATTTGTATTCATAGAACCGATACACCTTTAATGGATGTCAAGACCAAAGATGACACATACAAACAGTGGTGTGTGTAGTGTGGTGCGGTGTGAGCAGGGTCCCCAGTGGTCTGTTGTTGGTCACAAGCACACTCAGCTTGCCCTTGTTTCCTCTAAACACTTGCTGCGAGATTTTTACCATCTCCAGACTTGGAACAAACTAGCTGTGGGTAGCACCATACCCAGTGGGCCTTCAGATTACTCAGTTCATTGATCTCCTTCAAAGAAAGGTCCTCTTGCTGACCTGTGTGGCTTTGGAGTTCCATTTGTTGAAGCACTCAAAAATGAAAAGTTATATTTTATGTCTGCTTTCCTATTTTAAAAGTTCTTAACACAAACTATAAATTTGATTCAGCGTTTTAGAGAAGATTGGAGAGATGGTTGTCTGCAGAGTCTACTTTGTCACCAGCTCACGGTGTCAGGTTCCTTCTCTGAACCTCATTCTCCCCATCATCCAAATGAGAACAGACTTCCCCTGCCCACCTCCTAGGAGATCTAGTTGTGAGAATAAGATGTGACCATGTGTGGAAATCTCCCTCGAGAAGGGAAGAAGAGCCCTGTGAAAATGTAAAACGTTATTTGTGTGAGTGCTCCGGGATGGCCGACGTGGCGTGCTGTTGTTACCAGTGAATGGGCTCACACCCAGGCCTCCAAAGAGGTGAGAGCCCAGTGTGACTCCTCCTCCTCACTCTTGTTCTGCTTTAAACTCACTTCCTTCTCCACTAACTTTCAAATAGCATTTCTGAAGCATCTTGCTGCTCCTGCTTTTCTGATACTAATTAAGTCACCACTTGACCCTGCCTTCTGAGGTCTGAGAATCGAAGTCACATGGTACAGAGGGATATAAAAGAGACAACGGGGGTCTCTAAGATAGTTTAAACGTCAGTGAAATGCGTTCAGCGTCCACAGATATATTTGGAACTCTGGGAAGGCCGGGAGTGGTAGGCTCTAGGGGAGAAGCCTACTTAGATTACAGGGAAATTGCCCAGGCCAATGGTGACTGCTGTTCCCAGCGCTGAGAGTGGGCCTGGGGAAGGATGTAGAAGTTGGAGGACACTGTCATGGAGGATGAACTTGATCCTTGTTTTCTGAAGTATGGGGATAACATTCCTGACTGCATTGTTGAGGGAATTTTAGAAGCAGAAGAAGTGCCGGAAGAAAACGTCTGCAGCGATACAATGAGGAAGTGACCAGGTCTGTGAAGATGCCCAGGGTGCAGGAGGGAAGGGGAAGCACCACAGATGGCTGAAGGACCAAGTAAATACGACAGTTCTAGGCAGAGCATAGCAGTTTATAAATAAATACATCCACATTTTTCTTGAACTACCTACATGTTTCTCTTTAAATTTGATTTGATTTCAGAGTGTGGTTTAATTTTGGTGACACAAGCTTTTATACAGTGGGGTTTTGCCAACCAGATGTTTCTGGCCATGAGAATCGTCATGAAAAAGCACAGGTGAAGGATGCCCAAAAGTCTGCGGGCTATAATAGGTAACTGCAGGTGAGGCCCCTGTTTTCCGTGTACAGGTCAGTTTGACTGCCTTTGCACAGTCTTTTGAGAGCTCCCGTGACCAAACCAATCTCTCAGATGCTGATCTGCATTGGCAGTAATTGACAAGTTAATCATTAAATAAACTTTTCTGACCCCTTCATCCTAGATTCTTAGATGTGAATGAATTTGCTGGTTGGGAGGACTGTTGGTTAAGGTTGTGAGTCGGGAGGCCGGGGCCTCCAGTCCTAACTCACACTAACTTAGTTCTAGTAGAGTTTTTGCTGTGTCGTTTCTACCTCCAGAGCAAGGCTCCAAAGCCAGTCTCCAGAGCCTGCAGATCCACATTTCCCCCACAAAGGAACATGAGGAAGTCCACTTCTAGAGCTGCAGGTAGACCCCACAAACACATTTCTATGGGACAGCCAATTGAACTTAGTTTTCACATTGAATCCAGCCCATGAATAGACATTCTTGTAACAGGTAAGAGGGGTTTCTGGGCACTCCTGCTGTAACACTCGTAAAACGCAATGAACTTACGACCTAGAGACGAGGAGTGCGTACGTTGCAGGTTTCCTCTGGTATGCTTGGAGGTGATTGTTAGTGTGTAAGGTGGGGCTCCTTTCTCCACTATTAAAAAGATTTGCAAACCAAAATGTCACGGCACAATGTTAATTCCATGCTTGTGTGTGTGTCGGGACACTTGCCAATTTAGCTTAAGAACACACAGCAGCAAATCGTAGGAAAAGGCTATTCAGTGCCTTTGGAAACACGAGACGAAGTCAGGAACCAGTGAGAAAGGGAGAGAAGCAATGAATGTCTTAATCTGTTACACTTCAGTCGGAATTAATTTCCCACAGGGTCAATAATTACCCAGGCTCCTATTGTTCCTCCTTTCTATGGCTTTTTCCACTCTGGGGCCACTTCACATTGAGGGAAAGAGTGAGTAGGAGAAGGGCAGAGGTAAGCCTCCGAGTGATGGGAGTTTCTGAGTCCTCGATTGCACGAACCTGTCTGGACTGCTTGGAGCATCCCGAATAGTCTCTTGCCCACCAGGTTCCAGGTATTCAGACCTTGACTCCCTGAGTGCAAGGTGGTGACAGTACAGGGCCAAGTTCGAAGCAGACACCTGGTGGTTTTCCTCGTGCCGATGGGAAGGAAGAGGGGCACTGGAGGAGCTGAGGCTCCACTCACTGATTCAGTCGCTCTGAGCACCAGAAGACTCATTTCAGAAAAGGGGAGTAGAACTGCCCTCAACCTTGCCCTCCCCAGAGCCCCGCTGGGAGCGGGCAGAGCGAGCTGCCTGGCACAGGACCGGTGCTCGGCAGAGCTGCTCGGGGTGCCCACCTGTCTCCTCCTTTGTCAAAGTCCATTTCTTCGGCTTCCTGCATCCTCATTCCTAGTTATGGGTATTAATGTACGAAAATGCGCAGAGCAAGTTGAAGCCAGCCGTGGCATCAATACTGCAACTTGAACTTGACAATCATGGTTTGCTGGTCTCAGACGGGCACTTAAATCTCAGTGTGGGTGTATGATTTAGTAATCGAGCCCTCCCTTCTATTTGTCAGTTATGTTTCGACCCTTCAATTAGCTGCACTGTTTTCTAATGTGCTGTAGTTTTTGAAATAATTTATGCAAGTGTTTGGTTTCCATGTTTACAATTTATACAGCTTTCCTAGCATTTTAAATGGACATGTCAATAAATGCTACAAATTGGTGTCAAAGTGAGAGTTCCCATTTCTTTCCTCTGCAGCATGGTCGTTTTCTGCTTTGTGAAACTGAAAAGGTGGGTGAAATGAGCTTTGGGTTCTCTCATTTTGTGTCCTTGGGGAGAACCCCTCGGTAGTTTAATTTTTAAGTCATTTAAGCAGAACATATTCTGTTCAGAGTTTGGAATCTGCAGAATCATTTCCACTTTCATTTATGGAAGGGGCACCACTCCCTCCTACTCCCTGTTTCCTTTTACTGCTCCCCACTGGTCGAACTGAGGCAGTCACTAAGCGTCTCGGAATGAAAAGATCACATGTGAGCTTGAGAGGTCAACCCAGAGCTGTTTATGAAACCCAAGAATATCAGAACCCCTTGACACTTAGAGCAAAAGAAACAACAGTGGAAGGTAACAACTAAATGAAATGTGAAATCCTGGATAGGATTCTAGATTGACTATGACAAAAACAACAAAAAGACACTAGTAAAAAAAAAAAAAAAAAAAAAAAAGTGAAGTCCAAATGGAATCTGCAGTGGGACCAGCAGGTGGTGTGGTGGTTAAGGCACTGGACATTCCCACATGGCCAACCAGGGTTCGAGTCCTGAATCTGGTGGCTTGCTTTCTCACTTCCTCTCTCTCTCACTCTCACCCTCTGTCTCTCTCTGGTCAAATTAAAAAATGAATGAATAAATAAAATAAATAATTATTTTAAAAACTGGAATCTGCAGTTTAGTTAACAGTTTCTTGGTTTTACTAACTGCACGATAGTTGCTGCGTTAGTAATCGGGGAAGCTATGGAACAGGTGTCCTGAAGGCCCAGCTACGGTGGCGCAAATGGGAGGGTGCTGCCGTGTGTGGGCTAAGGCTGCATTGGAGGTCTGAGCTTGCTTTGGGGTCCAACCTAATAGGCCGGTGCGGTAGTGTGCAGCTGGAGTCCTAGCTCACAGGGAGGCTGCCACGGGAACTGTGTCATGGCGAAAACAAAACACCTTGCTCTCTCTCTTCCCTATATCCACTTCTACGCTCTCCTCTGCATCATATTGCAGCTTTACCCTAAACCTAAAATTATTTTAAAGCATAAAAACAAACTAATCCTGCATTCCACAGCCCGGCCTCCAGAGTACCGCTCAGGGCGAATAGCTCCTCCTAATGGAGCCACAGCTGACAATTGCAAGTGTTGGCAGAAAATGAGCCTTCAAGAAAAAGAGTTCAGACCGAAATTTTAGAGAAAATACACCAATTTAAAACAGATCTTAAACAATGTTGCAGATGTTTAAGAGGCAAAACCAAAAAAACAAAAAAAACAGCAAGTGACTAAAGAACAGGATAAGCAAATTTGACAAAACCAAAAATCCTTGGCAGAAAAATAAAGGCATTAGAGGCCAGCAGGTGGTGTGGTGGTTAAGGCACTGGACTCTCCTGTGGTTGATCATGGTTCGACTCCTGGACCTGGAGGCTTGAAAAATCATGCCCAAATATGTGTGTGTGGATGCCCAAAATCCTGAGACCAGAGGAGAGGGGATTGCAATTGGCAGTCCCCCTGGGGGTGGTTTCTCACTTTCCCTCCCTCTATCTCTCTGTCTCTCTTTGGCAGTGCACACATCCTGAGGCAAAAACCTAACAAATAAACAAACAAATAAATAAAGGCACTAGAAGAAATACATGCATCCACAAAGGTCAGTTATTTCAATATTTATATATAACAATGATTATAACCATTTTAATTTGTGTATGTGTATACACACACACACATATATGTGCACACGCATATACAAATATTAGATTTTTGCTATAGGGCATGTGCACTCACCAGAAAGAGACAGAGAGAAGGAAAGTGAGAAATCACCCTCCAGGATGGATGGGCATGCTACAATCCCTTCTCCATTCTTCTCTTGGAACTTTGGGCATGCACACACATGCCTGGCATGATTTTCTTTTTTCTTTCTTTTTTTTTTTTTTTTTTTTTTTTTGAGAGGTTTTTGCTATAGATGCGTGTGCTCGCCAGAAAGACAGAGACAGAAAGCGAGAAGTCACCCCCCAGGGGGGATGGCCATGCCACAATCTCTTCTCCCTTCTCTTCTTGGGATCTTGGGCACGCACGCACAAGCGCCTGGAGTGAGTTTAAGCCACCGGGTCTGGGACTCGAACTTCGGTCGACTACATGGGAGTCCAGCGACATAGCCATTACGTCAACTGCTGGTCCCTTGGCATGATTTTCAATCCTCCAAGTTCAGGACTTGAACCATGGCTTCAGCCATGTGGGATCCAGCTCGCCACCTGCTGGCCCTTTTAATTAATATATCTTTATGTTTTAATAAGTAATAGCTTTAGGTTAAACAAAACAAAACAAAACAAAACAAAACAAAACCACACACACAAGAACACATTGGAAACTAACTGGTAGAACTCACCCTGCTGGATTTCACATGCTCTGAATGACAATAGGTTCAATGTGGTGGAACAAAGGGCGTTGGTTACCAGAGCAGTGACGGTGGAAGAAAGGCCAGGCTGGTGCCATGCCTGGAGCCTGAACACGTGAGTTGAAATGAAAATAAATTTGAATCGTAATTGGCACTTCTTGTCCCAATCTCTCCTCTTCTTCTTTGTACCTGCTCAAAGCAAAAATAAAAAAGAATAACAAGAGAGCTCCTTTCCTTAGTGCCTGAGTTAGATCATTAAACTAACGGGATGGCCTTGTTGGAGGACACCGTATTCACAACGTCCTCTAAAGCTCTCCAACGTTTCTTTGCCACACTATTCTCCCATTCTGGAATAAATGGGAATGGTGTGTGTTTGCTTTCTCTAGTGTCAAAATGTGAAAAATTACAGCCACAAGTCTAGGTAAACCACATTTGTACATAAACTATTTGTTGTACTTGTGCCAAAGAATAGCATTACAAAAGTATAAAACACCGTACTTATCTGGAAAATTTGTATTGCAAATTTGTTTTAGAATGGCCTTGACTGGGGTTGGTTTGTTAGCATCTTGTAAATACAGATTGGTGTTAAGTATTTGATTTTTATCCTATGAGGTGGTATACCTAAACTCACACACACACACACACACACAGACTGTAAACAAAA